>OX638369.1:19639793-20079444 GCA_951812925.1 Calliopum simillimum
TAATGGCATCACATATTTTGACACTTTTTTGGCGACACTTTTTTGGATACGATTTTGGTGACTCATTTTTGGAAATTTTTTGGTGAAGCATTTTTCGACACTTTTTTGGTGATACATTTTTTCGACATTTTTTTGACACTTTTATAGCGAACATTTTGACGACACTTCTTTGGCGACATATTTATCGAAACTTTTTTGGCGAGAAATTTTTGCAGATTTTTTTTGGCGACACATTTTTCAACTTATTTTTTTTTTTTTTTGGCGACACATTTTCTCGACCAATTTTTGGTGACACACTTTTCGACACTTTTTGGCGACACATTTTCTAGCAACAGGTTTTTGGATACGTTTTTGGTGAGTCACCGATGGTGACACATTTATCGAAAAATTTTTGGCGACACATTTTTCGAACATTTTGTAGTGAAAAATTTTTTGAAACTTTTTATGGCGACACTTTTTATTTGATTTTTCTGGCAACACGTTTTTGGTAACATATTTTACAAAATTTTTTTTTGGCGACGCATTTTTCAACTCTTTTTTGGCGACAAATTCTTTGGCAGTTTTTTAGTGAACATTTATTGAGATCTTAAGGAAACATTATTCGAGACTTCTTTGGCGACACATTTATCAAAACTTTTTTGGCGACAAATTTTTTTTACATTTTTCAAGCAGCACGTTTTTGGATACGTTTTTGGTGACACATTTTTTAAAATTTTTTTGGTGACCCATTTTTCGACACTTTTTGGCAACACTTTTTTTGGTGATAAATTTTTGGACTCTCTTTAGTAAACTTTTATCGAAATTTTACATTTATCGAAACTTAAGGACACATTTTTCAACACATTTTTCGACACATTTTGCAACACTTTTTTTGGTGACAAATTCTTTGGCACTTTTTAAGCGAACATTTGGGAATATTTTGACGGCATTTTTTGGGGACATGTCTTTGTAAAAGTGACAAATCCTTCCAGATTTTTTTTGCGACAAATTTATGGCAGCAAATTTATGGCGACACATTTTTCGAACATTTTTTGGTGACACACTTTTCGACACTTCAACAACTTTCATAGCAGTGTACAACCCTCACTACACAATAAAATTTAAAGAGGACATTAATAAACTAACTAATAGTTATCGAGAGTTCTATATTTTTGGAGATCTTAATGCCAAACACACCAGCTGGAATTGCCATTCGAATAATACTGCTGGTAATTTTTTTGTACAACCATCAATTACAATCGAATTATTACATTTATTGCACTTCTAATCATACTCGTTTTGGACAAACCTCGTCGTTACCTCAATCTTCTACAATAGATTTACTTCTTTCAAATTCAAGTCACCCTACATCTCATCTTGAGACTCATCCTGATGAATTAAATTCAGATCATGTTCCAATAACATGTCATATTTATGGCTCAGTACCATGTACGAAGGAAAAAGTTTATCTCTATCACCTAGCCAATTGGGTAGCTATAAACTCCTGGGTGAATGGGAAATGTTCATCCTTAAACCTAAATTCAGCTATTCTAGTACCTTCGAACATAGAAAGCATAATTGAAAATATGACTCAAATTATCCAAAATGTTTCAAGTAAAATTCCTTTTACTTATAAGAGCTCTTGGCAAAGGAAACTTTCAGCTCTTAGTATACATTTAATTAAAGAAAGAAGGAAGTTTCGACGAAGGCTTCAAAGATGCACAGTCTTTAATGAGCGTAATGTTTTAAAATCTATGATTTTGCAGCTTAATAGACTAATTGATTACCATCTAAAAAGAGATAGAAATCAGAACTGGTCAAATTTCCTCAACAATTTACCTACTGGAAGTAAGAACTTTTGGAAAGTTTCTAAAGCTATTAAAGATAGTCGAGCTGTAATTTCTGATTTAACTGTAAACAACGAAGCCCTTAAAACTGATGAGCAAAAAATTGCCGCTATAGCTGATGCATTTGAAAAATCACATACAATTACTTTAAATAATCGGACGCCTTTGGACAGAAAAGTGAAAGACTAATTGAGTCGCATAGAAGAAACGGAGATAGTTATTGAAAATGATAACATGCTTACTAACGTCTCAGAGATAAGAGGTATATTTATAACTTTAAAAAATAACAAAGCTCCTGGACTTGATAACATAAAAAGCATTGTTCTGAAAAATATGCCTGATTCCATTTTCGAAGTTTTAACTAACATATTTAATTTTTGTTTACGAAATGGCTATTTTCTTGAATTATTTAAACGGGCAAAGGTTATACCGGTACCGAAGAGTGGAAAGAATAATAAGATTCCTAATAATTATCGTCCAATTAGTATGCTAAGTACATTGGCTAAAATCTTTGAAAAAATTATACTCAAAAGAATGCTAATTTTCACGGAAGAGAATAACATCCTAAGGAAAGAACAATTTGGATTTCGAAAAGATCACTCTACAGTACTTCAAATTAAAAGAGTTACCAATATGATCGAACGTAACAAAATAAACCGCAGGAGTACAGGAATAGTTCTTTTGGACATTGAAAAAGCCTTTGATTCAGTTTGGCATGACGGCCTTGTTTTTAAATTACACAATTTTCAATACCCCATCTACCTCCAGAAAATTATTAAAAGTTTTTTATTCAATAGAACGTTCGTGGTATGTATAGGAAAAAGCCAATCGTCGTTGAAGAAAATTCCTGCTGCTGTCCCTCAAGGTTCAGTTATATCGCCTTTATTGTACTCTATTTTTATAACAGACTTTGTTATTAAAAAAAATCAAGATGCTGCATTTTACGCTGATGACAGTGCACTGATCTGTAGTGGAAAAGTTTCAAACTCAATAATCAAAAAAATGAAAGAAGCCTTAAAAACAACAAAGAAATTTTATGATAAATGGAAAATTAAGATCAATTGCGCTAAGACTCAGGCAATTATTTTTCCTTTTAACAAGTCTCCTAAGCGAGTTCCGAGTATTCAACTTGAGTTTCAAAGTGAAAACATACCAATTAACGACGACATAAAGTATTTGGGAATTACGTTGGATAAAAAGCTGAATTTTAGATCACATATTCAAAATATTACCAACAAAGCTATAAGATGTGGCAGAGCATTATTTGCTATGTTAAACCGAAACTCTTCACCTAATGTCAAAAATAAAGTTCTTCTCTATAATACGTGCATCAGACCTATAATGACTTACGGCTGCCAAATTTGGTTTTCAAAAATTGCTAAAACTCATTTAAAGAAACTCCAGATAATTCAGAACAAAAACTTGAAAATTATTCACAAACTCTCCAGTAGATATCCAACAATTGAGCTGCATGAAAATTTTGAACATAAACCAATCAACTCAACAATGAGGGACTTGACACTGAAATTCAGTGATAGATGCAGATTTAATAACATTGATTATATAAGAAATTTACTTTAATAACCGGACTAATAACTTTAAAAAAAGTTATTCAGTGCGTTTATTTCATTTCTTATAAATTTTTTTTTTTTTTTTTTCGATAATATAAGATTTTTTCAATACTTAATTTTTCCTTAATTAATTAACTCTTAATGGATTTTTATACATTTTATTTAAAGATTTCATTTGATGTAATACCTCTAAGTTAAATCTCAAATAATGTAATTTCTCTTATCAAAAAATAATGATTTTAAAGTTTAATAAAATACAATTACAATTACAATTCCTTTTTTGATACACATTTTTTGACATTAATTGATTTATTTTTCCACCATTTTTTGGTGACAAATTTTTTTTAAACTTTTTTTGGCGAAACTTTTTTTTACATTTTTCTGGCAACACGTTTTTGGTGAAACATTTTTCGAAATGTTTTCGGTATCGCATTTTTCGACACTTTTTAGCGACATTTATTTTTAACACACTTTTTGGTGACACATTTTTTCTAAAATTTTTGGCGACACTTTTTTAGTGAACATTTTGACGACACTTCTTTGGAGACACATTTATCGAAACTTTTTTGGCAACATGTTTTTCGAAACATTTTAGGCGAGAAATCTTTCCAGATTTTTTTTCTTGGCGACACATTTATGGCGACACATTTTTTGACCATTTTTTGGTGACATTCTTTTCGACAATGTTTTGCGACACATTTTTTTACGCTATTTTGCTGACATATATTTCATTTTTCTTTTTGACGACACTTTTTTGGCGACAATTTTTTTTGCGACACTTTTTGGCGACATATTTTTCGAAACTTATCATTACATGCCGTTGTATCCCTTTGACAATTTAAGCTCTTTTGATGAAATGTGCTACGCAGCAGCCGAAAATTTGCACAACAGACTAGACGAAAAGTGGGCGTAACCACATAAATTCCACGCCTGATTTTCAAACATAAGTCTCATTTCTTGACGTGTACAAAGTTACACGTGTTTTGTTTACTTGTAAGTTCCATACATACATTTCTTAAGAGTAATTACCAAAGTTATTTATAGCATTTTGAAAATGTTATATAAAAAACTTGAGTTTGTGGATATTGAAGTTCAAGGTTTGGCAATTCGACTTAAAAAGCTCTTTCTTCACTTTGTTTACTTATTCATAGGTCTAGACTTTGATAACAATTTTATAAAGAAACAATGAACCTGAATACAAAAGCAAAACAAAATCAAGCGAATCTTCTTAAGAAACAATTTTCTACAACAAACAAAAATTGCGCAATATTTTGCTACAAAAATGTCATATAACACAATATAAGTGGCGACAGCAGCACCAACAGCAACATTCCAACAAACAAAATACCCATACTCTACGGCTGTCAATAAAACGTGCAACTTTAGCTCCACGTAACACACAACACATAACAAACAAAATCTGAACACAATATAAACAATAAACAATTGAATTTGTTATTGAATGGGGTAACAAAAAATTCACAACAACAACTGTAAATACAACAACACAATACAGCACATTAGGATTTTGTAAAAAAAGAAGAAAATTTTCAAAAGGATCCTTCACAGAATTGTAGATTATAAACGTAAGCGTGGGAAAAAAATAGTTCAACGTGTATCCTTTGTCAACTGCAAAAAAAGGAAAATAAAAAAATAACCTCAGCAAGTAAAGTAAGTTCTGAGCAAATATGAGCACACACACACATTCATACTTCAAACATCCGCGCACGCACATACACAAACAAATTCGTGTATTTATCAAAGTCAACTTATACAATGGTGCTTTCAAAATAAAAAAGGTTAAAAAGCTTCCTCTTTTCAAGTGGTTCATATGTTCGGAACGGTGCTTTGAGATGCACAGTGGGGTATTCTGACATTTGCTTTAAGTAAACAAATCAAAAAAGTCAATTTCTCAATGTCAGCAGTGTTTTAGCACTGTATTAGTGAGCTCTACACTACTGATTTTCAATTCTGCTGAGGTCTGGCACATTTATTTTGGTGGACAGTCATCAATGCTTGGCGAATTCACTAGCGCGCTTAGGATTATTGTCCCGCTGAGAAATCCAAATCAGTGTCATTCTTCGGTAGCATATAGCAGCATCCACTTTTCTTACTTTTGATTCTCTTAAGTATTGATTGTAAACTTTTTTGATGTTAAATTCCGATTTTTTTCAAAAAAAGTTTGAAATTTATTCCAAAAAAGTATCAAATTTATTCCAAATTGGTTTAAAATTAATACTTTTTTGGCATTGTTCTATATATGTAAATACTTTTTGGTTTTAAAATTTATCTAAAATTTTTACTGTGTATGTGGCGATCCATGATATCTTTAATCCAATATAGAGGCCTACACCGTTGCAACGCGTTGTATGAAAAACTTGCTAAAATCATAATGCTAGCTACTGCATGTTTAACTGCTTTCATAGTAAATCTTGTGTTGAATTCAGTGTTTGGTGGTCGCCTAATGCATTGACGAGTTCGCTTTTCGCCATAGGGAACTATTTTGTGCTCGTTCGACTATAAAATGTTTCGCCATTTCTACACTGGCCACGCGTTTTTCACCGAATTTTCTACTTGCAGTAACTTTTTTTTGTAGAACCGGAACCTTTCTCGTACTACGAGGCAGGCATTGAAATAAGCTGTAATAATACCCTATTTCTGCAGTAATAACTTCAAATTTGCAGTAATAACTTCAGAATATTGCTAAAAATTGTAATAATAATTTTCACCCAAATTCATATTACTTTGTTTTGCGTTAATATTTGAAACTAAATACTCATTTTATTTCGCTTATAACCGTTGTTTTAGTTGTCTAATTTTACCAATTTGGGCTAATAAGTACTCGGCAACTCTACTTTAAACATATTTTTATAAATGCATTCGAAGAAAATTTCGCTATAAATTTTCAATTTTTAATTGAACCATTGGCATGATATCTGCTATTTAATATTAATACTTAATATTAAGCACTTGAATACTCGTAAAACATTACAAAAATTTTGCTAAAAATTGCAAATAAAAACAAAAAAAAAAATTCTGCAGTAATAACTTTTTCTTATTTCAACCCCTGCTACGAGGTATCAAATTATTTTTCAGGAAACGTCTACTTATTATTTGCGTACTTGCATTGACGTTTAGAGCTCGCAGAAACATTTTGTCTTGGGTTCCCTACCACACGAATTACTGCTTTATTGGCATTATAAGAGGTGAACAATCCACTCATCTTTCTATTCCTCTCTAAGTTTTGCCCTTCGAAATTAATTTTTTTTATGAGAGCAAGTAGCTCGGAACTACAGTGTTGGTCGAGACCCATTTCTGGAAATATTTTTATTAAGCATCAAGCACAAAATGATAGAAATTGATAATAACTAGAATCACCCAATGGTCAAAATTGGACCACAAATGTATTAAATAGTTTTAGTACTTTTTGGACAGATTTAGTACAATTTTTGCTTTTTGGTACAAAAAAGAAAAGCTCATTTATCAGTGCGATGCTTTTTGTTTTCTCTTTGTGTTTTATCCTCTTTTCAGCTCTGTGTCATTGTTACTATTGAAAAATTTGTATATAATTTTTTCAGGCTTGAAGTCAACATATTAAAATAATTTTAACTTTGTGCACGTCCACACGCAAATACCTTTCTAATGATGTATTCTTCAAAGTCGTGCTCCATTTCTAACATAGTAAAAAAAGGAGGAAAAATTTTTGTCTTGCATTTTTATACATAGATATCCTTTTTGTTACCCTTTTGTTAGTAATATCCGGTTTATTCTTAATTTTTCATAAAATTTTACGTGCACTTCTGTTATTTTGATCACATACAATCTGGTTTAAGTGTGAATCTATCTGAACAAAAATAAATTTAAAGTAAAGGGTCTTCTTATTGCTTTAGTTCTTTTCCCCAAAATATCATAAAATTGCCCTTTTGTCGCATAACTTAGATGCATGAAATATTACGCACATAACGCGTTGCTCTTTCACCGTTTTGTGCCAAATTTTTACCAAGAAAACTATAAGATCTGCCCACTTTGCACTCGATGCTACCCTCTTCTTCTACAACTCCTAGCCTTACGCTCACTCTCGGCATACACAGTTAAGCAGACGGACAAGTTTGCGATCATCGGAATGTCGTTGTGCCTCCTGCTATTTGAGTGGGGGTAACACTTGTGTGAAATTTTTTTTTTTTTGCACGGGAGCTTACCGCAAAAAAGAGGAAACTCCTTGCCACATAAAAAAGGGGAACATTACAAAAAAAAGTGCAAAAATAAACAAATACATACGAAAAAAAAGAGGTAAACGGAAAAACTTTAAATGAGAAATTTTTTCCATTGTTCGTGTATAGAGGATAGAGGGTGGGGGGCCTATTGTAAAGTGTCTAGGATTTCAGGACTTTTTTTTCTTTTATTTTTTTTCCCCTGTTCAAAGTGCTGCTCTATATATGAAATTTTTCACGTCACCTTTTTCATTTTATTTTGAAATTTCCCTTTTTCTTTTGGATTCTGTTGTTTTGTTTGTGCTTTCAACTAGTGCTAAGTTTCTTGTACAAAATATATGACTTTTGTTGTAAGTGTTTTTGCTGTTGTTGTTGTTGTTGTATTATAAAACAATTTGTTGCACTGACACCTGACCGCACTTTTATTGAAAATTCCTTACTCTGGCTGTTGTTTGTTTTGGTATTTGAGGTTATTTGATTTTTTTTTTTCCTTTTTTTAAGACTTAAAAGGACATTTACGAGATATTGTGTTTGTTTGCCAGTGAGTTCCAACTGTGTTGTTTTCCAAATGGTGTTTGTCATTTGTTTGAGGGCTTAACTATAAAAGTGGCTGCTGCAAGTTTATTAAAATTTTAAATTGAAGTGAAGGCTGTAAATATGTGCTGTAAATAAAATACTGTTGTTATTAAAAGAAGTATAATATGCCCAGCTACGACTTAATTTAGGGACTCAAGTGGTGCTTTAACCGAGTGTCTAAGTTTAAGACGAAACACAATGCTTTCAGTGCGATCAAAATTACTTAATAAAGGGTTGATTAAACGGAAAAAATATGTTTTATTAAAATCGCAGATAGAAAAATTGATTTCAGTTTTGAAATCCTACGTTTAAGCGCTTAGCCAGATAGCAAAAGATATATAAAGTTGCAGCTAACTATATTTAGAACAAATCCATTGTATGTATCCAATTTCACCCACATGCCTCAAAAAATTTTAGAATTTTGACGTATTTTGTTTTTGATGGACGTGGAACAGTACACTTATATGAGAATTGACAACTTCTCTGTAGGATCGGCGGAGATAATTGTCTCAATAGTGCCATCTTCGGTCTAGTTGTTTTATAAATAGACCAAAACGGACAACTCTTAAAATTAGAATAAATTCTCTTAAATTATCAATTCTACCAAAAATGGTCCAAATGTTATGCAAAATCGGTCATTTGTATCAAAAAGGGTCCGAATTTAATGCATAATCCAAATTCGTCGTCTGTGAAGAAGAGCAAACGATATTGTATCGGTCTAATGACTTGCGCTACGTGGAGAAGCCCGGGTTCAAATCCTTTACTCGGTGATTTTCAATTTTAATTTTAAAATTTCCATTAATTTGTACAATTTGTCTGAAAAGTCTTCGAAACAAAAATGAAACATGTGTCCGAACGTATAAAATATTAAGAAAAATAATAAAAGAGATTTAAACTCGAAACACAATGCTCAGAAATACATATATAACAAAGTCTTTAGCTCATTAGTCTATGAAATCTTTTGATGTGTTTGTGTATAATTTGAATGTGTAATTGATTCCCTTGAAATTTGTAGAGAAAAAAAAAAAAAAATAAAATAGAGTTTTTCTGGTCCAAATGTAATGCATAAGTAGACAAGTGACCCTCTTCTGTCCTCAATGTAATGCATATGAAGACAATTTGTTACGTCCAATGACAAACAATACAAAACGTAAATAGAAGACCAGAGTTTGGACTAGTCGGTCGTTCCATGGAGTAGCTTACAAAGCAGTTTTGGAATAGTCTGTAGTCCTGAAGGGTTTGCTCAGATTCTTATACTTGAGATCTCAAATTACGAGAAACTGTATGTTACCAGGATCTCTGCAAAAATAGCTGTCTTGAGGCATAATTAAATTTAATTTTTGTCAATGAATCTGGATACCCATGACTTTCCGCATCAAGTCATATTTTCTTTACGTTTTTTGATTGAATCCTTTTTTCCCGAGTTATGAGCAATTAACCCTTTCCGGGCCGCTCCTGAATCGCTGGAAAATTTTTATATTTTTTTTTTCGCAGGTTCATGCTAAGCGATATAACATTTCTATTCAAATGTGTTTTCAAAACTTAATTTTTTTAATTCCATTGGTCCTGAAATGTAAAAAAATAGGTAAAATTTTTTCTGGGTAGCGTTTTTCGGCGCCATTTTGAATTTTTCAGTTTTTCAACTTCATTTTCAGATTCTATTACCCCGAAAATTTCCTCGGTAGCATTATTTTCCATTTCTAAGTACAGATTTTAGAACAGTTTTATGGATTTTATAGGTTAATGAGGTCTTCATGGAGGATTAAAAGAAAAGAAGGAGCAAACACATAAATCATGTTCAACAAAATTACATATGTTAACGTAGTTTGGCTGGACTATTTTTGTTTCACAAAATGACAAAATTTGGTTCAAAATTCGATTTTCTGCATAGTTTTTTTCTTTTATTTATTTTGAATAGATTATATTTGTCAAGTATTTTATGTAAGCAAAATCAAAAATAAGAAATTTTAGCGAAAAAAAAGTACCAAATTTTTTACCTTTAAGGACCAACGGAACACGGGTGTCCCATTTTATCTAAGCACCCTGTAGGAAAAGAAACCAGTGAATCAAAAATTCTTCGAAATTTCTAAAAAGCTGCAACTCTGTTACACTTGCTACATAGACTTCATGTCGTTTATGTTACAGTACACGTATTCGGGATAAAATCTACTGAAAAAACCCAAATTTTTGGATTTTGGATCAGCCTGTGAGGTCTTAAAGATATTAAGCTCAATTTTTCTGATACACTTGAATATCTATATGTATTTTTTATCGACGAAGAACTGTCTGGCTCCAATTACAAAGAAAATGTGGGTCTGACTTTGAAAAATTCAAATGGGACTTATATGTCTCGTTGGTCCTTAAACGGTTAAGACATTATAACTGTAATCTTAGCTATGAAAGATGAAGTCTTCTTTTATTAAAAATGAAAATTTATAACAAAGTGTAAAATTGAAAAGCTTAAAATACTGGGGACATAAGTCTTATTCGCACTACTCGTTGCGAAACCTTTATGTACGAGTAACATAGGGCAGCCAAAAAAATTATGAAAATAAAAACAAAGAAAAAAACCAAATGAATCAATTTATAAATTTGAACAATACCGTGAACTCTTTTCAATTAAATTACAAATAAATGAACACCTTTAATTTAAATAAAGATTGATTTTAAATGTGTGAACTCAACTTAAGGTGTTCATTTATTTGTAATTTAAACCAAATGAAGTACACAGGGATAAATTAATCACAAAGGAAAAAGAGCTCAAATCGATTTAAGTAAAATAAGTTTGAGTTAATTTTTCCATTAGTTCCACGTAAAGAACTACTCCTTCTTTTTTGGCATTACTACATGGGCTGATAAGTATCCGGTTTAATGAAGAAGCCAAAACTTTTTTGATCAAATTCGATTTTATTCATCAACATTATCTCTTTCAAGAGCAATACAATCATTCTTACGCTTCTCTAACATAACGATATCTTTGTTGTAGATTGATTTGTCTTTGGTTTCAAAATAGCCGCCTGTTTCGGCGATCACCATCTCAATCGAATCAAATCTCATTCCAGCGAGCATTTTTTTAAGGTCTGTAAGCACGTAGAAGTGGCTAAGAGCTAAATAATGAGGAAAAAAATTAAATGGAACTCACTCAACATCACTAACCATCGTTTCCATCGACTTGTGACACGGTGCATTGTTTTGAAAAAACAGCAAATGCGGCACACACTTTGAAAATATCTTTCGAATGCTCAAATACTTGCGTAGAATTGAAAACACACTACCCTCTGATATCTTTAAGGTCTTAGCAGTGTTATGAATCGACACTTTTCAGTTTTTGTGTGAAATTTTTTATGTTTTCCGCAAAACCTTCGGTTTTTGTCGCCAAAAGCATCATCGATGTTTGTATGACCGTGTTTGAATTCAGTAAAATACTCGATTCTTGCTGCTGAGTTCAGACCATACTTCTGAAGCCAAGCTTTTGTTTCAAAGGTGTTTTTTACCATCAAAAACAATGTTTTATCAGCACACAAAATTCTTTTTTTTTTCATTGTTTTCAAAATAAAAAAGTTGTTTCACTAAACTTTATTGACTAAAGCCACTGTAACTTTTGAAACAAACATCAGATCGTCATCAAACTTTTAAAGCTACTTTCTGAAGACTAGTGCTTGCTAAAAGCAAACACGCCATCTGCGTGTCATGAACAGCGAACTTATCAGCCGATGTAATGTTAAGATCTAAGCACTAGAAAATGCCCAAAAAACGAAAGCATAATTTTTCCCAAAAATAATAGAAAATTGAGCTCAAATCTATTTTGCTTAAGTCAACTTAAGATGTTTTTTATTGTAGTAGGTATTATTTGTGTTAGTGTATATCGTTTATTTTGTGAATTATATGAATCGTTTTTTTAAGTGGAATAAGCGCATTATGTGCCATAATATTTAGTTATTTGATCGATATAATGTCTTTTACTTAATCAAGTAACTTTCCGTGAAAACAGAGCTCAATTTTACATTACCCTAGCATCTCGAATTGACTTATTCCACTTGAAAAAAACTTTTCATATATAACTAAAACTATTTGACTATATCTAGCATCTCATTCTTACAAGATTGCTCGCAAGCTATCCTTGTAGGGAAATTGTTTTTACTTTTGGTTAACCTACAACCATCCATACTCCGTCTCATGCATTTAGTAAGCTTATCAAATGAGTAAAAAATGAGTTTCGATTTGCAACCACCCATAGCTCTTGGTTCTGGCATAAAACATTCGGCTTGAAAAAAAGGAAAAAAAAAGTTTAATTGAAAATTGCGAAAAAATTTACATACAATTGTATATTACGATCTTGGCGGCATGCCACTTGTAGCGAACAGAATATCAGGATCAAAATTAGATAAAGCAGATATTTCATGTCTTAACGTCCGCTCTTCTTTCGAAATAAAAATAGAGTATTTGAGCCAATGTTTTAGTGCTCCGACTATAAGTATATAAATGCTCAAATTTGTCATACATCAACTATTAAATATAAATAGTTAATATTTAGATGAAACTAATTTTGTGTACTGTGTGCATAATTTCATATTTGAATATGGAAAAGCTACGATTTGTTCTATACCGATTTGAATTACCACTGCATTACAGACATAAAATGTCATTCCGAATCATAAGAAAATTTAGTTCCGTCAGCATTAGCGTAACGAAGTTTCAAATCGTAGCAAATGAAGTATGCACGGCAGTCTAAGAAAAATTCCACGGGAATATTCATTCACAAAAAGCCCCTATAAAAAACTAAAAAAAGTTCTGCAAATGTCTTGACGGTGCTTGAGTATGAAAGAAGAAATAACAAACACTGCCTGAACTGTCTTGTTTGATTTACTTCAGTTCGGGGCTCCCTGAAATAACGCCAGAAATTTTTTTTTAAATAACGCCAGAAAAATCAGGTCCATAAAGTGCGCTATGCAGGTGTGACGAATTTCGATGTTTTTTGGTTGGGAATTTCAAACTTTTCAACAGTAATTTCGAGCTGTCTGGGAAATTTTTCATTTTCCGGAAAAGCGGATTTGGGATTTTCCGGGGAAATTTAAGGAAAACACTTCATTCAAGGTCAGCTCGAAAGTAGCTCGAAATTCCTGCGTTAAAAGATTTAATCGCTTACGATTCCCGCGGATTCGTCTGGCTGAAAAAAATAAAGTAAGCCATAAAAAAAGTTTTTTGGGATTTTCCGGGAAAATTGGGAGTTTTCCGGAAAATGCTTTTAACTCAAAATTAGCTCGAAATTCCTGCGTTAAAAGATTTCATCGCTAACTTTTCCCGCACATTCGTCTGGCTGAAAAAATAAACTAAGCTATGCAGAACAATTTTTCCGCTTTTCCGGAAAATGGAAAATTTCCTAAACAGCTCGAAATTACTGTTGAAATGTTTGAAATTCCCAACCAAAAAACATCGAAATTCGTCACACCTGCAAAGCTCACTTTATGCACCTAGAAAAATCATCATACAAAATTCTGCCGTTATTTCCACTTTGTTTTAGAAATAAGGCCGAAAGCTTTTCTGGCTTTATTTCCTAGTTAATTTTTGGTTTTATTTCTAAAACAAAATGGAAACAACGCCAGAATTTTGTATGCAGATTTTTCTGGCGTTATTTGCAAAAAAGTTTCTAGTATTATTTCCAATGGCGTTATTTCCTTTACCATTTTTTCCAAAAATTCTGGCGTTGTTTCCTAATCAGTTTTTGGCTTTATTTCCAAACATAAACGCCAGAAAATTTCTGGCGGTATTTCCAAAAAAATTTTCTGGCTTTATTTCCTATGGCATTATTTCCGGGAGCCTCTGTTCAGTTCAGTGCATATTGAAGAATAAACTACTAAAAAAAAACTAATTGAGTGAAAAGATATGTTTTTTACTTTTTAACAAGATGGCGCTCATATCTACTACAAAGCTTAATTTAACCCAAAATAGATGGTACTTTTCACGCAAAAATATTTTATTTTATTGTGGTAAACTCACAATTTATTACTCGACTTTTGTATTTCCAGGCAAACCTTTACATGCATGTATCTGCTGATATTGTTATTTCTTACACAAGGTCAAATATGTTTGTTTGTAAAAGGTGTCCCATAATTTACGCAAGGTTTGAATAGAAACAACAATTTTGTTATAATTTTACTTTAATTGTTTTTTACTGAGTCATAAAGTTCACAATATGCGGCTATATTTGAAATAGCACATCGGGCAGATGACTTCCACGCTCTCTTGTGTCGAAAGTTTCCATGATCATTTCGCAAAAGTGCACGTGCGTTTCCTTAATGCAGCATTAAATCTAATCTTAAGATGCGTTTTTATTAACCTTTATTTGTCAGCATGCAAATTGTTACCTTTTATAGTTAGCGACGCTTTACTACACAAATGGCGGTAAACTCAAAGCTTGCGTGAGTTATGGGACACCTTTTACAAACATGTCTAACTAATTCTTAATACCATAGTATACTGATAAATCAAAAATTTATATAAATTTTCATACATTATTGTATGCATAGATAACAAAAACTTTTCAACAAATGCATAAATATTTACTTAATCCAAATATTCAAAGTTAAAAAAGAACAAACATTTTTTTTGACAGCAGATGTCACCAAGAGACTTACATGTGTATGCTGCACATAAGTAAATTTAATCCTTACATGTGTAATTCTTGTTCTACAAACAAATAATAGTTTTTCTCAAACGAAAACTTCAATTATAATAAGAAAAGTTTAAATCTTTACACAAAGGATCCAATTTTCTTAGAAAAAAAAGAAACTTTTACATAGTAAGCTGTATTTAAGGTAACATTCTTTAATGCATAAACTAATTTGCAGAATCCTTGTTATATAGAAAACCCCAAAAAAAGAAAAAAGAAAAGGAAATAGCTGAGGCATGACTGCTTCAGTAAATGCAGCCTTTTAGCAATATGTAAATTGCTGCCGATTTGACAAATTTACTAGTTAAATTTGTAAGGAGGCGTTACTCAAAGTTAAAGAAGATAAGATTTGAATTGAGTTACACATTTCATCCAATAGGTGGTGCTGCTGCTGCTGCTATTCAAGCAATTCGCAATTTGTATAAACTGCCGTACACTTTTGTTGAATGTTGCCAAAGGCACTTAAATCACATGCACTCACAGACATAGATTTTTTACCAACATACCTCTACTACACTGGCAGCACGTTTGACATTTTGTAAGCGCCTCGAAAGGGAAAAAAAAAAAAAAAACAGAAAAAACAAACGTGTACGATATCCTTGAACAGGTACACAAACGTAACGAAGTGAATTTGTTATGCAAAGTGAACTTTTGAGATTTCATGTTGTTTTTGTTGTTGTTCCAAAGCCAATCTGTAATTTTCCTGTTAAGTGAGAATTCGACATTCATGGTTCAAACTGTGGATGAGATTTTTTCCAAACATGTGAAATTAGTACCTTGGACATTTGACGCACAAAAAGTTCTTCTACAATAAACCTTTTTGCAAACCTCATTGAATGCAGCACAACTAAATGAGCATTTTGCTCTGTGGGTAAAGAACCCTTCAACTTAACTACCTTTTCTGTCTTAACCCTTTCAACACTGACAGGACATATTTATCCCAGTGAGTGTTCTCCTTTATTTAACAAAATTATTCATATCAATTGCTACATATTTTAATCCCATCAGTTTTAAGCAGTCAATGTGATAATTTCCCATGTTTTGGTTTTATTATTTCTTATATTGGACTTATATGGATCATAATAACGAACTACTAGGACATATATGTCCCAATAGTTATGTTACAAAGCGCACCATAATAACATACACAATGTTACTATTGGGACACATGTGTCACAGCTGTACGCTTAGTTCCATAACTATTGGAATATGTATGTCCCAGTAGGTCGTTATTATGATACTATTGGGACATATATGTCCAGGAACAATTACTGATAGGATATCCGTGTCCCAGGACATATTTCTCATACTGTTGATCCTTTTCCGAAACTCACCTTATGGTATATTTTTTGAGCCATAATCAACCAATTCATATCAAAAAATAATTTGTATCTCCAAAAAAAATCCGAGTTGAAAGGTTTAAATTGAAGTGTTTTTACAAAAGTTCCAACGTCGATATTCTGGTTTGCAAGTACATCTTTAAAAAGTCAATGATAGCAATAAACTTCTCGTTATATGTATATAACAATGTAATTCTCAATGAAATCCCTGATATTGAGTTCGAAAAAATAATATTCTTTTCTGGCCTTTGAAGTCCCTAAAGATAGGAAGCAAAGATGAAGAGAGAGATGGTTGTTTGCTCTTATCCAAAACAATTCAACCTGGATAATCTGCAAACATATAGTGTTTGACTTCCATCTTACTCAACTGATTAGTAAACATAGATATTTTAAAAATACCTCCATCGTTTGAAGCATGAAGAAGGATACTAGAAAGACAAAATTCTATCTTAGAGTCCCCTACAGTGAGCATGAAACAGTCAAGACCCTTAATGGCCTTATGATGTCGCTGTTAGTCCAGATTAGTGAAGTTTTTTAGCGGGTTGAAGTCTGCTACTTTGGGTTTGGATACTCATGTTAAGTTGGCTCCTGAATTTTCGAAAACCGAAAATTCTCTTTGGAGTTCTTGGTCCGTTGAGAATGGTTCTGGAGTTCTTTCAGAAAATTCGAAATAGTTCGGTGAAATTGGCGCCATGTTTTTCACGTGAAAGGATTCTGATAACATTTTTGAGCCCTAAAGAAAGAGTACTGGAGTTCTTTAAATATATACAATACATTTTTTTTTTTTTGGTGAAAAAAATTTCTTGTATAAACAAAGTTCTGATCAGAGATCTGGATAGTGCTCGAAGAGTTCTAAGGAAAGTCTTCGAAATATTTTTCCGAATTATTCGTACTTTTCATTTTAATCGAAAAATCAGAAAAAATGTTCGGTGTTTTTCTAAGGATCCAAAAAGGAGTGCTTTTAGAGGAGTTCTGATTGAAGTTCCGGATAGGGCTGGAAGATTTTTGAACAAAATTCTAGTAACATTTTTCCGAAATAATCGTACTTTTCATTAAAGATCAGAAAAATGAAAAGTACAAATATTTTGCAAAAATGTTACAAAATGTTGTCTTAAGAACTCTTTGAGCGCAACCCAAACTCCTTTACGATAAAATTTTCATTTTCGGATACTTAGAAAAAAACTGAACTTTCGATTAACCCATTTTCGGCCAAGAAAATAGAACTATTTTATTTTTTGATATAAAGTATATTTTTAGTGTAATTAGCACCCCCTGATGCCAAATCCGTCATCAAAAAATTTTTATGAATTTTTTTTTTTGGGAATTTTTTTTTCGTTTTCCCCACCCCCCGCCCCCTAAGTGACGGAATTATTTTTTTTACCTCATGCCATCGTCACATAGGTGGGAGCGGTGGTAATGGAAAAACTTTTTGCGAATTTTAGCGTAGCGAGGCTTATGGGCAGCCCCTTTTCACCGAAAACGTTCGATTAATCGAACACTAACTTTGACTCATACCGGCACCTATCAGGTAATGACAGGTGTTGATTTTTGGATTGCAACTCATAGCTTGGTCCTTTGGCTATAAAACCTCATCATTAATTTTTCTTATTGTGATTATTTTATATTTTTAATAGTTTTTTAAAAAAAAGTCCGTCGACAAGGTATTTTTCAACCACCCCTCTGAAACGAATGTAGGGGGTGGGGAAGTGGAAAATAATTTTTTCAAACAGCCAAAAGATCAAAGTTACATAAGGCATTAAAAGTCTTTCTGATATCATTAATTTTCATTGTTTAAAAAATTATTGAAAATTGTCAATATTACAGCGGCCGAAAATGGGTTAAAGTGAAAAGTACGAATATTTCGGAAAAATATTACTAGGATTTTGTTCAGAATTTTTCCAGCCCTATCCGGAACTTCAATTAGAACTCTAAGGACTCTCCTTTTTTTGGTCCATAGAAAAAGACCGAAAATTTTTTCTGATTTTTCGATTAAAATGAAAAGTACGAATATTTCGGAAAAATGTTACCTAGGTTTTCTTTAGAACTCTTCAAGCACTAAGTATCCAGATCTCTGATCAGAACTTTTTTTTTGAAGAAATTTTTTTATAAAAATTTTTTTTGTAAAAACCTAAAAAAAAAATTTTTAAAGAACTCCAGAACTCTTTCTTGCGAGCTCAAAAATGCTATCAAAATTTTTTTACGTGAAAAACACGATGCTATGCAAAACAGTTCGCATCCGATTTTTGGTCCAATTTCACCGATTTATTTGGAATTTTGTGAAAGAACTTTAGAACTATTCCCAACGGACCCAGAACTCTAAACAAATTTTCGGTTTCCGAAAATTCCAGAGCCAACTTCACATGAGTCGTTTTAATGCCTTTACTAATTATTTTCCTACTAGAGCAGTATTTATAATGTTTTTAACTGCCGGTGGATAATTAAAGCCTTAGTCAGTGGTTTCTAAAATCCCGATATCAAATTATTTAGTTCTGCCTATCTGAAAAAAAAAAAAAAAAAAATTAATTGATCCACTTTAACAATGGAAGCGATTTTATTGAAAGGTTTTACCAATGTGACAGCTTTTTGAAAAAAATTGGAAGGATCTCCAACTTTAATTCTTAACAAATGCTAGACGTAACCACAGTTACTATTTCAAAATATAAATACCACATTTTCATTTTGTTAGGAACCTTTTATAGATTTACTTAATTTACTTGGTCGTAAATGATATGTCGGATTATAATTTTTCATACGTGCTTCAGCTGTAACGAATTTATAACCGAATAATTACAATTAACGTGAAATATCGATTCGAATTGCGGGAAAACAATTTTGGATGAAGTCGGAAAGAGACTTGGATCTTGTAGCTTTTGTGTTGCTAGTGTGTTGTGAAAAAAAAAGAAAAAAATATTTGGTGTTGTTATATTTCTCTAACAAAACCAATTTTCCGCTGGTTTCGGATTTTTCTTAATAGCGTACCGTAGGTAGTTTGAAATATTTTCGTGGCTAAAATGAATTTCTTCTTGTAGAGTATGTTTATAGTTATCCAATATTTATTTATTATAACCAAATCTTGTTATAAACAAGCAAATCTTTTTCTCTGTGTATGTAGAAATGCTCTATTCAAATAGAGTCTGTCAGTATGCTTAAGATGGCTTATACAATTGGAATTTACACGTTTCTACAAACAAAGAGCACGCTTTGAATACAAAAAAAAAGAACTATTAAACTACAAAAAAAGAAAAAAAAAAAAATACAAAAACATTCAACAAAATGTGAAAAGAATTTCCACTTATTTCATCCTTTTTTTCTCTCTTTCTTTTATTTACAGGTATGTACTCGTACACTTTACAAGTTGAAAATTGCTTGACAAAAGGATATTGAAACGAAACGAAATGGAATTGCAATTGAAGTTCGAAAGGACCATAAACGAGCGTATGTACTATTGGTATATTGATTAAGTGAGTAAAGGCTTGCGAGACGCACTTGCACACACAGCCAAGTGTATAGACATAGTAGTAAAGGCTCACACACACTCTTCGATACAAACACATTGCATTGTGTCAAAGTTTTAAACTTTTTTTTATCTGATAATTGAGTGGGTTAAAAGGACAACATTGCCCTGCAGTTAAGTGTGAAGAAGGACCGAACAAAAAAGAGTTATGTTAAAAAAAAGTTTTAACTTTGAATGCAACATACAAAGAGGCGTTATTGGTTTTAAAGTGTTGAAAACTGTCAGACAATCTCTGTCGTTATAGTGTTGGTTATTATTTTGCATCACTTCAGTTCAATTACTCGATAAAAATGTTTTTTATATTCCATATTTATGCTGGTAATTGACGGTTTTAAAGGCTTTTAAGCACGATAAATAAATTTGATGGCTCCTTTTTGGAGAAAAATGTAATAAAAATACAAAATTATTTTATGGGCCAGTGGTGCAAAGATCTAACAAGTTTGCAATTGCATGCAAAATCACGGACGGACCCCGGATCGAATCCTAGTGCGGTGAGTTTGAACTTTACATTAAGGTAAATATCAAATTTAAAAAAAAAGTACTATACCGGTAGGTTATTCGAAAATTCATAAAAAAATAAATAAATAAAAATGCATCAAAGAGACCCAGCATAAAATGGGTTAAGAAATTTTAAATGAATTGTTTACTCCATAATTTTATAGTAAGCAGCTAGGTGAAAAAAAAAAAAATAGTTCGTAATACATTATTTCTAGTAAATTTTACTAGAAATTTAAGACAATATAGTGACAACACCTCAGTCATGAAGTGAATTTGTTTGTGACACAGGAAGGGTGGGTGCGCAGGGTACGTCCAGCTAGTCCCATGTTGGTGTGGTAACCTTGGTAGGGAATTTTGGATTTTAGTTGCATTTTTGACTTTGAGTTTTTGGCTTAGTTTGAGATTTTTGAAGTAACGATTTTTTTTTTTTTTTATTGTAATAATTTTTATATCCGGCTTTCAGCGGAAATAGGAATTTATTGTTAGGTCCCCCAACCTTTTGCGGTGGGTTGAGAACCCCCTGAAGTGCCCTTAGTTAGCCGTGGTGGGCCGCGCTAGGTACGAAAGCTATAAGGGACATATAACAATAAGGTAGAATTTATTTTACTGAGGTGTTGTCACTATATTGTCTTAAATTTCTAGTAAAATTTACTAGAAATAATGTATTACGAACAATTTTTTTTTTCACCGTGCTGCTTACTATAAAATTACGGAGTAAACAATTCATTTAAAATTTCTTAACCCATTTTATGCTGGGTCTCTTTGATGCATTGGTTCTAAAAAAATATTCTACTGAAAATTTCGCGAGAGGTCACCAAAGACAGAAATGCCTAAAACTTAAAATAATTGCGTAATATAGATCATTGATCTCTCTCCACAATTTTTCAATGCTCGGACTTTGTTCTCTAAAGACCTTTTTCGTTAAGTTTTGACCAAGCCAAGTTTTATTATCTCTTCGTTCTCTCAAGACCTTTTCCGCGGTGTTTTGAACAAACCAAATTCTTTAATCTATCTAAGTCAAGTCCAGCCAATGGCTTTGAGGTATTGTTGTACGCTACTTCAGCAAAACTCCTTTCATTTACCCGCGGGTAACATTACCGAGGCAACCGTTTGCAATGAACAACGGCTTCAGACAATAAACACTCAAAACCTATCACTTTGATCGCATTTACTGCTTCTTACCGCAATATTGCCCCATTAAATTAAGCCAATAAGCTGAAAACACTAATATTACAAATACAATGCGCACTTTAAGTCATTCACAGTTAATACCCCCATTCACAGTGTAAAGTCAAAGTAAGCACGTAATCCAGAAAACCATTAGCATAACCAGCAACTAGTAACATTTTGTGTGTTACATAAATGTTAAAGCACCTTAAGATACCGGAAGTAACTTAAAATAATAATAGTTCACTGCGTGTTAGTTACACTGAAGCTCCACTACCCACAAGTGGTGAGAAATAGAACCAACTAATGCCAATTTGTAATACAAAAAAGCACTAATGACTCATAGAATTCTCATACGAAAATGCACACATTCTCATCATCAGCAGCAGCGGCAACACCGTCACAGTGATGGCGCGCTCGCCATGGCACCTTTGTTAACCCACTTAAAGCTCAATCGAGTGTTACAAAATTTATGTTGCCGCATCAGTGTAATAAACAGCAACGAGAACGTCAATGATGACGACGTCATAATAATCAAAATAATAATACAATACATGGTGTGTGTGCAGTTGGCAGCACACTCGGCTGAATGCAACACAAAACATTTGGTACAACGATAATAACTATAACTAACAGCAACAACAACAACACTTAGCTGACATTTATGTACAATACTAACAATAACAACAACAACAGGAGCAACTGCAATAACAATAATGAGAGTGTAACAAAAGAGGCGAGACAAACCTGTCAAATGCGATAACCTACAGCAACATCAAGCAGCAACAAAACTATGTACTGCACAACAGCAACATCAAGGTGTACGAGAATTTGGTGAACGTGATTTGTCCCTTGCTTTACACTTAAATAGCGCCTTGCTGTATGCTCTACGTCACGCGTAATCATGTAGGCACAGTGGGCGAAAAATGTATGTTCACAAGACATCAATAACTTCACAATGTTCCTTGACTATTATTCAAATTTTTAATGTTTTTGACGTTTGTGGAATTTTTCTCTTTTGGTAACATTTTACGACACCTGCAACATTTCTCACATTTGGCAACATTTTTCCACTTCCTTTACGCTTTTTGATATAATGCAACATTTTTCACTTTTGGCAAAATTTTTCATCGTTTGTAACATTTGTTGGCTTCTAAATTATTTTTAATTTTTGGCAACATTTTTCAACTTCTGACACATTTTTTACTTTAAGCAATGTTTTGCGACTCCTGCAACATACGACTCCCTCACTGTATTTCTATAACTTCCGCTACATTTTTCGGAGTCTGCAACATTATTCACTTTTACCAACATTTACGACTTCTGACACATTTTGGATTTCTGGCAGCATTTTACTACTTTCGTAACATTTTTCACCTTTGAACACGTTTTTTCGACTATTGCAAAATTTTTTCACGTTTGGCAACATTTTACGACTTTTGGCAACATTTAACGACTTCTGCAACATTTTTAATTTTTGGCAACATTTTATGACTCCCTCAACATATTTCGACTTCCGCTGCATTTTTCAGCGTCTGCCACATTTTTTACCAACATTTTACAACTTTTGTAACATTTTGGACTTCTGGCAATATTTAACGACTTCCGCAGCATTTTTCACCTTTGACAACGTTTTTCGACTTTTGCGAAATTTTTCTCACATTTGGCAACATTTTGCCACTTATACAATATTATTCGAACTTTTGGCAACATTTAACGCTTTCTGCAACATTTTTTGACTCATGCCACATTTTTCACTTTCGGCAAAATTTTAAGACTTCTGCAACATTTTCAATTTTGGCCAGTTTCAAATACAGTTAACATTTTTATAACATTTTTCGGCATCTGCAACATTTTTCGATTTTCGCAACATGTTTCATCTTTTGCATCTTTTAGCGACATTCAATTATTTGCAATAACATTTTTTAAAAATATTCCAGTTTTTTTTTTGCAAAACTTTTCGATTTCTGCAACATTCTTTGAATACATTTGCGAACATTTTTTAAATTTTGTGTAATTTTTCAACATCTGCTTCAACTTCTGAGGCTTTTAAAATATTTTTCGACTTCCTCAACATTTATTGTATACTCTTTGCATAGCATTTCAATTATTACTATAAAATTTCGATTTTTTGCAAGATGTTGCTATTCAAACAATCTTTTTGGCTTTTGACATTTTTGACTTTAGCAACATTCTTAATATACATTTGGTGGCATTTTGTATTTTTCAATTTCTGCAGCATTTTAAGCTTTAGCAACATTATTCAAACACTTAAACATTTTTCCACACCTGCAATATCTTTCAACTTCTGCAACATTTTTCAATAATTGCAATTTTATTCCATTTGCAGAACATTTTAAAATTTTCAAAACTTTTTAATTTTTCGCAACATTTTTCGAATGCATTTGGTAACATATTTCAACGTCTGCAGCGTTATTAAACTTTAGCAACATATTTCGAATATTAAATGAATTATTTTTCCAAGGTTTTGGAAAATTTTGCAATTTTAATTATTTGCAACGTTTTTCGAATTGCTCATTTTTCAACTTTAGCAACATTCTTAAAATTTTACAACATTTTTCAATTTCTCAACATCTTTCGACTTCTGCAACATTTTTCAATAATTGCAATATTTTTCGAAGTTTTGCAAAATTTTAAACATTTTTTACAACATTTTTCAATTTCTCAACAATTTTCGACTTCTGCAACATTTGTCGTATACAAATAGAAAAATTTTTCAAATATTGCTATTTTGCTATTTTTCAATTTCTACAGTATTTCTGAACCTTAGCAACATTTTCATAATGGCAGATTATTGGAACATTGTGAACGGATTGAAATATCTTGCAATTTTTACTTTTTGCAACATATTTTGAGTACACAGATATTGCAACATTTTTCGACTTATGCAGTACTTTTTCAACAATTGCAACATTTTTGGACGATATTTTAATAGTTTTCAAGCCAAATTTTTTGACATCTGCAACATGTTTCAACTGTTGCAACATTTGGCAACATTTGCAAGCTTTCGCAACATTTGTGACTTTTAGAACATTTTGCAATTTTTCCAAAACCATTTTAGTTTTGAAACATTTCCAAGTTCTTTCGACATCTACTGTTATAATAAGGTTATTTTACATATTATAAGCAAAATATATCCCACTGTGCGCCAAGTTTTATTGTGGCGTAAAGGCGAAAAGACGAAACAAACTTAAGTGCGCACTGTTTTGCTTGTCTATATGGATGAATGTGTGTGTCACACTTTCTCGTTGAGCTTTTAGACGCACCATTAATCTTTAACAGTATACCTTGACGTACATACATATATAAGTACTTACGTGTGCAAGTGTTAGTGCATGAGTGTATGATATACATAAGTATATTTTAAGCGCTAGTGTGTGCGGAGTTGTGACATTACAGCAAATAAAAGTAACATTTTTCATAAAAATAAAGAGTGGATAAAGTGGGAAAAAGAAGCGAGGCGAAATGTCGGTGTAAAAAGAGGCGTGGCACACTAACAAATAAAAGAAAAAAAAATAAAAACACACAAAGGTGCTGAAATTTGTATATAAATATATATGTATGTGCCTGTTTATAAATCATAAAACAAAAATTCGACGTGTGTCTGCAATGAAGGACACTTGGCATTTAATATACTGCATACATACACACATATATGTGCTATACATATATATTTATGAAGTGTTCTTCTATATGTTTGTGTATTTGTCATTGTCACTGATGTCTGCGTTTGTGTGTTTTTGTCAGCTAAGGCAGCGAGCGTTAATAAATTTTGATATATAGACAACATGCTGATTTATTAAATTTTGAAAAGCAGCCAAAACTTAAAGCATATTTTATGGCGTTGCCGCAATGTTTTTAAATGCATTTTTAAGGAGAATTTATCGCTTTGCATTAATAAGAATTTTTATTTATTTTTTCTATATGTTTCTTTTCTGTTTTTTTGACACAAAACATGGAAAATATTTAAAATGTAGAGTTTTGACATTTAACAACGAAAGCTGTGAGTGATAACATAGAGTGTTTGTGCTCTTTCTCTCTCTCACCACTACCAAAACAACATTGACAGCAAAAGTGGCATTGGCAACAGCAGCAAAATGTGGTCAACTCACACACATTTGTTGCTGTTGGGTATAATTGTTGCATTGACTCATACATATTTGTTAGCCATGGGTGGCGCTTAAAGCACCACAGCGCAGCATAAACCATTTATATATGCATGCAATATGCAGCTGCAACATGCAACACTTAAACGTGTCAAAGTGCTGTTGCCGTCGCTGCTGCTGTGCGCAGTTGCTACAGTGCCATTTAATATGCAAAAATGTTGCGATACGTTGATTTAAAAGCCACTCGCAAATTAAGAGGATTTCTTTGTTGGTCATAAAAGTAAAATTTTATGTTTTGAATCTTAGAAATAAAAATGAAAAACTTGTTTCCATTATATTTGAAAGTTTTGTATTAGAGAAAACCTGCTTTTGGCGTGGTGTAGAGATTTCTATAAATAATTCAGCTGGTTCTCAAGATGGCAGTTCGAATATTAGATAAAATGCATTATTTGCTTTATGGACATATTATTTTTCGCATGGTGTCATTGTTTAAATTTTTTGAAGATTGGCATATTACTTTAAAACTATTATTGTGTGGAAAATAAGTAATTCATTCATAGTGTGAGCATTTCTTTTTTTAGTTTTTTTGCCTTGAAACTGATATTTTAAATTTTATTTCTTATTTTTTGACTTTGGGGGCCAATTTAGTATGAAAATCATCCTTCAACATTACTTTTTATAATATTTTTTGAGATACTCGTTAAATTTTCTTTAATTTAGTGGAACATTTGTTACACCAGTTTTTTAATTTGAGGTCAGAAAAAAATACTTTTCAAGAACAATCCATTTGTAGACTCCGCTAGATAAAGAGAAGCAAGTAACGTGTGTTTGTTACAAAAAAGTAGTTTTTCTCATCTAAAAACAGAAAATATGAATGCTACCGAAATAAAGGAAATTTAATGAAAATTCCAAAAAAAAAAAAAAAATGGCATACCAATTGCACCTTTTCCTAAAAAATGGCCGCCAAAGTCAAAAAATTGTAAAAAAAAAAATATTAAAATATCAATTTTAATGGTCCAGAACTTTGCGAAATTCTTATAAACCTTATAAAACAAATCTATTTTTAACAAACTCATAAATATAATTAGCTAAAAGTTTTCTATAAAAATATTTTCCGTTAAACGTTGGGGTGACCCACAAAATTTTTTTCTGTAAAACATGTCATAAAATCTGAAAGGATCAGTTGTTTTCATGTTACAGGCAGTTAAACGATTTGCCTTTTTTGGTAAAATTTTCAGGTTTTGACTCAAAACCGGCTGGGTTTTTTCCAATGCCGGTTTTTCTTTTTTAAGATCTTATTTTTTTTGTGGGAGAATCATTCCTCACTAGGCATGTTTTTTGCACATCCAAATCCGATGTGCACACTGCAAAGGCAGGTGAATTAACCATATTCTGGGCGTACCACTTGTAGAGTTACTTTCCATCGTTTTTCGGTCCATGCTTCATTATTATAATTTCTTATCTTCTTTTGACCTCTGTTTGTTTTATGGAAAAGGACGGGGAGAAGACAAAATCACAACTTCGCACATATAGGCGCAAAAATTTAAAACCACAATTCTTGGCCCTATGCTCCTCCTGAAGTTAAAGGAGAATACATTTGTATATGGTGAAATCTCAGAAAGTGCAACTTTCGGTTTAAACAGGTCTCGGTTCGCCGAGTGAACACACGTTGCATTTCCCATCCATTCTAACATGTCCCTGACATTTATTGGATGATGCTAAATATGAAAACATGCGTGTGCTACCGCCTGGAAGCTTTATTTTTTAATTTTTTGCCGAAATTCGAGCAAAATCCACAAATTTTGAGTATGAATTGAAAAACCCGCTTCCGTTATTGAGCTATAACTCATGAGGCGATTCAGCGGATTGTTTGGGGCTATCAGGATTTTTAACATGGGTGCTAAGACGTACGAAAAACTGCATCTCGTTGATGTGTCTGATTCGTGAAATTCAGTGCATCACCATCGAAAAATGATTTTTGAAGATATTGAAGGAAGCGATCGAAAAAAGTCAGTTACACAGGCTGCAAAATACTTCTAATATATCTAAAATTGATAATTTGCGGTCCAAAATAGGGTGTCATATGTTTGAAAAATAGCTTGTATTTCTACGAAAAAGTTACACTTGCTGAGATTTCCCTACATAAAATTCACCAAAATGTTTCCAAATTTCTAAAACCAATTCGATTTTAGAGTTATTACATTCGAACACAACATTCAAAGCAGCTTATTAAAACTACTTGACCTATCGAAAAATATGAACAAAAAATTAAATCCTCCATATATTTTCGCAGGATATTACTACTTTTTCTTGTTAAGTAATGCTTAAACCTGTCACCTACTTATTCTTCAGTAAACCTGTTTTTTGGTTCTTAAAATTATTTCCTTTAGAAATGGACTATTTTGTTCAGTAAATCTATCTAACGCTTCCAATAGATTTGAAATGGTACGGCTTTGTGACGCTTTACACGGAAAGTTTGAATTATGGACATTTGAATAATATATTCTAAAACTGACGTACATTTTAAGGTCTTTGAAAATATATTTGAAGGCAAGCCCGTGTTGACATTGACAGCCTTTAAGACTTACTTTCAATTTATTTCCCTTGGAAATTCTGGTTTTCATTATGATGACCTGTTTAATGATATTTTTGATCAATTTATCTTTTTTTTTTTTCTGTGCATACTATTTTTTGCAGGATACTTAACATGTATGTTGAGGTCTTTTTAATAATAAAAGAATCACCAAGTTATCAAAATTTGACCACAAATGTATTAAATAATTTTAGTACTTTTTGGACAGTTTTAGTACTTTTTTGGTACAAAATAGAAAAGGTCATTTATCATCCCTGGTGCAATGACAAATGTGAAACAAACAGAAAACATGAAGTCGGTGTCAGTCAGCTTTTTGTCTCTTTCTTTGCACTGTATCCCTTTTTCAGCTCAGTGTGTCCGCGAATTTACCTGGCTTAGTGGCAAAATATTAAAATAATTTTAACTTTGTACAAATTTACACACAAATACCTTTCTACTGATGTATAAGTCAAATTCTGGCCCCATTTCAAACATAGTAAAAAAAGTAGGACACATTTTTGTCTTGCGTATTTATAAATAGATTTGAAGGTTGCAAATCTTTAAAAATTACCAACAAGCACTTTCAAAACTTTCCTGTCAAAAATTTTGCTTTTAAATATGAAAACCTGGCGTTTGGTTATTTTTGGTCAGTTTAAACTGTTTTTCGGCCAAAAAGAGATGGGAGCGGTACTTATGGCATGAAGAAAATATTTTTTGGTAAATTTTTTTCCAAGAAACTGCCTGATAAGCGGCTGCTATTGAAATCAAAAGATGTTTGATTCAAGTATATGGTGCTATAACATTTCGGATTGTTTAGAGCAACAATTATAGCACATTGATTTCAGACTAAAATTTTTCGTTAAGTTAAAAGCTTAAAGAATTTACCTTTGAAAAGTGCAATAATATTTTTTATACTTAATGCTATAAGAAATAATATGCTCACATTTCGATAATCGAAGCTTTTATGGCAACCTTAAAAACAGCTATAAATTACAATATAAAAGCCATAAAATGTTCGACAAATATGCCATAAACTATTAAGAATTTTTATGTTAAAACTTATAGAACTTAACATGAAAGCTTTTTTGGTTGTTATAGTTCATATGGATTATTTCTATAAAGCAAAGCTTTCAAATTTCATTAACTTTATAACAGTTTAAAAGAATACACCAAAAACAGTAGCTTTGCAGGTGAATTTAAACGAAAGCTTTGAAGAGCTCCACAACTAACTTTGCGAGCTTTTCTCTCTTAACTTCTACAGTTTTCAAGCGCTTTAAATTTCCGCCAGCCAACTGTAAAATAAATTTCTAAAAATAAAAAGTAAAATGCTTCCCCAATGACTTTTAATGACTTAATTTTAAGGTGAAGGACATAATCATTATACCGCGCAGTGCTACTCATTAGCCGCAAGAAATGCTGTTTAGTAATGCACCCTCGCTATAAAATGCAAAATGCCAGTCCCTGTTGCATTTGCTAGGGTAAGGAGCTTGAGTGAATTTTATGCGTTTTTAAACAAAACGCGCAAGGTCCTTTCAAGTGACTGACTTTTGTAAAACATTAAAGATGGCGCACTCCGCTGTTGCTTTTTCCTGCAAGAGCATGAGACAAAAAAAGGATACTCGGTCGGTCTTACAAAAGCGCGCCGTCAAGTAAAAATCAACATTAAACTGACATTTGGCACAAAAGCTAAAAAATGCCATCAAGCGTCAAAGACTGACAGATGAACGAGGCGCGGGGGAAGGCCGAATTAAAGCTAAACTCCTTAATGTTGTTGTTGTTGTTGTTATTGTTGAATGCTGTCATTCGCTTTGATGAATAGATGAACACAAAAATGGCATTAAATTCAAAGGGACGGAAGTAAAAGAAAGGATAGAAAGAAGCATAGAAAGTGTAAGCTTTCTTCTTCTCATTTTGATGTATCATGTCAGTTGAAGCGAAAGTTTGCAGCGTTCGCTTTATTTACTTGCAACTTGTAAGCAACTTTTAATAATTAAGTTACTTCACTTGATTAAATTTTGATTAAGAATGTTGAGAGAAAGCATCACTGCTAAGAATATACACATACTTCTAAAAGAATGACTTGGAAAATGGGTTAAAACTTTTACTTTTTCTTATAAATGAATGAACTTCAACGAAAAGTTGCTACAGAAATCGAATCAAATACACTGAACACGTGCCCTAATATCAACACAAATTGCTACAGCTATAAGCAAACAATTGACATTTGTTATCTTGCATAAGGATACGTAATAATCCTTTGATTTATTAGTTTGTTCATATATTTTCGAATACAAATGTTGTTTTTCTTTGGCTTGAACAATGTATAAATTCGACGACAATTCAATGGTAAATTACGAAATATCTTAATCAGCAAAAAGTGTTTAAGGATTTTTGTTATTTGTTCAGGACTTAACAGTGATTTGCGTTTTAGTATTGATTTTAAAGAAACTAAAGATTACTGTGCAGAAGTTGCCTTGAGAGTTGAAATCTGTGCAACACTTTTCGTCCGAATTAAACCTTACCAAAAATAATACTTGACAAGTTTCAGAGGCTTTCGGAAAACAAGACAAGATACCCTGTAAGACCGACGAGGTCAATTGTCTCAATATTCCAATTATTATAAGTAGCCCATAATGGACCACACCTAAAACTAGAGTAAATTCACTTAAAATATTAATTGTATCAAAAATGGTGCAAATGTAATGAAAAGTCGATCAATTGTATCAAAAATGGTCCAAATATATCATTTGTACCAAATAAGGTCCAGTTGTGTATCGATTGTATCAGTAAAGTTGTAGTGTTACTGAATACGTACTATTTGGCAGTTCGGCGATTGTGAAGAAGAGCAAAGGATAGTGCATCGGTCTAATGACTTGCGCTGCGTAGAAAGGCCAGGGTTCAAATCCTCCACTCGGTGATTTTCAATTCCAATTCTTAAATTGATACTATGTAATTTGCACACAATTTGTCTGAAAAGTCTTTGGAGCAGAAAATCATACATGTGTCCAACATAGCCGTGGTATAAAATAATAAAAAATTAACAAAAAAAAAGTTTCATCCACACTGAGGTTCGAACCCGGAACCCATTGCTCAGAAATATATAATAAACTCTTTAGCACATTCGGCTATGAAATGTTTTGACATTTTTGTGTAAAATTTTAATTTCAAATAAAATTTGTTGAAATTTATAGATAAAATAAAAAAAAAAATTTGGCCTTTTTCGGGTCCGAATGTAATGCAAAAAGAGACAATTGACCTTTTTCTGGTCCGATTGTTATGCATTAAAAGACAGTTGGTTGCGCCCAATAACAAACAATACAGATCTTTATATATCATGGGACCAGAATTTGGAGTAGTCGGTTCCTCCCATGGAGTAGTTTGCAAAATTGTTTTGTAATATTGAGTGGTCCTGCAGAGTTTCTTGACTAATAGCTTGAAATTAGATCTCCAATGGAATTTATAGTTCATACTATTGCATTAAAGGTCGAGATTTTGGCATTAGTTTGAAAAAATTAACTCTTAGCCTAAGTTCAGAGAGTGTAGAGACTTGACGACAGCATTTTTATTTGAATAAGAACATTGAAGTGAATGAGAAGTTCGACGAGCTGACCCCTTTCTCAAATTTCTCTTTAGGTATTGACTGGCTCATGTTTCCCTGAAAATCATTAAGATTGGCACATTAGGCTGGTTCTATAAAAAAATATCGGAAAAACCGCTCTCTTTTTGAAAGTCTACCTTTAGAGTAGTTATCTAGGAAACAAAAAAAAATTTTTTTTTCTTTTGGACTTAAACAGCTAGTCTTTTTTTCATAACTTAGGCAGGTGATAACCGATGTTTAAAAATTATATATTGTTTTAAAGAGGTAAATTAGGGCAAAATGCAAACAGAAGGCTATAGCAAATGAGATCAAGCTGCGCAAATGGGGATGGATTGGTCACACTCTCCGGAAACCACACAGCGAAGTTTGTCGCCAGGCCCTTGAGTGGAATCCACAAGGCAGTGGAGGACGTGGTGGACCCAAAACCAACTGGAAAAGGTCGTTGGAAGAGGAAATCCAAGAATCGGGAAAATCGTGGCAAGAGATTAAAGTCATCGCAAGGGATCGTGACAAATGGAGAGATTTCATATTGGCCCTATGCTCCTCCTAGGAGTTAAAGGAGAATACATACATACAATTAGGGCTATCTTTTTCCTCATGGCCTCTGGTGTAAATATATTCTCAAAGATTTAAATTTTATAAGGAAAAAATTGCATTTAGGGAGAAACGAAGTAGAGAAACTGGGTCGGGATTCCATAAGAAAAAAAATTTTGGCCTAAGTTAGTTCTTTACAACGATATGTACGCAGTAAAAATTTCGGTTAAATTTTAAAACCAAAAAGTATTTAAGTATATAGAACAATGCCAAAAAAGGTATTAATTTTAAACTATTTTGGAATAAATTTCATACTTTTTTGAAATAAATTTAAATTTTTTTTTTTTTGGAAAAAGGTCGGAATTTAATACCAAAAAGTTTAAAACGAATCAAAAGTAAGAAAAGTAAACTATAATTTTTTAATGTGTATATAATTTTTGAACATCGGACATTGTCAAAGTTGCAAAGGCTTAAGTGAGGAAGAAACACTCTTCAGTTTTCTCTTGGTGTGCTTAGCTTTGGCAAGCAGAAAGCACAAATTTTCAAGAAATTTTTTCCCCGACAATTTGTAATAATCAAAGCCTAAAAGCATGCTAAACATATTTGGTAACTGTTAATTTAAATTCATAGCAAAAATAAATTTGAGTGCATCCCGTGCCGCTCACTAATCAAAGCAACTACACAAACCCAACAGTAAGGGATGTTAAACGAAGTTTGAAAAACTTTCAAGAAAACTCCAATATGGGAAAAGTCCTTAAAATATCAAATAATATCCACATATTCTTATATATAGTACAAAATTTGTTAGAAAAAAATCTGTACGATATTTCAAGCACTGTATCTTCATAGCGTGGTTAGGTTAGGGTGGCGGCAATACTGCCATACATAGACCACAAGGGTCCATAGTGGTACCACAAACTCTCTTATTAAAATCTTTTAATGTCACTGAGGTGAATTTTAGTGAGATCCTTTAAGGAGTTGAAGAACGGCTGTCCAAAGCATTTTAGCCTAGTTCTTGCCAAAGCATTACAGAGACATAATATATGTTCAATTGTTTCCTTTTCTTCAGGCTCGTGACAGTTTCTGCACCAGTTGTTCGAGACTATGCCCAATCTAAAGGCCTGATGCCCAATTAGGCAATGACCAGTCACAATTCTGGTCAGTAAACTACACTCACTCCGCGTCAAGGATAGCATATATTTGGAATATTCTGCTTTGTGAAAACGAGGCCAAAAATGCTTTGTTATAGCGCTAGTAGGGGATTGTTCCCAGCGTTTGTTTGCCACTGTTAGCAATTGCGAGTTCTTCAAAGAGAAGAAATGTTGAAGCGGGGCTGGAATTTTAATGGGTTGAGCTTCTAGAAGAGCTCCATTTTTTGCTAGTAGATCTGCCTTTCCATTTCCTAAAACTTCGCAATGCGATGGCACCCACTTTAGAGATACCTGATTTTTTTCGCTGAAGTAAGTTAAATCGGTATAACATTGAAAAACTGTCTATGATTTAAAACAGTCTGATTTTAAGGCCTTTAAGGCGGCTTGACTATCGACGTACAAAGCGATTTCCTTATTGTTTAATTTTTCTTTAAGGTAGTCGACAGCTTTGTTAATCGAGAAAATTTTCGCTTGAAAAATGCTGCATTCATCTGGAAATTTAAATGATTGTTCTTCGCGTAAGTTGGAGACATAGAAGCCTGTGCCAACCCCATTTACTGATTTGGAGTCATCTGTGTAAACGTTTATAATTTCTGCCGGATCGTCAAATCGAGAGTTCCAAAATTCTTTAGACGGGAATGTGACCAAAAAACTTTTCTCCATAGAAAGTTTGGGAACCATGTAATCAGTAATAATACTCTGGTTGTTACCAATGTTACTGTGCCCATAAGGTCTATATTAGAAGCCTCCCGATCCTTTAAGCCTAAGTATAGTTTTGTACGCCACTCCTTTGGCGAAAAGATCGATAGGCAACAAGAGAAGTATAGCGTTTAAAAATTCTGAAGAAGTGGACCTCAAGGCTCCCGTGATGCCGATGCATAAAAGACGTTGTAATCTTTCTAGTTTCTTTTGTATGTATGCTGTGCTTAGCGCTGTCCACCAAACATGTATTGCGTACAATAAAATTGGCCTTACTATTGCAATGTAGAACCAGATGGTAATTTTAGGGTCAAAGCCCCAAGTGATTCCGTAGAATTTTTTACAAGCAAGGAATGCACCATATGCCTTATTTATACGGTTTTCTATATTGGGTTTCCAGTTTAGTTTGCGGTCTAGAACTGTTCCTAAAAATTTTGCTTCATTAGATAGAGTTAAATTGACATTATCAAGAGAAATATTTCTGAAGACAGGAACTTTGTGTTTCCTTGTATATAATACTAGCTCTGTTCATCATAGCGTGGTAGTCCAACTAAATCTGAACTTGATTTTATTCTTCCTATCGGGTTCAATATAAGTATTTGCAGCAGCTCGCACCAAATGAAATTTTCTCGTTGTTTCTCGAAACTGCTTCATGTTTTCGTATATGAGGCAATATGTAGTTGTTCTACATGGAAAGAAAAAATGTATAAAAATTCTCGAAACGGTAAAATACGGGAAAACAACAGATTTAGGTATTTTTGTGAGTCTGGTCAGAAAACATTTGGCAGCAGCGTATCGATTTTTGTAATAAATGATTTAAATTCTTTAAGAAATTATATAAAAAATTTTAAGTAAGAATGATGGGTAGAAATTCCAAAAAATAATTTTTTTTTTCTATTTCAAAAATTTAATAGTTTTATTTTTATTTTTATTTTTTTTTTCTAATAAAAAAGGTTAAAAAAAGCTAAAAATAAAATAAAAAAATATTTCTATTTAGATAATAATTTTTACTATAGTGTTTGGTAATTTTTACCATCGCGTTTAATAATTTTTACTATGCTAATATTGAAATATTTCCTTCTAAGCAATTTTGAAATTAATATAAAATTTTTAGGCATTTTGTTTTAAATATGTAAAATGAACTATTCTTAACAATAGCTTCGAAATTTTTTATCGATTTTCGCTACTAAAATTATAAAACTTTTCTTTCCGAATGGTTTAAGAGTAATCAGTTGAATTCAGTTTTCCATATGGCATCGAAGAGCCTAGATACCCTTCATTAGTTTTTTCAATTGAATCCTTTTTGTCCAAATTAGCATCCATTGATATAAAGATAACTCAATTTCATAGAAATACACTTAATTTAGCCTTTTTTATGGAATTGAGTACACTGAAATTTCAAATCAAACATAATGTGATTATCAAAACCAACTAAAAATTCAAACAAACTGCTTTAATTAAGTCTTAATTGCCTTGGGGAATGAACAAAATTGGTTTTGAAAAACTTCTGCTAGATTTTCCCCTTTTTAATTACAAAAGAAAAAAAGAAACCCACAATCCTCATCAACTTTTCTTGGAAAATTCTACGCATTTTCGTCACCCATGTTGAGGATTTAAAATATTGAAAAATAAAACAAAAAGGATATCCTAAGTATATTGCCTTCAAAAACACCTTTTCCCATTAAGCGAGTTTTTGACCTGCGGTTATGTTAAACCCAAATAACTAACAAAAAAAAAAAAGGAAACACAAGGATACTCATGGATAAAAATAAATTTAAATGAGCTTAAAATTAAAGCGATCCAAAGCAAAATTATGTATTAAATTTCCTTAAATTGCTTGAGGACAAGACAAGACATCAACGAAAAGTTTTGGATATAGGGTCAGCATGGCTGTGATAGGTATAAAATTTCAAGGGAATCGTTAAAAACAAATATCAATAGCAGAAGAAGTGGTAGTATCATCATCAACATATTGTTTATTGCCTAAAATATTTACAGTTTGTCTAACCGTCGTATCAAGGAAAGTGACAGCTACAGAAATTGAGAATTTCGTATTTCCAATTTTGATGGTGTTAAATTAATCGCTGATGATTTACAAAGAGCGCGCTCAACACAACAAAACAACGATAGGGATTAGCAATAGGGAATCCTGGAACAATACAATGAATTATACAAGGTGTGTATTTACATATTGTTAGATAAATCACAAACGGGCAAATACTTAGCAATGTTGTGAGATTTGGCTTGTAACAACTGACTAGAGACCTAACATCGTTTTTCGATATATCGATATATGGGGTAATATATGTGTTTTGTCTACTTAAACTCAACTAACAACTGCCACGAACTTAGATTGCAATACAGCATGATACTTTTCCAACATCCATGGCGTATGCCGCAATATGGCATTTGCAACGTACAGAATTTCCACATCCTTAACAATGAAATACTTACGTGTTAGGTAAATTTCAAGGAAATACCCTACAACATTATTTATTTATGTGTTTGTCTGTGTATTTATGTTTGCATATGTGCGTGTGTGCATAGTCTTGTTGAGTCAATAGTGGCAGCAAACGGCAGCTACAAATAGACACGTTAGTTTCAAGGTCTCTTTGTTCTCTGCGCTGCTCCTGCTCTCTATCACACTTTCGGGGGTTTTGTGTATATATTTAGTGAATTAATTAATTGGCAACACGAGTCTATTAGCCATCTCCTGCTCTGCAGATTTCATTTCATACAAATTACAGACCACAAATAAATTTTACCAACAGCACTATTGCTTCTTGTTGTTGTGATTGTTGTTGTTGATCTGACCTCCTTATATAATTGGTCACATTCTACACGCATTCATCTTGCAATATCTGATGTACCAATGCCGTGTCTTCAACATATCTGCAATATTTTCAGCTGATTTTTTCCTTCTTTCGTTCTTTGGTGCTGCCGCTTAACACGCTGCATTTCTCAAGATTTTCGAAAAAATATTTGCTTCATCGCGTCCTATGCTTTTTTTCTTACATTAGAGTGGAGCGAAAAAGTTTTTTTTTTTTTTTGCGGCAATAAGTATGGTAAGGGTGGGAAATATGAACCACGTGGGTAATATGGACCACACGGTTATTTCCCACTGCATACATGGGATTTACCGTTATTCATGTTCAAACTTTACGCTAATGCCTAAAGCTTATAATAGTGCGATTTAAGCGTTCGGTGACTGTTGCCTGTTGCTCTGAAGTTGTTTTTTCTTAAAAATTTTTAGTGAATCATTTTTTCTAGAGAGTAAATTTCGTTACTTCACTTTAAAGACATCATGTTTTTAAATAAATCATTAATTATATAAAGTTAGTGAATACCATTTATAATTTTCTAAATAACCTACTTAGCTATAGTTCTCATGACGACTCTGATGGTCATTATTTGTAATTCGTAAACTACAAAGGAAAAGAAAATGAAAAAAGCATATTATATAATACCCTTTACTCAGAAAATCGCTGTGGCGAATTATGGGTTGAATCTGTAATCTGGCGTTCTTCTGTACCAAATAAACATGTGGGACAATATGGACTGTATAGTCCATATAACACTACACTTTTTTTCATCTTCATTTTGAGTATTTTCAGATTTTTAGTTTTTTTTTTTCTTTATCCGGATGAGATATTAAACTAAAACTGAACCAGAATAAATAAATTGTTTTCTTTAATGAATGATATAAAATTAATTGTTTTTTTTTATGTTTTGTGAGTGTTATTTAAAAAAGAAAGATAGTGGTCCATGTTTCCCTTTCTTGCCATACATATTTTGCATATTTTATATAATATCTATTTTCTAAAAAATTAAATTTTCTCAACACCCTAATGCACATGCTTCAAGCAATATTTCAATTTCTCTTTACTGACTTCATGTTGCCAGCTTATTTAAGACGAGTAATGTGCTGTAGCATTTTTTTGGATTATAAATCTTACTTAAAGGATCATTTATCCTGCATGCTGCCAACGTTTTTTAAATGATTTTTCGAATTTTTGCATTAGTGTTAAATATGAGCTAATACTTATATACATATATGAAATTTAATGCTGGTAGATAAGAGTGGAAAAATATAGCAAACCAAAAGAAAATATACAAAAAAAAAAATCCATTTTTTTATCAAAACTTTTGAAAATTCCAAAATTTTTTTTTTTGTTTTTTAAACTACAACAACTCCCATTATTAAGCAAGCATTCGATAAGAGTCGTGAGCTCAATCCCGCTTGAACTCAGAGGTTTTTTAAGCACAACAAACAGGGTGTATTTAATGTGTGCTTCCGTTTATAAGAAGAAGGCATGGTGCTTACCTGTAGGCAATATAAATCAAATAGACTCTACTATTTTCGAAGAATGTATAAAATTCCTTTTAAATTATTTTATATTAATATTTATTTTACTATTAGTGTCTATATTTAAATGACTTTTCTTTGAAATCACAAGCCATATGTTTCAAGCACAGATTCTATGAGTTAATTACTTGCACAGCTTGCGAAATATATGATATGTGTTGTCTAGACAACAAAAATTCACAAGTAAAAGTAAAAAAATACTTATTTGTATTTAAACAAAAACATAAAAGTCAAAATTTCCAAAGAAAAAATAAAAATTACTAAATTTACACTGCTGCTTTAAGTTACAAAAATCTTAAATAAAAAAAAAAAAAAAAATTCAAGTTCTGTAAAACGGCAACCTCATTTTATGCACTAATGAATTTGTAAAGTAAAAAATTCCAGTCTGCAATTGAATTTTTAATTAAAATGGTAGATAAAAGGTTCAAATACAACATGTGTTTATATATGTATAGATAACAAGCAATACCAAGAATTTTCACATATGAAACATGAGCAGCCTTAAGGATGAAATGCCGCAGAAATCATAAAAAACAAAATAACAAAAAATGTTACATGTGCCTTTTTGTAAACTAAAAATGTGCCTTTTAAATAATTCAGAGTAGGTAAAATTGTGTAGTGATATTAAATTTCATTAGAAGTTAAGCTAAAAAATGCCCAACTTAATTTCCATGCTTAAATTTGATGGTTTGCTGAACTCTATGAAGCTCATGTTCAAACAAAGTGCTGTTACTGAAAACCAAATCAAATATGAAATGTGTAAAATTAAGTGAGAAACATTAAGCAGATGCTTTAGAATATTGTTTCCCATTAAGGTGTGATTATCTGTCGCTTCAAGCAAAAGTTTAAAACTTGACTAAAACAACAACAACACAAAACAACAACAATAATAATAAAAACAACAAAAGTTCTGTTTGTTTTTTTTTTTTTTTCAGCAGTGGGTTTTACTTTTGCCCATTGCTTTAAATGCAGCGCAGTGGAATGAATGGAAGGGCAAAAATATTATATTTTTACTAAAAGCTTTGACAGATCCGGAGTTTCTATTCCTTCAATTTAGTTTTTTCTTAAATGATCCTGATGCGAGAGAGTAGTTTTAAGTTTATGGAATGAAGGATAATCTTATACACTACTCAGGTATTACCGAGATTTTCTTTACTTCGCCGCAGAACTTGATCCTTTTCAATACTCTTGATGCTGTGCCATAATTTATGACTTTTTCGCTTCCCTTTGACAGTAGGTATTCGATTTCGATGTTTTCGATGCTAAGTACTTAATATTCTCGGACTTCTCAACTTTTCCGATATTAAATACGATTTATGTATTTCTTATTATTTTTGTAGGGAAACTCCTCAAACCGTGTTGGGGTTAAAATTGCAAGTCCGCGACACTTTTTGCCGACAAATTTTTCGAAACTTTTTATGGTGACACATTTTTAGACACTTTTTTGACAACAAATTTTCGACCCAATTTTGGAGACACATTTTTGAGTCAAATTTTTTCGACACTTTTTTCGAGAAATTTTTCGATACTTTTTGGAGACACATTAATCGGTAGTCGTTTTTGGAGAAGCGTTTTTCGACGATTTTTTTGAGACACTAATTTGGGGGCAAATTTTTCGACACTTTTGGAGACACATTTTGCTACACTTTTTTGGGACACATTTTCCGAAACTTTTTATGTCGAACATTTATCAGTACCTTTTCGAGTCACATTTTTCGACACTTTTTTGTTGATAGATTTTTCGACACTTTTTTGGGGACACTTTTCCGAAACTTTTTATGGCGAAACACTTTTCGACTCTTTTTTGGAGACATATTTTCCGACACCTTTTTGAGGACATATTTTTCGACGCTTTTTTGACGACACATTTCTTGGCACTCGTTTTTGGATAAGCATTTTTTAAACTTTTTTTTTGGGAGACACATTTTTCGACACAAGAAACATTTTTGTGGAAAAATTTTTCGACACTTTTTTGGAAACACATTTTTTCGACACTATTTTGAAGACATGTTTTTTTGGCCAAATTTTTCGACACTTTTTGAGACACATTTTTCGACACCTTTTTGGGGACACATTTTCCGAAACTTTTTTATGGAGAAACATTTTTCGGCACTTTTTTTGGAGACACATTTTCCGACACTTTTGGGGACATATTTTTCGACTTTTTGGAGACAAACTTTGAGTGACAAATTTTCGATACCTTTTGGCGACAAATTTCGACACTAGGTATTTTGGAGACACATTTTTCGACACTTTTTTAGGGCAACATTTTCCGAAACTTTTTGTGGAGAAACATTTTTCAACGCTTTTTTGGAGACAAATTTTTTACCCTTTTTTTAAAGACAAATTTTGATACTATTTTGGCAACACATTTTGCGATACGTTTTTTTTTTTTTCGCGAAACATTTTTCGATAATTCTTTTGGTGACACTTTTTGTTATATCCCTTTATATGTCGAAAACTATAAAAGCAATTCTGGTGCAATTTAGTAGGAAGGTGCTGAACATGAATACCACGCCCACTTTTAAGCGCAAGTACTTAGTAGCATGCGTTTTACTTTTTCTAATTCTATTCACTCTAATTTTTAAATTTGATGTCTTATAAGGAATCAAATGTTATCAAATTTTTTTATGGTTTTTTATTGTCTTGATTACTAGGACATTTTCGCAATTTGAGAATTTATGTGAATTTTTTTTTTCTTTCCATTGACAAGCTTTGTACATTAGTTTGTAATAAATGCTTTCATTAGTGAAATAAAACCTAATTTTTTGTACTCGTATACAACTTTCTTTATACTACAAGATCTAATCTGACTTTTTGATTTGACAGTATGAAAAATTCTGTGTGTGAGTGTAAGACACAAATTGCTAGCAGCTATTTAAGGTGTAGTTTGTGTTATGATGGATTTGCTCCAAAAAGCCAAGTCGGATGTTTTTTGTTTTTCATTTTGATTTATACGAGTAGGTATGTTTGGAATTGTCTTTGTAATTTTTGGTAGGTACATTAATACTGACAGCTATGTGATTTGATTTATTAAGTTAATTAAAGTTTTTTTTCTTTTTGCACTCGTAAATTACGTTGTGGACACTGGACTTTATACTGGAAATAATTTTTGCAGATTTTGAAAGTGAAAGGAATTAATAGAGATTTTAAACGCAAGGATTTAAATTATTTGATATCAGTAGATTTCAGTTTCAAAATGTTTCTGAAGACTAAGGCAAGTTATTTAAATTTCTGAGTATTTCAAAATTAAATTTAGCCTCCAAGCATTCCCAAAGGCTCAGGCAACAAAGTTAGAGTGAAACTCATAAAATGTTTTAAAATGCTTTAGTAATAAACTTGAAACCGAGTTTCGATATTTTCTAAATGTTTTGTGGTGCACAAAGAACTTTAAATTGAGTGTCCATCCATACGAAAAGACGTGGGCAATAGACTAAGATTGAAATTCATAAATGTTCCAAAAGACTTAAGCAACAAACTTGAATCCGAGTTTTGAAATTTTACTGAAGACTTGTTTAATAAACCATAATTGGTGTCCTCAAATATCAAAAAAGACTTGGACAACAAACCTAGATTTAAAATTCTTAATATTCCAAAAGACTTGTGCAACAAACTTGATTTTGAATTTTAAAATGTTGCAGAAGACTTAAGCAACAAACGTATTCGAAAAGACATGAGCAATAAATTTCGATTTAAGATTTAAATTCATAAATGTTTCAAAAGACTTGAGCAAAAAACTTGGTTTCGAAACTTATAAGGCTCCGATAGACTGGGGCCGCAAACTTATATTTGAATTACATTAAACTCCGGAAATAGACTTAAATTGGAATAACCAAATATGCCAAAAAACTTAGGGAACGAACTTAAATTTCAGTTCCCAAATATATCAAAAAACTTTTATCACAAATTTAGTTATGATTTCCGAAATATATCAAAAAAATTAAAGAACTAACAATAAAGGAAAAAGCGCCAAACATTCCATGCAACTTAAGTAAAAGCTAATAAGTTGTTTTTAGAATAAGCCAAGAGTATATCCTTAAACCATTATGAAATTAATGTTTTATGAACCAAATCTTTTTTGCTTTACGCGTTCTACGAAATACATTACCACAACTACTGCAGTATATTTACAACACGCTTGATTAATGTTGTATTCCTTTATACTTGAGAAATTCAATTATTTTTATATTTCTACATTTTTCTCTCACTCTCTCTCTCCCCCACTGTGCTCGCTCTCCACCTTGCGTAAAATTCAGACTGCGAAAATTGTAACAACGAAAAGTTTCTTAATGAAAACTTCTTAATTGGGACCATTTCTTCAATTAAAACATAATCGCGTGGCGGCTTGTTGCTACAGACCGCAGCTTTAACTACTACTTCAACAACTTACTACTACCACTACTATACATACATACATACCCAACAGAAAATTTTGATGCGCATCCCCAAGATGCAATAGCGATGCGCGTCCTTCTCGCATCAAAAGAGCTGATTTGTATGCGCATATTTTCTGCGCTATAGGTACCGAGAGCGAAGCGCATCCAAAGAGCATTCTGAATGCGAGAGCAAAGCGCATCCAAATAGCATTTCTGGTAGCGAGAACGAAGCGCTTTCGGTCACGTATTTACGCAAAAAACAATATAAGTCAATAAGTCAGCTTTGTAAGAGCGCTAGGATGAAGCAGTGGTCTAGCGACTGGCACTGCGATTGAGAGTTGTAGCAACCGTGAGGTCCTCGGTTCAACTCCGGCCCACACCTAGCACAAAAGTTTTTCAACTTGCAATTTTTCAATTATAATAAATAATAAATTTAGTAAAATAAAAATAATTATAATTACATCAAAAAAAATAATAGTCTGAAGAGTCTTTGTGGCGAAAGACGTAAACTTTCAATTAAAAATTAATTTTTTAAATATTTTTATTGTCATCCAAAAAGCATCCAAAGAGCATTTCTGAATGCGAGAGCGATGCGCTTCGAAAGAGCATTTCTGGATGCGAGAGCGATGCGCATTCAAAGAGCATTTCTAGTAGCGAGAACGAAGCGCTTCCTTCCAATGACATGCCAATGTTAATTTCAGCGCTTTTGGAAACGAGAGAGATGCGCTTCACTGCTGCTTTAGAGCGCTTCAAAAGCGCTATTGATGCACTCCATTCCCCATTGGGTACTTATGGATGAAATTGCTTTAGCGTTATTTACAATGCAACCGCAAGCTAACAAATACTTAGCAACCATTGCTGGCTGCCGCCGCCATAATGTTGCATTACAGAAAATGTAGTCTACTTTTAAGCGCCACCAAAGTATATGAACTAAAGAACAGCGGTATAAAGAAAAAAGTAATGCATCCAAGGGGAAAAGCGTAGAGAAGAGATGTAGAAAACTTCAAACAAAAAAATTACGAAAAACAACAGTTCAAATAAAGTTACTTCATTAAAGTTTTGTTTTGTTTGGTATACAAATAAACTAAGGCTGAAGTTAACTAAACTGTACAACAATTTTTTTATTTTTTCGTTGGGTTCCAAAAAAAAAACAAAACTTTTTACATGATTTTGTTGTTTAAAAGTTGGGGGAGGCAGTCGTTTATTTTTTGGCAAAACACACAGATGACATGGGATATGGTTATTTTTTTAAAGGTGTCCCATAATTCACGCAAGATTTTAATTAGATACTACAATAAGAATAAACATTTTTTCTCAATTGTACTTTTTTTTATTGATTAACAAAGCACTAGAGATAGAGTTATGTTTGAAATAGCATATCCGGCAGTAAACCTATAAGGCTTAACTGGCGAAATTTTTCATGACCATTTTACAAAGGCTGTCCCAGAGCTCACGCGAGATTTTAATTTACCGCTACTTGTGTAGTTAAGCGATAATAATTAAAAAAAAAACATGAATTTGTAGCTCATACTTTATGGTTAGTAAAAAATGGATCAAGGCATTTTTATTCGATAATATTCTGACCATCTTTTGTAAGAAATTTGCGATCTTTAACACCCAAATTTTCGATGTTTTTAAATATTGTTCAACAATAAAAACACGTTGTTTTTTCTTTCCATTTTTGTGAACCCGAAGCTGTCAAATTGTTTTCCTTCATTGTTCGTCAACACTTTACCGCACAAATGACGGCAAATTCAAGTATTGCGTGAGTTATGGGACACATTTTAGATTTCTTTGCAAAATATATTGTGTTATAAGCCAATCGATTAAATTTCCGATCACAATCTTATATCTTGTGATGGTAAATGACTGAGTGAAAAAAGGTGAAAATTGTTTACAAGAATTAAGTGCATGATGTGCCAAAAGTGGAGATTAGCAAAGATTATAAGTGAAAAAAGGATTGCGATTCATTTGTTGGAAAAAAAAAGTTTATTTATGTTGTGACTGCTTTTGACTTTTATGATTGATAGCCACTGCTTCTGAAAAATTTCTCGAAATAATTTCATTCAAGATTTTTCTCTAATTTAAAAGTAAATAAAACCAGCCATATATTTCGCCCATTTTTTTATTTCATTTCAAATCAAAAATTTGAATCACTAAAACTTTTTTGCATTCGCTAATTAAATTAAAAGTGATTTATTTTTTCCTGCTGACTTTCATTTCAAGAGTGTCCTTTCGAAAATTAATTTCCAATGACTTATTTTTTTTTCTTTCTCATGGCGATCCCCCTCATTCATTTTCCTTGCAATTTAATGCAGTTTCGCTTGGTTGAATTAATTTTTTCTTGCAACTGCATAATTTTTTTTTGTCACTTTCAATTATAAAATGGCGAACTCAAACATTTTTGCTGCTACTTTATGTTGTGTGTATAGCAGTAGTGGTGCACTTCCTAAAAATCATTCACCCTTCGGCGCAATTTCTTAAGCACAGCAGCCATTCATTTGCACATTTCCTACAAGTAGCAACTTCCTTCCGTTGCCAGCTTAAAATTTTGATTTTTTTCTTTTCCTTTTTCTTCTGCTACTTTTTTGCTTGCGACATAAAAGTCATGCCAGTAGCTGCCTGTTTTTGTGTGAAATGCAGCGCAAAAAACGTAAACGAATATGGCATGGGAATTGGTATGGAAAATGTAGGTTGTTGTTGGTTTTCTCAAGCTTGGCGCCATTTATTCGTCAGTCAAAAAAAGGATAAAAATTTTGTTTTTTGCTGTCGCGACAGATTTTGTTTTCTTGTGTGCAGTCAGTTTTGTTTGCAATTAAAATTTTGCTTCATGCGACGACGCGTTCATTCCTTCGTTTGCTTGCTGGGTGATGCTTAATGTCGCATTAAATTTTGCATGAAATTTAAAAGTTGACATACATATCATTTAGAATCTGGTGCACTCAGGTGATAAATAGCTTGCACTTGAAAGAATTGTTTTATTAACGTTTATAACATATTCGTAAAGTTTCCATTTATTCCGCGATTTGAAAAACAATATATGAAATTGGCTACTGGTTTCAATCTGTCAAAAATTCTGTTTTTTATTATGAAAATCTGTTATATTGTACTTAGTTTTTGAAAAAATATCCAAAATCCTTTTTTTCAAAATTTTTTTTTTTTTTTAAAAAGTTATTTTAGCTTCAATGTCAAAAAACCTGTTTTTAATATCAAAACTTGTCATACCTATTATAATTTATTCAAAAACTGTTTAAACAATTTTTTCTTATATTCAAGTCAGAAAACCTGTGTTTTTTGTAACGAAATCCTGTCATATTATAATTGTAGAAAAAATTATTGTATTTTAACAATTTTTTCTTACTTAAAAATTTTCATGAAAAAAATCTTGATTTTTTTTTTTTGGTTATGAAAATATGTCATACTATTATTGAAAAAAATATTTTAGCTATTTTCTCTTATTATTTTATTGAAATTTTGGAAAAAAGAACCTAAACAGTTTTTTTGTAATTAAAAATTTTTATGTCAAAAATCCTGCTTTTTTTGTAATGAAAACCTGTCGAATTGTAATTTTTGAAAAAATTATTTCAGCAGTTTTTTTATTATATAAAAATTTTCATCCCAAAAATACTGCTTTTTTGTAATGAGAACCTGTCATATTGTAATTTTTGAAAAAAGTATTTTAACAATTTTTTCTTATTCAAAAATTTTCCTGACAAAAATCTGTTTTTTTTTTTTAAATTATGAAACTGTAACAATGTAACTTTTACAAAATCAGACCTCATTTTTTTTAATAAGACATATAAATTCCTGCCGTAGAATATTTTACAATCGATGAAATTCGGAAGATAATTTTGAATGAATTTAAACTTCTTAATACTTTTTATGACAGAAAGGCATTTGGTAGACCAACCATTAATGAAAGGTAAAAGAAGGTTTCAGAAGACTGTTTACTCCTACAAACATTCTATAGGCAAAAGTTAAAAGCTTCACTCTAAAACTATGCTTTGAATTCATAAATAATCCAATTTTGTTTGATATCCTATTTAGAACTGCGACCACTTTTTACTAGTGTATGGTTTTCACTTGTGGCACCTGCTCTCCAAATTGCACCAAAATACTTTCTAAGAGTGTGGCGAAAATTTGGCAGTAAAAAAGTATGTAACAAATTTGACTCAGCCTAGAAATTTAACTCCTGGTATGGCCAAAAAAATTCCATTACCGGAATAGAAGAAGAACGACTAGGAAGGGTGTTACCTTTGGCATGACCAAAAATTTAATACCTTACACTGCAGCATTTTTTAAATTTTGCCTGTAGGGTACGTACCACGCCTTCTTATCTAAATTCAGTTTGTTTTTGCTTAGACCGTGCAATAACTATGTCAAGTATTTTCGCGAAAGTTTGTCGCATAACTTCAAGTAACGCTTTCTTTACAGCATTTCGAAAACTTTGAACGTATGGGAGGTCACACGCCTTCTTGTCCGAATCAACCAAGTTTTAGCTTAGAGTTTGCATTTACTGTTTTTAGTGTCTCAGTGCAATTTTATGAATTATCTCAAAAAACACTTTTTTGCTTATATGGAAGGTGCCTCGCCCCCTCGCCAGAGGTTTCTCTTTTTTTTTTTTTGTTCAGAGCTTGCATTTGCGTTCTTTAGTGTCTGAGTGAATTTTAGTTGTATTTTCTCAAAAAACGCTTTCAGTATGACATTTTGAAACCTTTACTTATATTTATATATTTATGTTTATTTTTGTTGCGTTATAGTAAATAATGCTTATGAAATTGGGATTTGAATACATTTTTTGTAGGGGCGGTTGGCATGTCCGTTTACCGATTTCGTTCATTTTCAATTCCACGATCTAACTGTCTCAACAAAAGCAGTGTACCAAATTTCATCGAACTATTTTGCTTAGTTTTCCCGTAAAAAATATTTCTGCGTCACAAACGGAAGGACAAAGTGAATATACATAAGTACCTTAGGTGTAGGGTATAAAAAACGCTGGGAATTTCGCTAATATTTTCCTAGATCTACTGTAATGTTCTTTTGGAATTCAAAGGTTTTTGAAATATTTAGAAATAATCTGAGTTGTTTCTGCTTCTTTTGTAATATTTTTAAGCTTCTGCTTCATTATTTTAAAATTTTCGACTTTATTTGACATTTTTCTGGTACCTATGTACATGCAATCAAACATTTTTTTGTATTTTTATTTATAAATTAAACCATTTCTATAAAATCCCTTTCACTGATTTCTTTTTTTTGCAAGCAAGACTTGGACATTTCGGTTATTTTACGGGAACGCCAAAGTTAACTTGCTGCAAATGCAACTACTGTTGCTGTTGATTTATTCGTAGTTTCATTTACAGCATTACAAAAATTAAACTGAATTTTATAGCGAACTTCTTCGATTTAAGTACTTTGTCATTTTCGTACCCAAAATACTTTATGAAATAAAAGCATCAAAGTTTCTGTATAAATTTCTCACAAACTTCAACTGCAAATGGTGTACAGTTTTCTCTTATTTCGTTTGCAATAAGGGAAGTTGCACAGAAAAAAAGTCAACCATAAAATGAAAATAATATATGAGCCTTTTTAAAAGTTTATTCTTCCAAAAATGTTAAATATAGTTGGATTCATTAGATATGAGAAATTCCAGAAATACTTTGAAAACACATTCATTTGATGAGGGACAAAAGTGACAACTTCAATGAAATCAAGCACAAATGAATGTACATTTTACGCTCAGCAAAAACCTGAATTTTTCTTTTCAACCCCCATCATTATCTTCATCACACTGAAGGAGACCAACAATATTTCAAATACGATTTACAACATTGCAATTAAACTTTTTAATAAAGCTACTTATCGAAGTCAATAAAAAACAAAAACCTCAAAAAGAAATTCTTTTGATTTAGAGTTTTATCTTTTCATTTTATGTCTTCCATTGAAAAGAAGCGTGTGCGTTGACATTTATACCCAATGATAAGTGAGAACGGACAGCGGCGGCACGACACCACCACCACTCTCAAAGTACTATGCCATTGTCAATGCTGTCACTTTTTGTTTCCTCTTCTTTTACTAAATAAACGGACTAAATCTTTTACATTTTCCTTCGATCGTCGTCGTACAAAGTTCTTATAGTGGATGACAGCCAATGCTAACGGATGGAGTTTGTGCCCCAGCCTGTCCAATACATTGGCATTACGCTGGGACAGCATGAGCTTTGTGCAAGCAACAATGTCGAGGAAGACTTCTCTAATTGTGTTTGACTTGAAAGTTATGTTGCCGACATCACTACCATCACCATCGCCACTATGATCATGTTGCTTCTTCTTTTGTTTGTTGCGGGGCACTATGACGTCGTATCGTCATCATGAAGACAACGCAACTGCAATAATAATAACAAAAGCTGAATGCTAAACAATAAAATATGAAATAAGAAGTTTTAAAAGTTTTTAAAAGAATACCCGCTATATCAACTTCCCGCACAAGTTTTGTTGTCCTGTTGGTTTTTTTTTTTTTTTTTTGTTCATTTCACAGTGGGGAGCAAGATTTGTGCAATTTTTTTTGGATAGTTTTCTAACTCTCTTTCTAAATTCTTTATAAGGCTTAGAAAAGAATTTGATGGTATTTATATGAATAATTATAGTGCGTTTCCATCGCAGGTTTCTGCGGTGACTTACTTGTTTGACATTTCATCATAAATCAACTCATATATGATATCTCCGGTATAAACCCACTAGTAGAAGAGTGCCTACAACAGAATTTGTCAGATGGTGATTTTAAATTTCATATATGCGCTTAGAAATACCTTTTGTTTAGTTCCCCAAGATTCTTTAAACAAGCATATTGAAACAGAAATGGTCTGATGATGATGAATTTCCTGAGCTGCGGCTGAGTTATCGCAAGTAACTTTATTTTTCAAGCACTGTCTATTCTAACAAGTTGTTAGAGTCATAACAAAACATTTTCCAAACATATTATATTCTTTATCAAGGACTAAAATAAGAATCTGATGAAGCTTTATCGAACATTGAAGCAATTTTTTAATAACCAAATTGATCTGATGACGATTTTATATATCATATATGAGAGAAAAATGTTTTTGGTTTAATGCTCCAAGATTTTTTTGAAGGTTAATATAACAGGCACCATATTTTATTGAACATCCGAACAGAATTGGTCTGATGACTATGAAGCAACACATGAATTTCCGAACTTTTGCGTCACTATATTTTCTCCACACTGTGTATTTTGTCGGAAGTCCTACCAACATTGTACCATACTGACATTGCTTATAAAGGCTGTTTTTTTAAATTTATATTTTCTACGCGTGGGGAGATACAATGAGGAAGAACATTTTTAAATTAAGCGCTAGCTATGTTTTTTTTACAGAAAAAACGCTATATACATAGTATGTGTTTGACTTTTTTTACTTTCCAATTTCAATTCCCCAACTGTTGTCATTTATTACACTCACGCACCCCGTCCCCCACATTGCATTATCTGCAGTTTACTTCCTTTTTTTTTTTGTCTTTTGTGTGATTTCTATTTTGCTGTTTAAAATGATGCTACTTTTTTCGATTGTTTTCATTAAGTGACATTCCATTGCCAGTGTTGCCGTTGTCATTTTGGCATCTGTTATTTTCTTGCTTTCTCTTTGGGACACAATAAACTGCAATTGTTTTTATTGCTATTATTCTAGCTTCTTTTACTTCGTTTAAGTAGTTTCTATAGTGAATTTTACTTTTTCTTTTTTTCCTTTCCTTTTTAAAGGCATTTTTCTTCATTATTTCAAAGGCGTATCATTGAATTTTTCAGTAATTCACCTTACAGTTTACTTCAATATACTTTGAGTATTATGGAAATCATATCGGTTTTCCATTTCTATTGAGGTTGTTCTTTCTTTAGCACCACTAATCTACTCGTATTATTAGCCTGCGCTCAGATGTCAGTTCCTGGTATTGCATGCAAATTTAAATTTTAATATTCTATGGAAATATCACAATACCCACTTGGGTAAATTTGTTTTTCTTAGGAACTACATGTCCTTGCGAGCTCGTAGATCTAATCGAGAACAATAGCCTGGACTACATAACTCATTTTTCAAAATAATACTAGGTTTTACTATCTGAGCACAGAAGTTATTTATAAAAGAAGGAGAATTTAAGAAGGGGTTGGGTCCTTTTACCAGAATTACTGAGTTTTGTGGATGTATAAAGTCATCATTAGACCAATTTTTTCATATTATATTCTTATTTGGAGGAAATCTTTAGGATTTTCGCTTTTTTAGCTCCACCAATCTAGTATAAGTTATTTATAAATGAAGAGGAAGTTTAATAAATTGTAGCTCTGCTAGCCTTCTGGTTTTTTGTGGATGTTTAAATTCATCATTAGACCAATTCTGTCATTTGATAATCTTATCTCGTGGAAACTTTAGATATCTAAGCAAATGTTTTCGGCAAAAATTCCTATATAGAAGTAAATGGAGCAGCTCCAAATTGTCTCTTTTCCACGAAAATGGGTCAAATTACCTGGAAGAATCTGCCTTTGCTTACCTTTGGGAAGGTCCACTAACACATCGTGTTATTCGAATGTTACTTGTTTGACTGTTTTCAAGACATAACTGAAAGTAGTCTATTAAGCTATTGTAAGGTTATTCCTCCGACTATTTCGAGACTGACTCAGAATGGTAAAAGTTTTTTGTTATGGTTATAGTAAATGAGTCTGATGAAGGAGTTTTCTTAAAAAGTTGTATAGATCCTGACGTCAAATCCTTTGTAGAGTTTGCTAGAGTTTCAAAATAGTTTATATACGTGGGCTGCTATAAATATTTCTAGCCTAGGCAACACTAAGTGTTGCCAGGTGCAATCTGACATTTCCATTGGAAAGTTTGATATTTTTTGGCATAAACGTACTCAAAACGTTTTGACGTATGACCATCATTTCTGTTGCTTACAGTGACTTGAAAAAATCAATTTGGCGAAAAAATGGAATTAACTCGTGAATATTTTCGTGCGATCATTTTTCACAACTTTCGACGTAGATTATCACGACAAGAGTGCATCGATGAACTTAAGTCTTTGTATGGCGATGAAGCACCATCCTGTAGCACTGTAAAAAACTGGTTTAATGAATTCAATCGTGGCCGACGCTCGCTCAAAGACGAATTCCGTGAAGGTCGTCCAAAAACGGCCGTTGCGCCAGAGAACATTGATGCCGTGCGTGAACTGATAATGCAAGATCGTCATGTGACATACCGTGAGATAGAGGAATCCTTGGGCATTAGTTCCACTCCAATACATTTGATTTTGCATGAACACTTAGTTGTAAAAAACGTTTGTTCTCGTTGGGAACCCCATAATTTATCAATTGCTTAAATTATCAATGGAAAAATTAATTTTCTTATAGCACTTGTCCATCAAAACGTTGTGAGTATGTTTATGCTAAAAAATGTCAAACTTTCCAATGCAAATGTCAGATTGCACCTGGCAACACTTAGTGTTGCCTAGGCCATAAATATATATAGCAGCCTACGTACGTAGATCATCAGTGGTTTACAATGGGATGGTTAGAACTTTTATCTCCTAACATATTTTATTGAAAATTTAGTAGCACGTTAAGTTGACTTGAATGAAAAGCTTAACAAATTTTAAAAAAAACTAGTAAGAAAGGTATCTTTGGCCTGGCCAAAAACTAAATACCCTACACTGCATTTCAAGTATATTATTAGCAGAGTATAAGAACAAATTGCTCATATGGGAAGTGCCACGCCCTCGCCTCCGAGCTTACCTTGATTTTGCGTAGAGCTTGCATTTACTTTTCTGAGTGTTTGAGTAAAATTCGGTTAGGTTTTCTTAAAAAAACCTTTCAGTATAGCGTTTAGAAACTTTCGCTTATATGGGAGATGCCACGCCCTCTAATTCTACTTCGCCTACTTTAAGCCCAGAGGTTATGATTAATGTTCTTCGTGTTTGAGTGAAATTTGGTTGGATTATCTCAAAAAACACTTTCATTATATAACTTTGAAACTTTTGCTTATATGGGAGGTGCCACGCCCTCTTGTCCGAGTTTACCTAGATCTGCGCATAGCTTGCATTTAGAGATCCGAGAGTTTGAGTGTAATTTGGTTGGGTTATCTCAAAAAACGCTTTCCGTATAACATTTTGAAGGTTTTGTTTGTATGGGAGGTGCCACTCCCTCTAGTTCGAATTCGCCTAGCTTTTGCTCAGAGCTTACAGTTACTTTCCCTAGTGTTTATGTGTATTTTGCTTCTGTTATTGCAAATAATGCTCTTATTTTTGCATTTTGAATATATTTTTTGTATGGGCGGTGGGCGTGTCCGTTGACCTATTTTGCTCATTTTCAATCCCCCGAGCTAACTTTTACGACAGAGGCAGAACACCAAATTTCATTGAATTATATTGGTCGGTTTTCCCAAAAAATGTATTTCCACACACACCCAGCCAGCCACCCAGCCAGCCACCCAGCCAGCCAGACAGACGGACATGGCTATTTCGACTCAGGAGGTGACGCTGATCAAGTATATATATACTTTTCCATACCTGCCGCGCCTCCTTCTCTGCGTTACAAACGGAAGGACAAAGTGAATATACCCTTGGTGTAGGGTATAAAAACTGTGCTTACTAATATTGAAAAATGTGTTTCCTGCTTAGCGTTGTAGTCTGTCAGACCAAGTTTTCAAGTTTTTACTTTTTGTTAAATATTTCAGCAAATGGTGCAATGACTTTGTCAAATTCGATACTCCGAGTCGACTGCAATATATTTTGAAATCGTAGGTCATGGTTCGTAGAACAAAAATTCAGTTGGAGTAAAATGTTTACGTTTGTTTTTCGTTATGGTCTATCAGACCAAATAACTAAGAACGACTTATTTTAATAATAACACTTTTGCATGTGGTTTTGATATACAAATATCTCCTTACTCGATTCCAGAACTGTAAGGTTTAGATTTCAGGTGTAAAAATGCTTTTGGAACTAAACAAGGTACTCTGTTAAGTGTTGTGTCTGTCAGACCATTTTGAAACTTTTTTATATCATAATATCTTTTTATGAAAGTATTTTAACAAATGTTGCAATTTTCAATATTTTTTAATATTTTATACACTGAAAACAATAAAAGCACCTGTAAAATAGACATTTGGTCAATTAGACCACAATATATGACTTACTCACTTTTGGGTGACTGCTTAACGGAGGGTTAAACCACATACAAGTTTTAAATCCTTAATTTAGTTGTTATACTTATGATTCACATCAATTGCTGACAAATTGTTTTTCCCGTATGATACAACTCAACAGGTATTAACCACAAATTGACTTATAATAATATTTCCATAAGAATATTGCTACGATAACTTTGAAAAGATCCCCAACATCTAGTTCGTCCCTTTTGGCATTTTACTGTAATTGAATTTTAAGTATTTAAATACTTTTTTTATTAAAACCAACAACAAAAAAATAAAAAAAAAGGAAAGTAAAATGAAATCAGCTTAAAGTGTTTAGAATGCACGTCGTTGAAGTGTCGTTTTTTCCATATTTTATTTTCTCATTCATAGACATCCTTTTGTTGATTCTCTAAAGTTTTTGCTTGTGCAAAACCCATCCTTAGCAACCCCTAAATTGTGGTTATAATTTGAAAAGTTTAAATCCTTTTGAAAAAGCTTTTCAACTTTAAACTTTTGCATTGCTTGAATACTTTTTATGAGCAAGAAGTGGAATATCTTTTTTGTTTTTTTTTTTTTTATTTTTTGTTGTCCTTTTCTTAATTTATACGATACGGAATACTACGTTTGCGGATACCCTCGAGTTGTTCAGCTTTTCGAAAACCACTTTTATTGCATCTATCGAATATTCACCAACACGAAAAAAGAGCAAAGTATTGCAAAATTATAGAGTCACAAACAAAAAGGAAGAAAAAAAAGACGTCTTATGGAAATACTTGTAAATAGAAATAAATAAATAAAGTTGGATTTATATTTTGTGTTGACCACAACAGCAGAGAGAGTAGACAGACACACGAAGGATTCACAAATACTCAGAGGGATAGAGTAATAAAGGATTAGTTGCAACTTATTATTGCTTACTGCAATTCTATTGCTGTTGCTGCTGCCACTTCAAAATGCAGTACACAAGTATTTATTGTATTAAGGGTTAAGAGTTATGGTATAGTTCTTTAAGTGCAAAGTAAATACTAAGGTAATATGGCACTTAAATACTTTAATAATTTTTTTAGTTCTGTAAGCAAATTGTAATATGAATGAAAATCGAATTCTACAGTATGGCTGATATATCGGAGGACCAGAATCATCTGCAATCTTGAGTTGGGGTAGCAGAGCGTCTGAATCAATTTTAATGTCCTGGGTAAAAAGTAGCAGAAAATGCAACAGCCCTCTAAGACCATGAAAATGATAGTTAGAGCAAGACGCACGAATATTAAAGTGTTATTAGGTATAGAAAAATGTTGGCATGAGCGATTAAAGTAGGAATTTCATCTTAGTCCCTCCCACCTTTCAAGAGTGTTTAAATATAAAACATTCAAAATAGTTTCATAAAAATATGAAAATAATAAAAAACTATCATGCTTGCTTTAACAATACTGCTAGCATCTTTTTTTTTCCACAGCACAAGTAATGAATAAATTCATAAAGCAAAACTTAAACATTAAATCAAGATTAACTAGTGGCGTAATTTTAAGCATATTTTATGCACTTCCTTAAAGTATTTAAAAAAAAATAAAAAGGACACTTGCGTGCACAGCAATTATTTTGCAGCCATGAAGTGTTGCATTGTCGTGTGAATGTCTTGCCCCAGTGACACTTTATTTCTTTCACATGGTTAGCCCCAACCTTTATTGGTGAAAAAGAAAATTCTTTTTGAGCCCAGGACCTAGCTTTTTACGATGATAACGCACTGTGAAAGTTTCAATAAAATCGTTCGACTAGTTTCTGAATACATATATTTAGAACAAATAAATATATTGGGGCTATAACTTAATTCGTGCGGTTTTTTTTTCAAAATTTGAACGTTTATTTAAGAAAAACATGTACAATGTATTATTCAAAGTATTGTCCATCGTTAGCCACTACTTTTTCCCATTTTTCTGGATTTTCTGGATATGGATTCCGCGCCAAAAGAACTGCTCCGGTTTTGAGGCCAAAAATTAATCAAGCCATGTTTTGATACCCTGTTCTGAAGTGAAGCGTATCTTGGTGAGAACGTTTTGCATATACCAAAATAAATGATAATCGAACGGGGAAAAGTCCGGGCTATAAAGCGGGTGAGCCTAAACTTCCCATCCAATATTTTCCAAATAGATTTTAACCGATCTTCCAACATGCGGCCGAGCGTTGTCATGTTGAAAAATTATGACTTCGTATCTGGTCGCATATTCCGGTCGATTCTTGGCTATAGCTCTATTTAAACGAATCAATTGTGTTCGATAGAGGTCACCTGTGAGCAGTACAGAGCATTACCTTAGCACCATGAATATTTGAATTTGGCTGGAAAGGTCCTGGTTGTCCGGACTTCACATATGAATGTTTGCGTTTCGGGTTGTCTTAATGGATCCATTTTTCATCCACAGTCACGATCCGATGCAAAAATTTCTTTCGGCAGCAGTTTTCTTCATATTAAAGTAATGAAGATGAACTCCCCGCAAAAACACTTTTTTAGGCACAAAGTTCAACATATTTGAGTGAAAAAAAATATTGTTGTTTACGCTTGAAATGAATGATATATACTGAAAAAGTCGCACAATGACAGTAGCTTTCCAACGCATGTTGGGAATATTGGAAGGATGGAATAATAATCAAGTAACGCCATCTCTTAGAAAACCGCACGAATTAAGTTATAGACCCAAATACAAATAAATAAACGAAATCTTATTTTTATATATTAGATACTAAAAATAACACAGGCCCACAAAAAAAAAAAGTACCCTGCGCGAAAGATCAGATCACCTGAACTTTATGTTTTCGGGGTCGCTGAATCCGAATATGGTGCCAGAATAGCGAAGTTGGTTCGCGTTTTTTCAGAAACCAGGAAAAATCTCTAATTTTCAGCACTATTTTTGATTTCTGAAAAAACCCGAACCAACTTCGCTATTCTGGCACCATATTCAGATTCAGCGACCCCGAAAAAATAAAGTTCAGGTGGTCTGATTTTTCGCGCATGGTACTTTTTTTTTTTGTGGGCCTGTGTAATCGATGAACAAAATTATCTTCATATTTTACTTTACTGGACAAACTTTTTTTGTTCAATAGCCAACACTGATAACTGATTTTAGAAAATATTCTTAAATAGGTTTTTATTGAAACCAAATACTTTATTTAGAATATTTACTTAAAAAACAATTTTTGATGCACCCTGCGTGTATTGCGAAAAAAATCGCCAGTATAAAAACCCTGACTTTATTAGACTACATTCAAACTTAAAATACACTACAACCCAATGTGTAAATGGTTACAAAATAGCTGCTTGTGATAATTGGAACCTACTCAATGGGTCAAGCAACAAATTTCTAGAATGCACTCTGCTAATTGTAGCTGTTGTGCCGTACAGTACTATGTATGTTAGTTATTTTTACATTAGATGGTGCAAATTTCTTTCACAAGATACAATAGAGTTTTCTTTTCAGTATTTATTCAAAAATTAAATTTTTTTCGATATGGTAAAACTCCGAAGCTTCTAAATAGTAGCTTTATGCATTAAAATAAGAATGGCATTATATAGACAGCATTTATATGCATAATATACATGTAGGATTGTAGGCTTTCTTATCTTCTTTTAATGAAAAACAACACAACACACAACACTTTTAAGTTTATTTTAAGTTATTTATTTCAACATTTCTTTAAGTTAATATTAAATTATTTTATAACAGTTTTTATTGCTTTATTTCTTCTTTTAATTTAAGTTTCTCTTTAACAACTTTTAAACTATTAATTCTGTTCTTTTCATTGTCTTTTTATTTCACTTCTTACATGTCCGCAAAAAACCATCTTACTATCTCGAGTCTTCAACAACAACTGAGTTCAACTGTCGTTTGTTCGTTTATTCAAAATCTTTTCGTCATGTTAGTTTCGTTCAAGTCTCGTTTGTTTTGTTAGTGCTGCCAGGTCGTTCGTTTAGCTAAATTCCCACATACGTATGGGGTATTATTCGTTAGATTTACTCTTTACTCGGTATTGATACTAAAGCAGTTTTTTTTACTATCCTGTATGATAATTTCTACTATGCTAATTTTGAAATCATCCCTTCTAAACAACTTTGAAATTTTTATAAAAATGAACAAAGATTAACAAAAGTTAAATTTTTGTAACTTTTAAATGATTTTCGCTACAATAATTAGAAATCCTTTCTTTCCGAGTACTGTCAAGTGATCACTAACTGCTGTTTTGAATGCGTTGCCAGTTTACTTCAAATGTTGGAATTTGGCAAAATGCTAATTTCGAGAAGGTTTCATTATACGAAAGTGTCACTGAAAAACTATTTGTGTGATAACACAACAAAACATGAAATCACTATAGCGCCACATTACTTCAACGCATTGTAGTTGCATTTACATTGCAGTTGCTGTGTAGCAATTGCATTCCTTGCTTTTTGTTGTTGCCAATTGGAGCATGCAACATTAAAGAAAACATTCAAAACATAAGCAAATGCTATGCGCTGCATTAATATCTCAATTGTAGCGCGCGCTGTGTACCGTCTGTGGTAACATTGAGCTCCGAGTACGAATGAATATCTCAGCTGCAAAAGCACTTAGCAACATTCATTAAAATATATGTACTATATAAACCTCATCAGTGTTCAAACCTCTTTCCCCTACGCCGAGTGTCTTCTTCCCGTGTTGCAGACGTAGCTAATAAAATATTCCAAGGATGCTTTTGACACTTTACGCCTAGAAGGCAGCAACGCGAAAAGCACAGACATAAATTAAAATCTTTCATTTACGCGCGGCGTACACTCGGTTGACAATCAATGCGGAGTGCGCGGGGTAAGAAATGTATGAAATTAGCTAAGCCATCATGATATATGGTAAGGAGTAGTGGAAGGAAAATTCCAAGCAAAATGTGACAATTTATTATGCAATTTTGTATGGAAAAACTGTTGAGTTCTGTAGAGCAAAGCAACCTAATGAAGTAAAATTTTAATGAAAATTTATCGCCAAAATTTCGTGGTGAAAACAAAACTTTTCTAGCAATTTTTATTAACCCGAAAACTGTCAAATATAACGAAACTGCTATTTCAAGAATTTTATTATTTTGCCAAACTGATTTTTCCAATCACTTAACTCAGTACGTTTAACTTCCAACGGCATGATGTGTAGCCGTTTCGACGGGAAACAGATAAATTTTATAAAACCAATAAAACCCAAACATATCGTAAATGGAAAATAAATTTTTAGCTCTTAAGAGCAGTTTGTCAAACCTGACAACAACAAAAAAAAAGTATAAAAGAAAACCGTGAGACAGGCGCTAAAATTTTACGAGTCTCTTGTGTTGCCCCAACTTGGAAACACAAAAGCACAACTTAACAGACAGTCAACCAACAGCAGCAGCAGCAGTTCAGAGGTTAACTCTTTTTCAATATTGGCGACATGCTTGAATTTCCCCAGATACTGACTGAATATCCACCAACAACGAACGCATCATCATCTTTAACGACAGAGCAACATCATTATTGCCATTGCAACAGTTTTCAGTTTGCTAAGAACTTTGCAACGATACTTCAGTACGAACGCAGATACACAGATACAGAGAGAGCGAGAGATACCGTCAGTTGATTTGAACACTTATAGACTCCATTTTATTTCAATTTGATGTCCTGAGTTTTGTCTTCTTTTGGATAAAAGAAAGCAAAACTAACTTTTTAGCTTAGCATGGCAACACTATACAACTGACGCCATTTTTCAAGCGTTTTTTTTTTTTTTTTTGTACTACGTTGTCTAAGGATTTTGCTTACCTGACAAGAAAAGTTTTTATTTTATTTTTATTTTTGCTTTTTCCATGTTTTAGTTTTATTTCCATTTTGTGCGGAAGGCGGAAGCAATTTTTATGATCACCGACAAAAGCACAACGAAAAGTTGAGAAAAAAACTGTGAAACTAAAAAGGACGACATAAAGTTTTTCAATTTTATTGTTATACGGAGACATTTTGGGTCAAAAGAATGTTTTTATTTTTTTTTTTTCTTTTAAGCTTTGGCATTTAGTTTTACGAGTATCTTTGTGCTTAAAAATTTAAAAATAATTTTCTATTTAAGGAAAATTTTGAAGTTTGCGGGTTATACCTATTGAATTTTTGTGTAAGAAAAATGTTAAGAAATAATTTTAAAGGCCAACGAAGTGTTTTAACGCGTAAAATAAAGATAAGCAACAAAAAGAAATGTTGAGAAGAGTTAGAAGTGTTATACTATGATACTGTAACAAACCTTTTTGCCAGCGGTTTTGCCCGCCAGTGGCCAGGGGTTCGACTACAAAAATTAATTAGAACAACCTCTTGGCTTAAGTTCAAAAACACGGGTTAGAAACTTTACTTTTATTTGTCATCAGTTTTCTCTTACTTAAAATACTTAGAAATACGAAAAAACACGTCTCACTTTTCCCCACCACTCACTGTTCCTACGCGTCGTTCTATCTGCCAACAGCCGTCTAGTGTCGTGTAGTACTGCTCATAGCCAAAAATATCTAAGTCAGAGACTAAATAAGTTCTCTCGAAAAGAAACTGTGAGCTTTTTTGCTTTTCTACGTATGTCTACTCTCCGCCTTTGAGAGAGAGAGCATACCTACGTCAAATTGATGCATCATCGGGCTTGCGAGTAAGTCCGTTCTCACCACTTAACGTTAGCTGTGAGCAACTGATCCATCATCGAGTTACTCACGCCTAATGTGGTTAGGGTTACCAACATTTCTTCAGTAAAATATAGTATTTTTCAGAAAAAGCCTTAAAAAATATAGTACGCTACAAAAAAATATAGTATTTCATGGAAAGAGTAAAAATTAGTAAAAGATATATTTGTTACTTATTTATATTTATAATAACTATGCTTTTTCTGCGATTTCCGTGGCCCTTCGATTAAAAGATGTTTTTGTTTTTATAAATCGACTAAGACAAGTCAAAAAACTCAATTAAATATTAAGATATCTCGCTTTGTTTATAAAATACCAAGGCTTAAAAAATACGAAATATTAAATAAATTTCAATAAAATTTAGATTTGACTGGACTTGCACTCTAAAAGCTTTGAGTCTCAATATCACGAAAACAAGACGACATAACGAAAGATTTTCTAAAATTTTCTCAACTTGTTGTGGGTCATTTTATGTGAAAACATTGTCAAATCAAGTAGCTACGGAATTGAAGTATCGCCAAAAAGCTCATCTGGCTAAAGCCAATTTTTCCGATAGAAAATATAGACATTTGGCGGATCTTTAGTAGTCCAGTAATTCAGTCATACTCTTTTTCCCATTCAGGTTTGTATTTCTGAAGCCTTAGTTGTTGTTGTAGCAACTCCAACTCCAGGGCTGTAAATTGAAAACAAGATTAATCCTTTCACCTACTAGTAATTTGGGAATGTGGGAAATTGAAAACATGTCGGGCCTAGTCCGGGAGGCCCAGAAATTGGGCTACCTCTACTGGGCGGGACCATAGGTCAATCGTAGAGAGGTTGGTGGGACGGGACGAACAGTTGAAGAGGTGGGAACTGTCGTGCGGACTTCCCCTACATGATGGGCACCGATCCGCGGTCCCCTCAACGATCCGGGCTCTGTAGCTCATCAAGATAAGTGAATATCCTGAGCGGAGTTGAGCCAGTATGCACCTTGCCTCCCTCGAAAGTGATTTTTCACTAGGGTTGATTAGTGGAGGGCGGCTATTGAGCGCTTTATTAAGTGACAGTGAATCAATAGCCGTAGTAGCAAGGTGCATATGCAGATCATTGAGGGCCTCGCGGACCGGCCCGGGATCCCAAAAGTCAGGCAGGAAGTCTGCTATTGCTTCCCTGTAGCACCTGAAATCCACCCTTATGCACAAATGCGGTGTCGGCATGCTGACCACCCTATTATTGGGGTGGTCAGGGTTGAAACAGATTAGCAAGAACTGCTGTGTTAAAAGGGTGTTGTGTGCTCTGACTCTCAGAAGCCCGGTCTCATCATGCAGATGGTCCGGGTCGGACATGAGGTGACATCCGGTAGCTATACGCAAGGCACTGTTTTGTCGTGATTGGAGGTTGCTCCACTGCGTGTCGCTGAGTACCGGAGACCAGATGGGGGTGGCGTAATTTAAGATGGCTCGCCCGATCGCCTTATATGTGGCGATCAGGGTCTCCTTGTCCTTACCCCAAGAGGTTCCTGCAATGGCACTCAGGACACGGTTTCTTTTGCTCAATTTGGAGCAAACCTCACTTGCGTGCCTTGAGAATTTGTATAGGCTATCGAATGTCACCCCAAGGATTTTCGGATTCTTAACTGTCGGGTCCCTCCTACTGCGATCGGGTCTACGTCCCGGAGGACCTCCCTTTGGGAGGCCAGGAATCGCAACAACAACAACAACAAAAGGTTTGTACTTTGAAGCCTTAGTAGGTGTTAGTGGTGCATTTAGATTTGAGGCACTTTCGTTTTCACTATTACTTTCCATAATTTAATTAGACTTCAACTTTTTGACAGGAAGAGCAACCACTTAGTGAAAATAATTAACAAAATTTCAAAATAAAAATGAAGCAAAGATTTGCTTGATGTTGTCAATTTTGGAAAGCAGTAAGACAGGCGCGTTTGGTAACATGCACATTGCATTAATCGAAAGAAGCGTTCGTGAATTTTAAAAAGTGAGAAATTTGTTTAATATAACTTTCGGTATTTCAAAACTTAAGATGTGTATTTGTGGACACTTTATCTGTTCTTGTAGAAATACATTCTGATTAACGTATAGAAAAGCAATAACTTCTGTGCTTTACTTAACACAGAACAATATAGTACGATCATCATAAATATAGTATAAATATAGCGATTTTGCGTACTATATATTTATTCAACAGTATATAATACGCAGACTCGAAATAAAGTACAATACTATATATTATAGTACGGTTGGCAACCCTAAATGTGGTGGTCCCTTTTACCACCCTACGCTATTTTCTTAATCTTATGTATTACTCGCAAAACTCAATGCTTTACTCGCTCTACTTGCTACCCCCTTGTATAATATGTTTAAAATTAGATTGCATCTACAAATAACTGATTCACTATCGGGCTATTCGTTTTGCGTGACCCCTCACTCTTGCGCCAACCACACGCAACTGATTCATTATCGGGCTACATGTGCTTAGCGCAGCGGTTTCTAATGTACTATTCCCTACTACTACTACGACTACTGCAACTACACTGCTTGCAATGCTCAAGTACCTTGTTTCCCTTCTGGTTGCTGCTTACTACGCCTTCTGTTGCTGCTGCTGTTATGTGCTGGTCGCCGACCACGCAAAGACTGTCTCAATTCACTTATTTTCAGTTTCTTTGACAGCAAACAAATCGAACGATAGCTACGCGTCAAAAACAGCTGATGCGCAGTGTTGCCGTTTACGTCTTCTTTGTTGGTGTGGTGGGGATTTCACCATAAACTAAATTTACGGAGTTTCTCTTTTTTAATTACAATAATAATTAATTATTTTAATTAATAAAAAAAAAAATGAATCACACTTTATGTGTTTTCTTGTATAATACTAATGTTGAATATAATGATAAATAAGTGGAAAAATTTTATGTAAAACAATAATATTCCAAACCGATTGTTTGAAGGAGGAAACATGGCTTTGCCAGAGGAAGAATCCCATTCAGAATCTTCAATTTTAGTTCCAGATCGCGACTCATCAGAATTTTCTCACGGTGTTCTTGCAATTTTTTTTGCACACAAAGGATTTTATGCAATACTTTATTATAACTCACAAAGAAATCTCATTAAATGACAAGAAAAAAAAGAGAGAAATAGTATTTTTTAGATAACAACAGTTGCATGTTGTTGACTGACTGACTGACTGACTGTTCCATTGTAACATTTTTTCTTCATTGTTTATATGCATTTAAAGCAAGTTGTGCAAATTATTCACTGTTCCCAACGTGTATCCCATTATTTTTAGAATTTTTTCCATGTTTTGCTAAAGAGAAATTTTAAATTTTTTCTTGGTTATATTTTTTTCTCTGAAAATGGCAATAGTTGGAGTGTAGTTTGTTTGTAATTTACGTAGCTTAAAGGTTTTTGTTTACAATTTTTTCTTCCTTTTTCACTAAGGAAATGCAAAGAAATTGCAAAAAAAAATCGACAAAAAATTTAAAAACTTTTTTGTTCATATCAACGCTATGAAATTGTGTGTTTATCTGAAATGTTTTTGAATTCTTCCGCACGGAAAAAAATGTGCACCATTAAAATGTTAATAGCGCGCCAATTGCTTAATAGCATGTATGTGGTTTTCCTATTAAAACAATAGTTTTTCTTTATATCATATTTTTGATACAATTGATCCTAGTAATTGCGCATTCTGTTGATAATAAAAAAAAAAATACAAAAATGTCCTATTGATTTTATGGTGGGTCTTGTTGATTCAATAGTATAGCTTGTTGATTTAAAGGTACGACCTATTGATTTAATAGTACGTTCTACTTAAATTCAAATGATTTTTTAGTGGCTAATTTTATTAATTTCGCAGTCAAGCTCTTGAAACAAATCTACAGATAGTAAAGGGCGTCATAGAACAAAAGACAACTTAAAAACATCTTTGGAGAAGAAAATTCAAGGATCAGAAAAGTCAAAGTAGTCAATTTTTTTTTACGTTCTTGATTACTAATTAAGCAGGTATGTGTATTTATGTTTTCCTTTTTTTTTTGTTCTATAAAAATACAAGTATTTTTTGTTTATTTTTTGTTTTCATTGTTAACGAGTCTATAAGTTCAACATTCCTTTAGAAAAAAATTTAAGCTTCTGGCTGTTACGCAAAAGAAAACATTTTGTTTGCTATGAATTTTTGCGGTAAGACAGAATTGCTATGCTGGAGCACACTTTTTTTTTGTAAATGAATACATACATATGTATACCATAGAACATATTTTTTACTTTATTTAATTTCTATGCAAGCTGTGTAGAAAACTTTGCTAAACATAATATACGAACATGAACTAATTTAAAAACAACACTTTAGGGTGTTTTGCTAAAGTTTGCAAAATTTATTTATTTTAAAAATTATATCGATAAAAATGTTCAGACTCATGAAAATACACAACAGCATTTTTCACATAAGCCTAAAAATAGGCAATTGTTTAATGCAAAGTTTTAAATGCAAAGCACGAAGCAAAGCTGTTGCAACATGTATTGCATAATTTCAGGCATCAGCTATTTTTAATGAGATTTTAATTAAGTAGCATAACAGCTTTTTTTGTAACAAATTATATTGTTCAATCTATAAATTGTGTTGCAAACAAAACCGTACAAAATTTATAATACTGTAAAATTATGTATTTTTTCTTATACTACGCCAACATTTTTATTGAAATGCCGACGCTGTTGCTTTACACTACTGCAATTAAACAAAAATTAAGCTACAATCCAATGAACAGCTATGTGGCAATAATTGAAAACTTTTTGATGGTTGTAGTCACAGCTTTCTAAACTCTTTCGCGATATTTACTTTCTAGATTACATGAGTTTCCTCGATTTTCAAGCCGTTACGTAGAATTTATTCTGCAATTTACATGAACATTCTAACATTCTCGTCGGTTCGAGTAATTGAAGGTTTTCATTAATAAATACCAGCGAGCATTTTTTCTCAGACTGCAACGGAGAACGAAAAGCAGCCTGAGAAAAAATTAGAGAATATTAAGATATTCATGATATTGGGTCTATATGTTAGTTTCGTTTCAAGCGTTTGTTTCGTATTGTGTTAACTCGTTTTATTTTAGATGGCACTGATGACTTTTCACAACTTAACTGCAAACCATTTTTTTTAGAACACTTTAATGGACTAAGGTGCAATAAAAATTGTTTCTTTAAAATTTCGAAAATATGTACACTATTTTTGAGGATTTAGTTAAAAAAAAAAAAAAATGCAACGGTAGACGTTAAGTTTGAGACATTATATTATTATAAATCTTGAACTAAGATTAAATGAATAATAGGCTAGACAGACGACAGCATAAATCCTGATTATAGACGTAATAATTCGAATCTTTTTATACATTTCTTAAATACATATTTCATAGACTTAAGAAAATTTTCCAAATATTGAGATAAGCATCAGAAAAGTTAATTAGAATTTTTTGGACCCTGAATTGGGAAATTTCTTTTAGTCAATGTTTTAAATGTATGTACTTAAAAAATGCCGTAAGTCATGCAATAAAAAGATTCCCATTATTATGTCTATAATCCGGATTTAAGCTGTCGTCTGTCTAGCCTATAACTCGAGATGACGCACGACTCGTTCCGAGCATTTATGAGATTGAAATTAAATATAAACCGTATCAAGCCCAGATGTTGCATAAAATGGCCGTTTAACTAAACTAAACTAAAACTAGAATAAATTCACTTAAATTATCAATTATGTCAAAAATTGTCCAAATGTAATGCAAAGTCGGTCAATTGTATCAAAAATGGTCCAAATATAATGCAAAATCCGTCATTACTACCAAAATTAGTCCAATTGTGTATCGATTGTATCAGTGAAATTATAACGAACGTGACCACATAGTGTTTGGCAGTTCGTTGATTGGGAAGAAGAGGAAACGACAGTGTATCGGTCAAGTGTTTTGCGCTGCGCGGAGCAGGTTCAAATCCTACACTCGGTGATTTTCAATTTCAATTTTTATATTTCTACTAATTTGTACACAGTTTGTTTAAAGAGTCTTTAGAGCAGAAAATGAAGCATACGTCTAACACAGCCGAGTTATAAAATAAAAAAAAATTAATAAAAAAATGTTCATCCACACTGAGATTCGAACCCGGAATACATTGCTCAGAAATATATAAAAACCCTTTAGCACATTCGGCTATGAAACCTATGAAAAAAATTGGCCTTTTTCTGTTTCGAATGTAATGCATTAGGAGACAATTGACTTTTTTCTGGTCCAATTGTAATGCATAAGGATACAATTGGTTACGCCCAATGAAAAACGTAAATAGAACTTTACCTCCCATGGAGTAGTTTGCAAAAAAATTTTGGAATAGTCTGTGGTACTGAAGGGATATTATTTCCATACACATCAAAACTGCATATGTATGTATCTTTTGTGGTAAATTTTTATCCTAACTCTGTGCAAGTGCAAAATTAAGCCCTAAAAATGATATTGGTTTTAACGATTTTACGACTTTTGCGATGAAATTTTGAAATTTTTGCGTTTTTAGCGGCTTGCAATGAAATTGTATAACGAAAATTTCTGTGACACGAACTGACACCACATTAATCTGTTTTAGGGGTCATTTTAGTACTTTTTCTAAAAGAAGTTAATAATGACCCATATGTGGCGTATGCAGAGGTTTATAATTTTCTACAAAAATATTCCTCGTAATATTCCGAATAAGTTTGGTGAACGCATGATACACCTTATAGGAGCATATATTTAGACATGTGAACTTACCAAATGAATGCTTTAAAAGGGGAAACGTTAAATTTATTTGGAAATAAGGTTGATTTCATTGTAAAAGTTTGTTTCTGATTTGAAAAAAGTATAATTTGGAAAAGGTTTGCTTTGGAAAATGTTTAATTTGAATCGAAAGAAGATAAATTTGGTACAGAAAATGTTTATCTTGGAGTGGAAAACCTGTGTATGTTTTTACAAACATCATGCATTTTTCAACATGCATGCAGAACTTACTTTGTTAGTGCCGGACACGAATCTTCTTATCGTTTCATGTAATTTGGTCCATTCGTTATGTTTCAAGCTATTATTTCGTACTGTACCACAATTATTTGCTTTACGTTAGATGGTGCTGATGGCTTATCACAGAAGGGTGAATTGAAAATTAATTTTTTTTTTAAATATTTTTTTATACATTTATTTTCACAAAAACTTTTTTTTTTTAATTAAATTTTACTCACCACCCTTTTACCAAATATGCGTTCATATTCACATGCTGCATGTTATGCTTACAAGAAAATTCATTTTCTTGTTTTAATAATTGATGCCATGTTTTGAGTAGAGACCCCAATGTACAACACCAAAAGAAAATGTTTTGATTTTGGTGCTTTTCAGCGCGTATTTTTCAAACAAACACACAAAACACCATCACCGTATGTAGCAAGTGGGAAAAAGTAGTCCGTGTAGATACTGTATGGAAAAAAAAAACTTATTTTGCCTGTGGGTACTTTTTAAATCGGATTAAAATTTTCGCTCTTACTTATTTCAAGGGGATGTACACAAACAAACTGAACTCTCCGACAAAGTTACGAGAAGATTATTTTATATTTGTTTTGGACAAAGTCGCTAAACTTTTTGTGTTATTTTTCTGAAATAGTTGCAATGGGAATAGATTGTTAATTTTCTACAAAGTCAAAGTTTTACAACAATAACACGAAACAACATAATAATGCAGAGACAGACACATAAATGTTTTTTGTGGAAAGTTTAACTTAATTAGGTTATGTAAGAATATAAGTCAATTATTTATGCCTTAAATGCTGCATTTAAAGAGACTTTAAAGTTTATGCTTAAGTGTTTTATTATTGGTGTGAAGTTAATTGAGGTCGTGTTGTATTTAACACATTGTGGCAAATGTTGATTTATCATAATGTTTTGCAAAAGACGTCAAATCCCACATTAATTTGATATTTAATAGTTAAAGCATTAGTTAATAATAATATTAGCATTATTATAATAAGACAATCAGTTTGAAGCCACATCTAGCAACAATTGAAAATTCTATGAAATGAAAACAGGAGAACAATATTATTTCTTCAAGACAATCACATCAATTCCAGTTTTTTACAAAACTTTTCGGTGTAAACAGAATACAACTTTTTTCATTTGTAGCAAAATCTTAGTCAATTTAAATTATGAACTTATTTTTGCGTCACCTTGTACTTGCATGGCTGTAAATAGCATAGAATATATTCAGATGGGGTTATATTTGTAAAGAAAATATGCATATGCTCTTATGACTTTGATTGAAATATCTGGAAATATTCTATATTTTCTTTCCATAAAATTGAAAAGAACAACTAACCGATTTCATCATCATCACTTTGCCACAACTCCTGCAATGGGAACAATGGACAGTTGAGACAAAACTCTATAGATGAATGCTATGCAAGCAAAGCATCATCATCGATGCTGCTGCTGCATAGAGACAGAGAGTTAAGATAAAACTTGACACTAAAGTGCACTTAAGCAACACAACTTTGTATGTATGAGTATGTGCAAAACACACACATACATCTATAAAATCAGTTGCCACATACATAGTTTTACGGATTTCTATTTTTTTTTTTTTTGTGCTTTCTCTCTCACTGCTATTTTTGCCAGCAGATTTAAATTGTTTTAAAAGGACTTAACACGTTTATTGTTGTTTTCACTGATGTTGCATTCTTTACCTTACACTTTGCCACTTTTCCACTTTGCCGCCTGGCACATACCACAAAATGCACGTGCAAATGGATAAAAGTTTTTTTTTTGTTGTTCATTTTAGAGTTAAGTTCTATGTTGCATCATGCAAAGTTTTTGCATTTGTTGAGGCGCTTAAAAGGTGGCAAATGTACTTATATAAATAAACAATAAGCGCTAAAGTCATCACTCTACACGCTATAACTTTGTTCGGGGAAGATGGTGGAAATTTAATTTTACAAAGTTACTCCGTAAAGTTGTAAATATTGAAGTTTTCTTGACATGAGAGATTTTCGGGAAGATTCATTAAAAATATATACTTATAACTGAAAAGTTTTTTGACACAAATGTACTTGTTCTGTTTTAATAACTTTTTTTTTAACTGAAATTAGCAGAAGCTTTGACAGTATTAACCCTTATTAAGTAAGTGCAGAGTGAAGAATTTTGAGTTTATTTTACCAATTTTAAGTTGCTATTTATAAGTAGATTTTGAGAAATAAGTATCTGCAAGGAGAAAAAAAAAGTAGTTCGTACTATTTTATCTCAAGTAAATTTTACAGAATTTCAAGTCAATATAGTGATAGCAAAACATAAAAAATTATACCTTACTGGCATAGTAAATTCAGAATTTTCGAATAACCTATGAGTAGGTAAAATTATTTTTTTTTTTTAAATTTAAATAATATTTACCGCACTGTAAATCTTAAAGAAAAAACATAAAAGAAACGAACTGACCGCACTAGGATTCGGGATCCGTTCGTGTGAGGGATATAAACATTTTATTTTTACCTACAATTACAAACTTGTTAGACCCCTCTACACCACTGACCTATATGATGGAAATTTATAGAATTTTTACATAAGGCAAATGTCTGCCGAAGTATAAATATTTTTTTACAAGAATTATAAAGCAGAAGTGGTAACATATTTTTCTGAAATTTACCTTACTGTAAAGTTCAAACAAAAGATACAAAAAAAGAAAAACGAACTAACCGCACTGGGATTCAATCCGGGTTCTATCCGTGTGATAGATAGAAACATATTATTTTAACTTACAATTACAAACTTGTTAGGCCTCTACACCTTTGACCGTATATGATGAACGAAGTATAAAATTTTGAGATTAAACAAATGTCTGTCCAAACAAAAATATTTTTTACTAGAATTATAAAGCAAAAATGGTTATATATTTTTCTGATGTTTACCTTACTGTTAAATTCAAACAAAGAAAAACATGCGAAAAAAAAACGAATCGACGCACTAGAATTCAAACCGGGGTCCGTCCGTGTAATAGAAAGAAACATATTACTTTTACTTACAGTTGCAAACTTGTTAGGCCTCTACACTACTGACCTATATGATGAAAAGGTAAAAAATTTGTACAATAAACAAATGTCAGTCTCAATATAAATATTTTTATTAGAATTATGAAGTAAAAATGGTTATACATAAGAATGCATGAAAAAAAAAAAACTTTTGAAAGAGGGTTGCCGATTTTTCGAACATAAAATCGTCCAATTTCATCTAAGAGCCGACGTACTTAATATGCTTCGATTTACTTTATTTAACATTTTGATGGCATTTTAGAGTAAGAAGCAAAGATAAATGTTTAATAGAACTAATCGAACCATATTATGCCATCTCTTAGATGAAATTGGACGACTTTGTGTTCGAAAAATCGGTATATCTCAAGAAGTTATACGAACTCCACTCTAAATTTAACGGATATTTAAACTAATTTTTATAGAGAATTTATGTTAAAAAATTAAGCAAAATAAAAAGACATCAACATTAAGAAAAAATCGAAGTTTATTATCATTTTTTTTACATAATTCAAAAATTCAGTTAGTTATCTACATTTTATATTATGACCATTTTTTCCTATAGCTATAGTTTCTGAGATAAATGCATTACAAAAAAAGTTTTTCCCATATCATGAAAATTCAAAAAATCATAACTTTGTTGATTTTCACCAAAACGAAAAACTAAAAAATACCTACGCGAATATTTTTAATAGAGAACCATTAAAAACTATAAACTATAATTTTTTTTTGCAAAATATGAACAAACATGGAAATTGGTTAAGAAATGTCGGAGTTATGGACAATTATGTATAAGAGTGTTTGTCCGAATATACTGATTTTTTCACCCATCCAAAATCTACCAAATAAATCGCATTTTTTTGCCATTCTTATCAGATTTGACATGAAACGTAACATTGTACCAAATTTCACCAAAATTAGCGAAGAATGAGGTCAACTTTTGTAACACTGGCTAAATAATAGTTTCGAGCTTTTCTAGATTTTTTTCCGGGACTTTGCATTTCCTGTTTACATAAATCTAGAGCTCAATGACCAACTTTTAAAAAAATAATGATTAAATGCATTAAATGCTTAAATGCATTCGCTAGAACACCGTTGTAGTTTGTAGTTAATATGGTCATAAAAAACTAGCTGAGACAGCTTACGTTGTACAGTTTTAACTCCTTAAATATACAGTTGAAATTCTTTTCAAAAATCATTACTCTGATTAAAACATTTCACGAAAAACGAAATACATAACAAAAATACCAAAGCCAGCTGTCACTACACTTGACTGCACCTTAGCCACCCAAAGTAGAGGTTAAACCCCGAATTGCACTTCATTGCTCCCAAAGTGCACCATCCTTGGATACATCGAATAAAACATAAAAAGTAAATTTCTTGTTATCTGCATTTAACTCACAGTTTTCCACACGACTTCACCATGAGCGCTCAATAAACAAAAAAAGAAAAATAAAAATGGAAAAATAAAATTGGAAAACTAAGCGAAATATCATACAAAGAAAAGAAAATAAATAATAAAAGAAATTACAAAAGAAAAATTAAAGGGTAATGGAAATGGCATAAAACAAACACACATACATAAGCAAATAGAGATATAGAAATTGAAACGGAAACTACAAAGTGGGGAAAACATAAGAAAAAAAAAAAAAAAAAATACAAGCAAAGCTCCATACTATCAAAGCTTTTGTATACTTTTGCTTAAGGTTTTGGATTACCTTATTGTTGTAATAATACATACGTATATATATTTATTTGCAGAAAAAAATTGTCTACATTCGACAAGTGCAGTTTATTTTTGACTGATACCAGGCGCGCTTTGTAAATGATTTATGATGTAAGGGCCTGTATTTATATGAGGGGACTTCAAATGAATGACTTGGAAAGGAAAATACTTATTTTTGTGAAAGATATGACCTCATGTTCTCCTTTAGTGTAACAAAAAAATTTTACAAAGTTGGGAAAACATTTCAGTCAGAAATAAGTCCGAAACCATTTAAGTCTCAATGGATTATAGCTCTCGTTCTAGTCTTGGTCTTGATCTTGATATTGGACATTAACAGGCATGTTCTGAAATCCGATTTGCGTCGGAATCGGAATGAAAGCAGTTTTCAAGAGCTCTGCATTTGAACAAATAAGATGGAATGGGATTTGTCCTTCAACAAATACAATTTGATAATGTTTCTATTTCGATTTACCGAAACATAAATCTGATTTGATGTTAATTATCAAAATGCGGAGCTCTTGAAAATTGCTTTCATTCCGATTCCGAAGTGAATCGGATTTCAGAACATACCTGAACGTCTTTGTCTTGGCTTTGACATTGAGTCTTAATCTTGAAAAATTTTCTAAAGATTGTTGAGTATTCAAAATTTCCAAACCTTATTTTTACAAAGAAGTTGGGTTTTTAAGATGCCAAATTTTGAATGGAGTGGTGATTTTTTGCTTGAAAGAAGCGTTACATACCTAAACTATAAATTACAAAGACTGAAAAGCAGTTTTGGTCTAGATGATCATCGTGACCTAGATGAAGACCAAAATCATAGCAGACTTGATCTTAAAATAATATATTACTAGCCGTAGTGAGGCTTATTATAATAGTAATTTTCTATTGAAAAATGTAAGCTAAGGATTCTTTGATGTATTTCAATCCGAAATTTGAAATTGTCCAGATATCAATGGAGATTACGAAACTCAATGATCGTAACATATGACAGAGATATCATTCTATATCAACAAGCGAAGAGTATAGACGTTTTCGACTGCTACAACAAACAATCTAAGTGATTCTCTTGTCAAAGAGTCTTTAGAAAAGAGAAGATTGATTAAATGATAAAAAAGCAAAAGAAACCAAGAAAAACTCCCAACAATAGCAAGACACTCAACTACTTATGTTACCCGAAAATTCTGCGGTAAAGATTTTACCAAAGATCGCTGATCAAATCAAGATGAAACCTTCTCACAAAATATAATGAATTGTTAGCTGAACATTGGATAGAAATTAGCAGGCGTACGATTCTATAATCTTAACAGTGAATGAGTTGCTAATGACAAGTCCACAGACAGATAAATAGTTTTTATGTTGCATCTGAAGACAACGGTGAGCCAATTTTAAGAGGAATTTAAAACAAAGAAAACTTTACTTCAGATTTGATGGATCAACGACGCATGTTAGACCTTTCAAGAATGTTTATTGAATGCCACAAATAGAATGGTCAAAGAATGTTGTTCGCAGAACATTGTTCAGTTTTATCAAGAGCTCTGCGAAGAGTATAGCCCAGTACAACCAACGACAGAATTGGTGACAGCATGACTCTTAAAACATCCGGTTAAGTAAGTAAAAGGGTTCATTAGAAGTCAAGTTATTGGTCTTTAGTGAAACATCTCTTTATTTGATGGATTCTAGGCATTTGATGCACATAAAATTGATGAAGTTTAAGATGTCTATGAATTACTCAATACACAAACTCGGACTATCGATAGCACTATGAATGGGGTTAAAAATACCATTATATCACTGTTGTTCTGGCATAGCAATAAGTCTTTCTTTTTTGAACTTTATTAACTGTGTCGAACTTTTACGATATGGTTATCGAAATGTTTTTCGGTATTCCTTCTGTACTTCAATTAAGTAGTTTCCAAGCCTTTTGACTTTTTTGACATTCATGGAATAGAAAGATCAGTATCGAAAGCGATTTTCTTTGCTTTTCGAATGTTATTAACTTTTTCGATAGCAAATTTTATTTCACTAAACTCACTGTTTCATGGTTCATTAGTTTCATAACCGCTGCGTGTGCTCGAATTACACACATCATTTTATTTAATTTTAAGGCCCTGAAATCTTCAGTGTTTCTTTGCGCCACCACTGAGTTTGTTCAATAATATTGTTGTTGTTGTATTTTTGTTATTGTTGTTGCTGTTTATATTGGCATGGCTATGATAAACAGAGTTACGAGCAAATAATGCAGTTTACAATTGTAGCGCAAACAGAAAAATGTAAGTTATGTACATACCGTCGTACAGTACATACATAAGGTAGTATATTTATTGATACAAATGAAATAAAAATACTACTACGGAATATCCATACAAATACAAATAATACAAAAGCAAATCTATAGGTATATTGGTTATTGTTTATGTTTGCATGTATATTTTTGCAATTCGAAAGGATTTCGTTACATACACATCAAGCGCAGGCACAAATGTTGCCGCAGGTTTAATATTAATAAATATTATTTTCTTCTTGTGTTTTTTTTTAATAAATACATACATTCATCTATATTTTTGTATGATTTACAAATTTAAAATTGAAAAAAACAAAAACCAAATTTAATGAAAATGCAGATTTGTAAAAAATCCATAAGCTTTTATGCCAACAAATTTTTATATTTATAGCTTCTTGCTCTGCAAGATTTTCTTCCAAAAAGTTTTTCTCTTTTTGCCTTTTTTCTTAACTTTTGCATTTCCTGTCTACGTAAATCTACAGCTCAATGACCAATTTTCCGCACTGGCAGGATTTCAATTCTTAGGATTTTGGGTGCGTCTCTGTCGCTACATTTCTTTGGCTTTGGCAATGAATTTTATACATTAAATAACATGAAAAATAGCAGCTGGCTAAGAGTGTTGCCATATCGTTTTTTTTTAAAAAACTTTTTCCTTTTCGTTTGCAATATGTTAATTATCCGTAGTTGGCAACATACATTGCATTTAACATATTTTCCATGTTTTTTCAAGTGTTAAATTTGAAATTTGAGCAAAGTTTTACACATTTCTTGGTTGTGCATGGAAAGAAATAAAATGTATAAGAAAAAAGCTGTCTCAAAACATTTTCTATTACTTAAAGTCATATCTGATGTTGGGCGTTATTTCTTAAAAGAATTTGCAATCTATATATGAAACAAAACACGCCAAATGTATCAGCTGAAAATTTGGTTGTCTCCGAGTTCGCATAAATTTTGCTCAAATATGGTAGTTGCGTTGTGCAAAATCAATAATGCGGGAAGATTTAACTTTTATACAAACCGAAGTATACCACAGAAATTTATCTCTGATTTCAATAAGCTTTGAAAAATGATCAAGATGATGTCGAAAAGGTTTATTTTGGAGTTGAAAATCTGTATTGTCCTTTCTTTATTATCTTTTGATCAACTACTAGCATAAAGTATAAAAAATACATATAAATTATCTCATTATAATCATTTGTACATATTAATAATTATCAAACTCAAAACATCGGAATCTTTATTAATAATTTTTTTCTTCTTTACAGGTAAATTCACGTTAAAACATCATATATGTACACATATAAATATTAGTTGGGTGAGTGATGATAAATATGTATTATACTTAAGCTATGTTTAATATTTTTCGAAAGTTCCATATTATTTTTTTTTTTTGCTATCATTATTAATTCGGAAATTTTCAGATTTCTTCGACTGTTTAATATTAAAATCTGTCGACACTTATAATTTTTCAATATCTTTCAAATGTTTTAACTATGAGGCTGCTTGTATATTGATATTGATTTCGAATATTATTCTTAACATTAAAATTAAATTTGTAAATAGGGCCTTTAATAGGCACAAAATTAAAAGAACTGAATTCTCATATTGAACAGTTTTGAAACATATGACTTCAGAAGACTAAGTTACAGAGCGTTTGTTATTGAAACATTTATTAATATTGAAGCATTGAAAAAAATATTCATCACCGAATAATTGCAACTTCTGATCTTTACCGTTTGATGTTTTACGCCAAGTTTCTCAGATATATTTTGTCGGTTTCTTTTGATAAAAATAGCGCACGTGCCGCGCTCTTTTTACCGAAAACTTATTACGTAGCTTGCAGAGTCTGTGCACTGCAAAAAAAAAAAAAAAAACTTAAGCCTGATCTCGCAGTCATTAGTTAACTTATGATGAGGGTAATTATTAACCATTAGTTAAATCCACGAATTTCATTGCCTAACCATGAGTCAACCAAGCAAATAAGTTTTTTGTATTTTCCAACGAAATCCCCAAATTTAGCCATGCTGCCATATTTTGCTTTAGTTAATTGTTTTAGTTAACCAAAACATTGTAAAAGAATTAACTAATTAGCTAACTTATTACCGTGAATCCTAAAAAACTTAACGAGCCCTGGGAGATGGGGTCCAAAATGTACCCCTGAGGAATTATAGAGTTAAAACGGATTTTCAGACTGGTTTTACATAGAAAAAAAAATAAAATTACTTGGTCACCTTTTGGAAAATTTTAGGTAACTGTATGGAGCTTTCTAAAAGTAAATTTGTTTTATGGGATTTAAAAGAATTTCGCAAAGTTCTGAGCCTTAAAGTTGAAATTTAAAATTTTTTTTCCCATTTTTTAATTTTGGCGACCATTCTAGTATGAAAAAGGTCTAATTAATATACACTTTTATAATTTTTTTGGAATCTTCGTTAAATTTTCTGTAATTCGATGAAACATTTTGTGTATCTGTTTTTTGATTTGAGGTCAGAAAAAACAACTTTTATATAACAATTGTTCTGTAAAAGTACTATTTTCGGACCTCAAATCAAAAAACTGGTGTAACAAATGTATAACCGAATTGACGGACATTTAATGAAAATTCAAAAAAAAAAAAATGTTATAAAAAGGTATGTTAATATGACTTTTGCCCTTCCGAAATGGCCGCCGAAGTCAAAAAATGGGGAAAAAATTAGTTTCAATTTTAAAAGCTCAGCACTTTGCAAAGCTCTTTTAGATCCTATAAAACAAATACACTTTAAAAAAGCTCATAGAATTTGCTGAAAGGTTTTCATAATGAAGTTTTCTCTAAAGCAAGGGTGTCAGCATTTTCAAATCACTGAGCCAGGCGCATGCAGCGCAGTCAGCGCAAAATTTTCGTTTTTACAACAACTTCAAATTCGAATTTACAACAACAATAATATTTCAGCAATTTTCAAAATTTCTAAGAACTAGGACACTCAGAAAAAGTAGGGGTATTCACGCGTTGATGCGCAATGTTCTTGCGTCGTTGCGGAAGCGCGGCTTGCGAAAGTTTGACATTTGTAAAACAACAAACACATTGCCGAAAATTTCGGACTACTTCTGTAATTTCTCAAGATGGAAATATTCACATTGAACGTTCAGGCATAAGTGCGTAAAAGACTTGCGTTTTCGCAACTGCGCATCATCGCATTAATACCCATATTGTTTGTTGTTTTTCTTTTTGATGCGACGTAGTCGTTGTTGTTGTTTTATGTTAGCTCGAGTTCGATTTTGTGTGTACGCAAAAAAAGCAAGAAAATCGCGAAATTTTGACAAACAAAAATTATTTCTGTGTCGTACCGAAATATTCATCTTGTTGGTCGAGCCAAATTGGCTCACATTTGTTCTACGCTGACCCTTGCTCAAAAGCGCTAGGGTGACCGAAGAAAATTTTTTTTTGTAAAACAAGTCAAAAAATCAGTTTTAACCCTGTAGCTCCTCAGGGGTACATTTTAGACCCCCCAAGGTGCAAGTTTTTGTTAGTCTATGCCTTCTCTATCACCTCCTAGAAGCTTCATAATCTTATAAAATATATTCTATGTGCTATGTACCGTTTATCTATATATTATTACGCAACACAAAAATTTGTCCTACCATTTTTACCATGTTAGAAATGGACCGCGAATTTGAGTTACACGCCATTAGAAATGTATTTGCAAGTAAATGTGCACAAAGTTTAAATTATTTCAATATTTCGCCATTGAGCCAGGTAAAATTAAATGCAAATTTCAATAACGACAAAACACGAGGTCACACAGAGCTGAAAAGAGGAGAAAGACAAAAAGCTAACTGACGACAGTGACTTCATGTTTTTTGTTTCTTTTCGTTTCACAATTGTCATTGTACCAGAGATGATAAGTGAGCTTTTCTATTTTGTACCAAATAGCAAAAAAGTAGTAAAACTGTCCAAAAAGTACCAAAATTATTTAATACACTTGTGGTCAAAGTTTGAACATTGAGCGATCACCAGTAAAGTGTGCCATATTTTTTAAATGTTTCCCGATATCTTTTTTTTTTTTTTGAATTCTGTGCTTCTTTTTCGCAGCAAAAAGATACGTAGCAACCATAACCAACAATAAATTTATTTTAATCAAGTTGCTACAGTTTATTTATTAATTTTTTTTTTTTGCGGCACAATTTCTATAGAAATTTCCTTCAGCATAGATTTATAAAGTTCATGTTACATCAAAAGAGACCGACAAATGTACTCAGAAATTTTCGCTTGCGTGAAACAGCAATTTATAATGATGCCGAACGAATGTTGCAATTATTTAGTTACTGAATAGTGTTTCAATTTCAATATTGAAAACAAAATATTACTGATTGAACAATAAATTAGCAAATTTAGTATAAAAGTACAGTTGGAATGCATAAACTTTTTATTAGTCATTTGAATATAAATAATAAGTTTTAAACTTTAAATATTTGTTCAAAATGAAGTTACAAGTGTTTTTTATTTTATTTCTTGCAATTGTCTTGACTGTTAGTGCTTGCACCCGTTCAAAAAAATCAAAACCTAAAGAAGTTTCCAGTAATTCAAATTCTGAAGATAATTCTGATAGAACAAAATCTAAAGAAAATTCTAAGAAAAAACCTTCGAAGGTTGCGAAACCTGTAGGTCGGCCAGGTAAAATAGTTTTTTGATTAATAAACATATCTGTATTTGAAAAACGTTGCATTTTTAGAAGAATGTGCGTGGGCTGTTCCAAGCGTTCAAGATAAGAACTGCAAAGAAAAGAAGAACAAAACTTTTAAAGGCTGGTATTATAACGTTCAGATTGGCAGATGTGAGGAATGGAAAGCCCAAGGATGTGAACTAAAAAAAGACAAAAAACCAGTTAACACTTATAAGAATAAAAAAGATTGCAAAAAAGAATGCGAGAAAAAGTGATTTAATAATTTTTTAATAAAACTTTTGATGGTATAGTGCGCCAAAAGCATAAAACTGAAATTAAATTTTTTTGTTTTTTTGTGTTCTTACAGCCCTTATTGGACAATTATTGCTTCCACAACAATCAGCTTTCCGCTCACTTACTCAGTGGATAGGTCTCTCTAATTTCGCACTCTCATATTTTTAAGGTCTTCTTGTACTTCATTAAGCGAGCGTTTTCTCTGTCGTCCTCTTATTCGCTCTTCAATAGGTTGTAGGCTTAAAATTAGTCTTGGTCTTGATTCTTGATCTTAATAACATTTTGAGACCAAAACCAATCCCAAGACGCTGATATATTTTCTAAACCAAGAGTGCTACGGTCTTGATCTTGGTCGCAATGATCATTAAGACCAAGACTGCTTTTCACTCTTGGCAATTTATAGTTAATAGGTGTGTCACGCCTCTTTCATGCATAAAATCATATCTCAATTTTGTGATGTTACTAAATTTTGCCATGTTTTGATATAAGTATGTGGACTTTTTTAAATTCTGAACTTCTGACTTCTGAACTTTAATCGATGCATTAGATAAATTCGATGTTCATTGCAAAGTCTGCAAAAATTAAAAAACTTGAAAAAATTCTCTGCATTCAGCTCAATAGTAACTAAAAAGTAGCATTAGCATGATAAAATAGAACATTTTCAATTGAACAATTGGCCATCCATAGTTTTCCTTAAACATCTTTTTCACATACCAAACTCCAACAGCAAAATGTGCTGCGGAGTCCTTCATCTATAAACGAGCGAATTTTTCTTAAATTTTTTCTTTATTTTTCATAGCTCGTTATTCCTTTTTCATAGTAATACTACTATTTTTCTCTCTCCTATTTGTGGTCATTCATTTTAACTAGTTGTTTACAATGGTAACGAGCATTTGTCTACATAATCCCAATGATTTTACTCCTATTTACTTGCTTTTATTTCTGCTGTGCTGCTACTTTTTCTGCTACGGTTTTCACTTTATTCTTCTTTGCTGTAGGTAGTGATTGCAATTTCTTACATTGACTTCTTCAAGTGGCACAAAAAAGTATTTCAATGCAATATTTATTTTTGAAAATAAAAAGAAAAAAGAAAAATAAAAGTAGTGGCTCAATAAACCACACCCACGTAAGGACATGCCCGAGCACACAAAGTCATACATAAGTATACAAATGTCTGTATGTATATACATCATGCACAAGTTTGCACACATATATACTTTACCAATTTCAAGTGTTTTATTGCACAGACAATGTCGTCTCTTTCTGGTTTCTCTTCCTTTTTTCACCGTACTTTTATAATTTTTCAACACTTTTTCTACTACTTGTTTTCCAGTTCAATAACTTGCCCAAAAGTAGACAACATTAAATTGTTTGGTTCTAACTTAAAAGTTGTGGACAAATTTTTTCTCTTCCACATCGCACAATGTGTAATTTGTACTATTTTTGTGGCAAAAATTAAAAAAGCAGCCAAAGATGGGAAAGAATTTTTTTGAACCATTTTCTGCCACGGAATTTAAGTGGCTTTTTATACAAAAGCAGGAAATTTTTTTTTTAAGTTGTTCTTTAATCCAAAAAATCACAAGAATATAATATTGTTAGCGGAGGCTTTATGGGTAAAAAACGAACATACATAAACTTTCAGGGTTGCCATATGTTTTTTTAAATTAGAATAAAATTTTGGTCTCAAAACGCTTAAATAAACTTAACAAAAATCCAGAATAAATTGTGAGGGTTGCCAGATTGTTGTCTTCGAATATTTATTTTAAATCTTACTTTGTTTTAATACATTACATTATGTAATACATACATACATACTTACTTTGTTTTACGTTCGCCTTTATAATTACTCATTAAAAATTTATCGACGCTTAAATCGTTAAAAATATAATGAACCGAAATTTGGCTAAAGCAAATCTTAAAAAAAAGGTGGCAACCCTACATATTTTTGTATTCCACTATTTGAAAAAAGTTTATCTAAGCATTTCTTAAACCAAAAATAAACATAGGAATTGAATAAGACTTTCGAAAATAATCAGGTGGCAACTCGGAAAATGTATGATGGATTTTAAAAAGGTTTGTTTAAGTGATGGGTTTATTTAAGTGTTTTAAGACTAAATTTAAAATTTTATTTTTTAAATAAATAGTTTAAGCAAAACTAACAAAAAAAATCAAGTGGAGGGTATCTAATCGGAGAATGACGAAATGTTGTATTCTGCAGAAGTAAGTTTTAGCGAAATATTTGCAATAAAATTATTTTTGCAACCTTTGACCTTGAAAAAAAAAATGTAACGGCAAATCTACTTTATAAATATCGGGAGAGTAAACTGCAATGAAAATATATACTTCTTCAGCAAAGTTTCTCTAAATTATCCAAACTTTTTGATTTCTGCTGAGCCAGACCGGTTGAATATCCTTCCATACAAATCGGACCATCCTTACGTACATATGTGGATCAAATAGCACCAATATTCTTTTTCATATTTAATTTAACTGTGTTATTCTTTATTACTTTTTGCCACTAAAACTGCGCATTTTATATAAAGTTTAATATGTTAAGAGAACGATAGATTTATCACTGTCATAAATGGCTCATTAGTACTATCTGTAACACTAAAATAAAGTCTAACTAGTAAGGGTTAACTTTTGGCCTGGCCAAAAAATAAATACCCTACACTGCAATATTTTTAAAATTTTGCTTGTATGGGAGGTGCCACGCCGTCTTGTCTGAGTTCACCCAGTTTTAGCTCAGAGCTTCCATTTATATTTCTTAGTGTCTGAGGGAAATTTGGTTGGATTATCTCAAAAAACCTTTCCAGTATAGCGTTTTGCAACTTTTCCTTATATGGGAGGTGCCACGCAATCTTGTCTGACTTCACCCAATTTTTGCTCAAAGCTCGCATTTATAATTTTGAGTGTTTGAGTCAAATTTGGTTCGATTATCTCAAAAAAAGCTTTAAGTAAAACGTTTTGAAACTTTTGCTTGAATGGGAGGTGCCACGTCCTTTCGTCCGAATTCGCCCAGTTTTTTTTCAGAGCTTGCGCTTTTGATTCGTTGTATTTATGTGCATTTTGGTTGCATTGGCGTAAAAACTACTCCTAAAGTTGTATTTTGTATATATTTTTTGTATGGGCGGTAGGCGTGGCCGTTGACCGATTTTGCTCATTCTCAATCCCCCGAGCTAACTTTGACGGTTGAGGCAGTGTACTAAATTTCATTGAATTATCTTGCTCAGTTTTCACAAAAAATGTATTTCCACACACAGCCGTTACCCAGCCAGCCACCCAGCCAGCCAGCCAGCCAGACAGACAGACATGGCTATATCGACTCAGGAGATGACGCTGATCAAGAATATATATACTTTTCTATATCTGCCACGCCTCCTTCTCTGCGTTACAAACGGAAGGACAAAGTGAATATACCCTGGGTGTAGGGTATAAAAATATGCGCCAAAAGTTTTTTTTTAACTTAATTTTCTGGTCTATAACCTTCCCTTGATCTATACAAACTTACTGCAAAAATCAATATCGGCCAAGTTGTTTTCGAGTCTATAAAAAATTAAGAAACTTTAATTTTCATATATTTAATCTGGATATGGCAGCCTTATAGGCTAGACGGACGACAGCTTAAATCCGGATTATAGACGGTATAATACTAATCTTTTTATTGCATGATTTTAGGCATTTTTTAAATACATATTTCATAGTTATTGGTTAGAAGAAAGTTTCCCAATTCAGGGGACAAGAAACTCTAAAACATTAAAAACAAGATTAATACTGAGATAAGTATCAGAAAACTTAATTAGAATTTTTTGGACCCTGAATTGGGAAATTTTTTTTTAGTCAATGTCTATGCCTATGTCTATGTCAATGAAATATGCCTTAAATCATGCAATAAAAAATTCGGATTTAAGCTGTCGTCTGTCTAGCCTATTAGCTTACTAAACTCATAATTGCATTGCATGCTTTTAGGGTCTAGGGAAAAAATTATATTTTGTACTTATTTAAAGTCATTTCACTCATGCTATATCTCCAATCTGGTGGTTCCGATGCAATCAAATAAAAACTAACTCTACTTTCCGACTTAAGAACGCTTTTTTCCCCGCCTTCCTTGCATAATTGAAACTTTTCAATGATTCCCGCAACACTTATGCAAACTTTCTTTTTGAAATTTTACGGCAGTTACGTAGAAAAAGGTTTATTATATACACTTAGCATTTTCTTTGAACTGTACTAACCATCACGTCGTTTCTGGTTGCCAATTTTGTATATTTCGATACTCGGCTTACACCAAGCATTTTCTTTAAACCGTACGAACCATCTTGTCGTTTCTAGTAAACAATGAATTAGGTTATAAAGAGTATCCCAAGCTCTTGCAAAATTTAAATTTGTCGCCATTTGTGCGGTGAACTGTTTTCAACTAAAAGAGAAATTAGTTTGAGAGCTGATAGTTAAGGTTAATTTAAATGCATAGATATGTGTGATCAACACTGCACCAAAGAAATTCAGCCACATTTATGCAAAACATTCATGGTAAATTTGTGCGAAAGAGCGCATAAGTGCCAGCTAAACCCTGGAAATCATCTGCCCAATGTGTTATTTTGCACTTTACCCTATTTCATGTTTTTCACTTTTCAATAAAAAAAAGTACAACTAAATAAAAAAAAAAAATGTCTTTCTATTCAAACCAAAACTTGCGTGAATTATGAGACACCCTTCAAAAAAAAAAAAAAAAAAAAAATAAAACAATCAAAATCATGCAACTACTTAAGCTCGTCTTTTGATGAGTATGTGTTAATTTAAGTGAGTCTGTTATGTATGTGTGATATTCTTCGACTGCCCAAAATCTTTCTACAGAAAAATTTATTTGTTTGGTATTTATTGTGGATTTTCTTAATTAAAATCAAATGTGTCTTTGTGTTCTACACATAAATACACATTAAACGTATGTATGTATTTCATTTCATACATTTATACAACATGAAATGTGCCTTTTGTGTGATTGTGCTTAAAAGCACCAGTATTGTGGCTAATGGTTATTTTTTTCTCTTGTTTCCTTCTGACTCTTACATCCTTACTAACTGTCAGCAAATACAATTTTAATTTACTGCATGTAGTTGAACACACAATTGGCAGATGGCGCTGATGCTCGCTCTGTGTTGTCGACACACAGCCACAGAGACACAGTTCAGTTTCAGTTCAGTTGGGTTCAGCTTTATGTTTTATTGTCCTATGCTGAGGTTTTTAATTAAACTTTAATTTATACTAAATGTGGTTTTCCGCATGTTTGTCTGTCTGTCTTTGTGTTTGCCATTGTGCAGGTACAGCAACTGTAACTAAGGGAGCCATTGATGACAATTTTGGACTTTAATGAGAATTTTATGGAACAAAAGCAAAAATTACGAATTTCCAATTATTATGGGACATATAGTGATACTTTTTTATGTTCTTCGTACATAAGAAGCTTAGCTTAAAGTTTTTCTAGCATTTATGGCTAAATTTTAGTTCTTTAAGCTGTCAGCCGCTTTAGCCATAAAACCTTTAATACAAAAAGAAAAAATACTAAACCTCGTAAAGCACAAAGTGCTTTGTTTTTTCTAATTTTCCCTCAAGAAATCCCTGCTGGCTAGCTACACAATTTGTTTGTTTGTGTCCCTCTGGGCCACATTTATTATTCCATTTGCATTGACGCACGTTTTTCTATGTGTGACACAATCTTTCATGTCGTCATCATGTACGATAGAATATGTTACGTTTTGTGTGTGTGTTATAGTTAGACTGTTCAACTCGTTTTGACTTTGACCAGCCAGTCAAACTTTTGTGTTTTGTACTCCAGTGCTTACATACAACACAAGTAATAAAAAACTAAATTTCTTGTTGCACTGACTTTTAGTTGTTTTATCTTTTGGCATATTTTTGTTAGATTGAAAATTTAAAATTCAAAAATTTTATATCTACGCGCACAAACAAGGTTGAAGCTGCACATAGCAAGGCAGTGTTGCCCAGTAGGAATTTTATGGGTGATTTGAAATTATGGCCACAAATTAGTAGGTTTAAGAGCAAATGCAGAATTTATATCTACTTATCATAAACAAAAAGTTTGTGCTAAAAAATTAGAATTCCGAAGAATTTGTTTTCAAAAGAAATATTCCCAAGTTCTTCAAGACTGTCATAAGTCAAAACACAAAATTTAAAGGAAAGCTATTTTAAAGATTTCAGCTTACTTCAGAGAAATAAAACAAATTTCGCTCAGAGCTATTATAATTGTAGCATGATAATATTATTAAAAAGTCTGAACTAACCTTGCGTAGAACATTTACTATGATGACAGGCCAAAAACGTATTCTTTTTGGAGTTATGACGCTCTTGTTGCACAAAAAGACATTTATATGCATCGAAAAGCATGATTCAGTTCAAAATACCATCAACAGTATCATTTTATGCTGGTAGTACAGTTTTTCTTTTGACAATAATGGCTCAACTCAAAATATGCCAGTATTTCGATAATTTAATAAAAAACAACAAGGTCATGAGCCGCAATAGAATCAACAATATTCCATGAATATACTATACAGCGTGTATTGTATAAGGTAAAGAAGCTTGTAGGAGATGATTGAGGAAGCCCAGACTAACAAAAAGTTCCACCTGGAGGCGGGTCTAAAATTTACCCCCGAGGAGTTATAGGGCAAAAACTGATTTTCTGACTTTTTTCAGAAAAAACAAATTTTTTGGGAAACCCTAACGTTTTACCAAAATTGCTTTTATAGCATGGTTTTAGTTAATTGTATGAGCTCTCAAATAAGGTATATGGTTTATAGAGTTTAAGAGGATTTCGCCAAGTTCTGGACCTTTAAAGCAGAGGTGTGCACCTGGAGCAAAAATTTTTTCATCTTGCTCCCATATAAACTTGATTTTGAAGCCTTACGTCATAAACGTAAAGCTTGAGTTTTTGATTTTTTCAAATGTTAAGTTTTTCTAAACGCAAGCCAACAACAACAAAAAGTACAAATATCCTGCCGTATTTAACACGCTACTTGTTCGCAAGTGTCAGTCCAATTCTAGTTTTGAAGCAAACCAAAAAATGAATATCAGGAAACAACAACAATAAAATTTGCAAAAAAAATTGCACACGCTACTTTTCTACGAACTTCAAAAAATAAAATTCAATGCGAGCGACCGCAACAACAATTTCATGCAGCTTGAAGTCAAGTGAGTTGAAGCCTTTTTCGTTGCGATCGTCGAGCAATGGGAATTATTATTTTATCATTGATTTGTTGTTGTCATTGCATCCCTCGAATTTGAAATTTTTATGTTTTCATTTTTTTTGAAGCATGCTTGGGGACTTACATTTTGCAAATTTCGTGAACTAGATCTTTTAATCAGCCGATTAAATATTTTAGCTCCCTTACGTTACTTGTGTGCACACCTCTGCTTTAAAGTATTTTTTTTCCCTCGTTGTTTGACTTTGGCGGCCATTTTACTACGAAATATTGTATCATATCCTTTTGTAATTTTTTTTGAAATTCACTTTAAATTTCCTTTAATTTGATGTACAATTTGTCACACCAATTTTTTTGATTGAAGTCACAAAAAAATACTTTTCTGTTTGAAGGTTTCAGTAGAAAAAGAGCAGCGCGAGTAGCGCCCAAGCATGCGAGTAACCCTTGTGTTACATAGAAAAGTATTATTTCCGACAAATGCACTACCAAATTAAAGGAAATTGAACGAGGTTTTTAAAAAAAAAATTATAAAAAGGGTACGTTAATAGGACCTTTTTCATACGAAAATAGCCGCCAAAGTCAAAAAATAAGGAAAAAAATTATAATATCAACTTTAAAGGTCCAGAACATTGCGAATTCCTTTTAAACCCTATAAACCATTTACACTATCTGAAAGCTCTTACAAAAAAAAAAAAAAAAAAAAAATCTTTGGATCTAATGAGATTTTCGGAATTAGCAGCTGATTTGACATATAAAATGAATAGGGGCATTCAATGGGGAAAATTTTTTTAATCATTTGTAAACTAGTGTTATTACGTTCTTTTAGCAACCAAGCTATAAATCTTTTTTTTTTTTTAGAATACATATCTGTTGTCTGTCATCTTAATTCATTTTCCTAATGGGGTGTTTAATAAAACGTTATTTTAATTTCAGTGCAAAATGTGTCACAGGATGTAAATAAATGCGATAAAGAATAAAAATACGATTAAAAGCGCGGTTTTATCATACATACGTGATGAGATATGCCGCGGATTCAATATTCTACATGCACCCCACCATTACGAAGCAGACATTTGACATATGGAGTTTTTTTTATAACACTAGAAAATGGGAATAATTTGTACATAAGTAATTTTGCAAATGTAAATTTATGAGTGTATAGTCTATATAACCTTTCCCAATAAATCTTTTGTTCCGTCTTTTTCAATTGGATCATAATTTTCCGAGTTATGCTCTATTGAAGTAATGGCATTCAAACTCCTTGCAAATAACTTAATTTTACTTATATGGAGTTGGGATACCTTAGATACCTAATTTCAATGGAAAAGTAAGATCGCAGTTGGAAAAGTTAAGACCTATGTCCGTCCCTTGTCATTGATGAAAAATAATTTCAATGTGCTTATTTAATCTTAATATTTTTCATCCTTGATTTATGATGACATCTTATTTTCAGATCAGAAATCATACTTACAGCACACGTCTTCGCCACAAATAACCGAGCTGTTTTACGTTCTAAATTCAAATGTTTTTTGTTTTTCCAACATCAAATTTCTGCTAAGAAAATATTATATTACGCTGCTAAAAACAGAAAAAAAAATGTACGTAAGACCAACATTCTCTTAGATTTTCTCTTAAAGTTTTACAGCTGCTACTCGCCGAGAGCAACATAACTTTTGCAAAACTCTGTTATTCAAACATAGTTCTGTTAAAACTCTTCATACTCTTTGCTCATGCTCTTCGTTACAAATACACATTTTCTCTTACAGCTCTTAAAGTTGAAATCTAACGCGCACAATGTTAAACGCCACAAAGTATGCAAACATAATTGCAAAGTAAAAAAGTCATTACCTTTTGCGCCACTTTACACTAATTCAGTTATATGACTGTGGAAAAATGCTTTGATATTCAAACAACATTTAATGACATAAAATAGCATACAGTGTTGAAGAAAAGTCAATGGAATACATTTAAAGAAATAAATGAAATAGAAAATAGATAAAAAACAAAACAACCACATACTTAAATAAAAACAATTCGATAATTTTACGACGACGCGCTGCTGTTGTGGTTTTGATAAATTACACCCAAGCAAATGATAAATTAATGCAAAAAGTTGATTGATTGCAACAACAACAACAACAACAACAGCATAAAAGCTGCAAATAACATATATATAATAAGATAATAACAAAGTGTGAGGGAAGAAATAAACGCACTGCATTCAATAAATAACATAAAAAGTAAAAATAGAACCAAAAACAATGACATACTATTCCTGATGGGTAGGAGGGGTGCGCAGCAAGCGTGCAATGACATGTGTCTGCGTGTAAGTAATAGATAAGATTTCAACATACATCCGTTTATGTTTTGTATGCATGTCAGGGTGTTTCTTAGCTAATAAATATGGCAATAGCATTGCATTGTAATGGCGCCAATTACTCTAAAAGTCTGATCAATCGAACAAGCACTTGAAAGAAATGGAACGCGAAAAGAAACTTAAATGAAAACTTCATTCCAAGTTCTTGCTAAATATATAAAGGTAACTTTCAGACGTCGTTCTGGAGCATTTTTTGTCGAACAAAACTCTTTCCAGAACTTGATTATAAAAGTTCTTGGTGTTCTTGTAATAAATTTTTTAATTTCTGTATTCATTTTTTAATAGTTTAAGCCCTTGATTCTAAAATTTTTCTCTATCTACAATCTGAGCTACATAACTCAAAATTTTTGACAGCTCCTTCACTATGTAACACAGCCGTAATGCCAAGACAAAGCGCTTTGGAACCCCCAACATTTAAATAATAGTTACATAATTTAAGGACAGTCATCTTAACTCAGTAGTTAGGACTTCAACATTTACTGCACTGCAATCAAACTGTAAAAGTTGGAACCTTCGAATAATTCTATTGCTGACTATTTAGTGAAGAGATAATACTCGTTCTACTTCTAACAAACCCATAAAGAAAACGAAAATCTCTTTGTAACGCTGCACAGTGTCATGTTTTAGTGTGCTAGAAGTGAAAAATTCAAAATTTAATTTTTAAATATTTATATGCAAAATACCTACACTAGGTGCAAAGGTAAAATATAACAAATGTTTTTTATGTGAGGGGTTGGAGCGTCCCTTCTTCTTATTTTTCCCATGTTGCTTAAAAGATAACTCTTACATCCATGTACCAAATTTTATAATGATAAAAAGTACATAAACACAGTATTTTTGTGTAAGGGGTACAAAGCCCCCAATTATTTAACCCCCTCTATGTTCGTGTAGTATTTTGTTAAAAAAATACACGTTCTCAATATAAAGATTTATAGTAATAACTGATACAGGTGCAAAGATATAACAAATGATATGGGGGTGCAACTTGTTCAAATTCCTCCAATTTTTGCAAGGCGTTTGATGAACGCAACTTACTCCTGTATACAAAGTTGTATAATGGTTACTGCTACAAGTGTAGAGACGTAGCAATTGATGTACAATTTTTGTATGAAGGGTGCAACGCCCCCTTGTTCAACTTCCCCTCATTTCTGTGAGGCGTTTGATGAACGTAGTATTCTCTTTTGTACAAAGTTTTGTCACAATAACTGCTACAAGTGCAGAAATATAGCTATTGAGGTGTTTTTTTGTATGGGGGGGGCAGCGCCCCTTTGTTCAATTTCCTCCAATTTTTGCAGAGTGTTTGGTGAACGCAGTGTATTCCTTTTTACAGAGTTTTGTAGTAATAGCTACTGCATTTACAGAAATATAATAAAGTTTTGTTAATTTTTAACGTATGGGGGCTACCCCCACACTCCCCCCAAAATCACTTCACTCTGTTTCGTGATGTCAGTGGACATATTTTAACAGTTCCGCATAGAAAAAATGCATTTTGAATTTGTCACGTCTAGATTGCATGAAATAGTGCACTGTGCACCGTGCAACGCTACTCTAGACACCCTTGAATCGTAACGTATGAAGTATGTAGAAATGATCTCTTTTATACAATAGTCAGCACTTCCTTTTTAATGGACTGCAATCAAACTATGACTGCACTGCGATCCAACAGGCAAGAAGTAATATGTAATATTTGGAATAAAAAAGGATTATCCTTAAAATATCGATTATTACTTGATACCCCACCCCCTCACCCTTCATTGACAACCTCTTTGCTCAATAGATAGCACTTTACCTTTCGTGCACTGTAATCAAACTAAAAATAAGCTACAATTCAACGTGCATCGCTTAAGAAACATCTGCCAGCTAGAACATGCGAGCAACTCTGTACATATTTTCAGTTTTTTCTATGTATGGGAGAAGGGGAGGTTTCGACACCCTAACAAAAAAGTCCTTATATCTTCCAAATGCAATTATGCATGTTATTTTGAATACGCCTAGACTATTCATGAATATGTGTGCTTCTTTTATAAATTACAAAAAAATCGACATGTTTGCTATTTTCGGAAATGTGACCAATAAACCAAAGTTCAAATAAATGACGAAACCTCCCGCTTTTGGGGAGGCTTCGTCAGTCATATAAATTCTTGATTCCCTTGATTTTTTGAAACCTTCAACCTTTTGAATGTAGATGATAAAAGACGAATTGCTTCCGGTGATACAATGGGAGAACGAAAATCAGGGATGTCGCCTTCAATCGGAGCCATATCCAGCAAATCATTCGGACCAGGAAGGTCAGAGCCTTGAACGAGTTCGAGAAATGATTCAGGCTGATTCTATATCCATTTGTACATCGGCATTAGTACCGAACTCCATATCTTGTGAAAAATCAGATTCATGGAAAATAATTGAATCATATGTATAAATTTCAGTTGTCGAATCCTCCCATTTACACTTGACGAATCCTCCCTTATCCACTTGTTTCCAAATTTCCAAAATTTCGAAGTTATCTTTTATTTATTTTGCAAACATTAAATGCAGTATTAACAGTAATAATATATTTAAGTATCTGCTAAAAAAAAACGGAAATTTTATGGTTTATTAACCGAGTATCACACAAAAAGCAACAAGCAAATATTACATCAACTTGCTATAAATATACAAAATCACGACTAACTACGCACCCTAGCCGAATTGCGCAGAGAAATTTTTATGATAGCTGCATACCATTAGGAGTAAGACTTTTTGATTTAAACTAGGGAGAAAGTGCGAATAGAAATCGCAAAATTTGGCACTGATGAAGCCTCCCACGTGTCGAAACCTCCCCCTTCTACCCTACTTACTTTTCCAAAACTCAGAGCAATAGAATATACATACTTTAATATGGACTCGAACATTTTCCTTAAATTGTTTCCTCTTGTTTCGTGCCGTTCTGTGAAGGATCACTTTTCGTAACATAGCACTGATGGTTTTGACAGCAAGGTGGAATGAAAACATGCAAATTTTTGTCAATTTTTTTATGGAAACTTTTGATAATACATGTTATTCATTCACGAAAACTTGGCCGTATTATAAAAGTCCGCGTAGTCCTTCCCTGAAATCCTATATTACAAAAAATATGCTATAAAATGCGAAAAGACAAGTTTTACTATCAAAATTTGATAGCAGAAACTACAGATAAGCACTAAATATTCGATACAAAATATTTTATGTGAAAAGTATCCACCCTAACAATAATTTCTATGTTTGAAGTCGTACACTCTTGAACATATCTCTAATGCTGACAATGCCTTCTTGTCCCTGTATTTTTTTCTATTTCTATTTATTTTTTTTTGTCTCCACATAAATCAATGCAATTAAAGTCAATTTATCAAAAAACGGGCGCAGCAACTGTAGAAAAATTATTGACAAATACACTAACAGGCATATGAAAACAAATACCAACGCACACAAACATACACCTTTAAATTGACAAATCTAAAATTATATAGAATTTCTGTTGAACTTGTTTTTGGTGGAAAAATTTAAGAATTCCGGAGACAACCAACGTCGTCGCGGCGTAATAAAATAAAAATTATTACTTTTATTATTAAATTGAGGGAATTCCGTTACGCTTTTTTTCAACTTTTCCGAATTATAAATTTTGATTTAATGGTTTTTTTCGCCCGTTTCTTTTGGCACTTTTTTATGGTTGTTGCTTTATTCATGAATTTTAACGTTCTTTTCGGGGAGGGTGACTATTGATTTGTATTGAAAATTTGATTTTGCTGCTTTTCTGCGTTAGTATTATTATATTTTATTAATTATATTTTCTTTTTATAGAACATAAAAACAATCGTTAAATATTGTATGTTTTATTTAGTGTTAAATTTAGTTATTAGTAAGGATAACAAACTATAAGTTGTCATGTGGCGCGCCTAAAATTATGCAATGCAAATGTAAATAAGAACTAGCAGTTAATATTAACAGCTTATTGTGTTGCATACTTTTAGGCTCGTCTTTGTTATCAACTGATTTTTTGATAATCTTTTGATGTAACGAAATTTTCCCGCCAAATCCTTGAACAGATTCCGAAATAAGCCTAAAATCTAAAAAGTTTTGAAGAGAGACTATAGGCATCGCGAGAGATAACTAAATGTGGTGGAATATATTTCTAGACGTGTAAAATGAAATTTCCAATAGATGTACAGAACATTTTGACATAAGGGGTGTCCGAAAGTCGTTTTACCAGAGAGCACGGGAGAGCACACATTTCAAAAGTAGTATATACGTATGTTACCAGGCACTTCTCCAAATATTCTCAAGTAAAATTCGTATGCAGTATATGGCGACAGAATACGTTAAAAAGTCTAAGTCGCTCACTACGGTCACATAACAGTTTCTAAAATACTGAAAAAATTCAAGGAAATTCTTTGATAAAAAATAAATCAACTTTGTTTATGATACCCCTGCTGAGTAAAAAACGAAAAACGCTAAATTTTGGGTAAAAAAAGCGATTTGTTGGGCTACATAATGCAAAAAATAATTCACAAAAATAATTTTTATAAAATGTTTCAGTTCTGCATAAAAAGTTTTTGGAAAGTTGCTTTTAGAAACAGTGACAAATCTAAAATTTTTAAACGTGTCACCCATTTCAAATCGAGCCTTAAAGTATGCTTCGTTTTGGTCAAGTTTCAAATAATGTAGAGCATAAAGGTATGCTATGCTGTTGTGAAATTTGTTCCACAAAACAAATCGCATGAGCGTGAAAGTATTCTAGCGTTTTAAAATGCAGCATACTTGAAATTCAAAAAAAACCAAAGCATATTTTAAGGCATAATTTTCAACTGCTTACAATTTCGAAATTAGGGACTTGTCACTTTTTCTAAAGTCAATGCTCTGAGACTAAGAGCAACTTTCCAAAAACTTTTGATGCAGAACTTAAACATTTTATATGGACTATTTTTGTGAATTTTTGTTTTTATATGTTATGTTACACAAACAAAAATTTGTCCAAACAAATTTTGCATTTGTGGTCCAAAAAGAATTCTAGCATTATTGAAATTTTCACCAGAGTCAAAATATATTTTGTGAGAAATCTAACAATATGCAAAGGAATATATTTCAATGGCTACCAGAAAACAAATCTATTTTTTGTATGGTGATCGACCCACCTTAATATACATAGCCCCAGCAAAACGTGTTGTTTGAACTTGACTTATGTATGACGCTTGTTTTTAAATTCATTCAAAGCTTAAACTCGAAACTAAACTTAAGATCTAATTGCTAGCGAATCAGCACTTTGATACGAAAAAACATTGACACATACGCAGAAATACATACATTAGACCGGTGCGTTTTGGACGAAAGTTTAAAATTCGTCGCGCAACCGGCAGAATTGTAAAGTTTAACTATCGACATGAAGACTGCCGCCACCCTAGCTCTGAGAAATGACGGGAAGGGGTGTCTATCTATTTTTGAAATTTGAAAAACGTGATTCAAAAATGCATGCTCATCGGTGCGAAGTGAATCAATTCTCAGCATCGTAGTAGGTCGAAAATTTAAATCCGAGACATGGATTCTTATGTATTTTTTCTCGTAAAATCGAATGGCACCATTAGTTTTCTGATTAGACGTCTATTTTGCCGTTTAGTGAACTTTTCAGCTCAAAAAAGTCGAAATTTTTCGAAAACCCCTTGTTTGAGCACTCCACAATTGAACAGAAAAAATCTTAGAAAATTTTAAAATCTATATTTTGTTAGGATTTTTCCTGACAAATCCAGTGTTATTATTATTTTTTCATTCATGAAAAACGAATTTTTGATTTTTTTTATCTAAAAATATCACAAAATCGGCCGTAAATATTTAGTCAACGACGGTTGCCACCGTCCGGACGGTTTGTTTTTTCGGTGGCCTCTAGTAAAATTTTTTCAGAATATTTTTGGAGAATTTTTAAACACATTATAAACAAGTTTTTGGAAAAAGGGGTCAAAAAGACCCTTAAAAACGCAATATAATGGGTTAAGATTTTCACATAACTTAATGTAAAATCAGGCATGGAACAATATTTAAGAACATCTTAACCCATTATACCCCCTTTTCCAAAAAGGTGTTTATAATGGGTTAAAAAAATTTCCAAAAATATTTAAAAAAAAATTTTACTAGGGGCCACCAAAAAAAAAGAAAACCGTCCGGACGGTGGCAACCGTCGTTGACTAAATATTTACGCCCGATTTCGTGATATTTTTTGAGAAAAAAAAAACAAAAATTCGTTTTTCATGAATGAAAATATTGTCGTAGCGCAAAAAAAATGATCCCACTGGATTCGTCAGAAAAAACCCTAGCAAGATATTCATTTCAAAATTTTCTAAGATTTTTTCTGTTCAATTGTGGAGTGCTCAAACAGGGGGTTTTCCAAAAATGTCGACTTTTTTGAGCTGAAAAGTTCACTTAACGCCAAAAATAGACGTCTAATCAGAAAACTAATGGTGCCATTCGATTTTACGGAAAAAAATACATAAGAATCCATGTCTTCGATTTTAATTTTCGACCAACTATGAAGCTGAGAATTGATTCACTTCGGACCGATGAGCATGCATTTTTGAACCACGTTTTTCAACCTTCAAAAATATATCGACAACCCCTTCTCGTCATCTCTCAGAGCAAGGATGTCGGTAGTCTTCATGTCGATAGTTATACTTTACAATTCTGCCGGTTGCGGGTCGAATTTTAAACTTTCGTCCAAAACGCACCGGTCTAACATACATATCCCACACACTTCCATCTTTACATATACGTATGCTTACATATATGTATGTTAGTATGTGAAATAGCAAAAAGGCGACATATACAAATCAAAAACGCAATTAATCGCATGATTGCTTTTCAGCCAAGCTGAAAAAAGCTCATTTCAAAATGATGTCAAGTGGCTGACTGACTTCTCTTGTGCCTTCTTTGCTTTTAACGTGCATTTGCGTGGAAAGTACATTAGCAGATGTTGGGACAATTTAACCCCTTTTGCAAAAACTTTACCAATGCTAAAATGCTACAAGTTTCGCATGAAACGGAAGGGGTTACCGCCAACACTTAGCCACATATTGAATACTGCTACACGTGAAAAAATACAAACGAAAATATTATGAGAAAATTCAAAAATTTAAAACACTAACAGACAGATTGGCAGATTTTTTCTAAATAATAAAAACTAGACACTCCAAGTTGTTACCGCACACCCTGTTTATTTATAACACATATATACGTGTAAAACTTTGAACACTTAGACCCCATTGAAGTCTATGTCGAACTGCTACAGAACATAGCACCATTTTACATAGTAGCTAGCTGCAATATTGGATTTTTCTTGGAAGCTCTTTATGATTCTATGCGGCGTATTCAGTTACTTTTTAACTTTAAAAAATATAAAACCATATGCTCATATTCATATTGATTTCGCGCCAAATTATTGAAAAAATTTCTTTCATGATTCGAGAAGATGCTGCTTTATCACATAAAAAACTTACAACATCTAATCGATTTGTGCAGTTGCCGAAAAGATATATAATCTAGAGACGCAAAGAAGCACTGGAGCAATTTTTTGGAGCTTGTACTTGCCGTAGACGGTAGCTCTGACGGATTTAGTAGTTGAACAGCAGCGTAACTCAACCAAAAAATCTATCTATATCCCTTCGCTTCCAGATGAGAAGAGATGTATGCAGATTTTTTGGTTAAATTACGCTGCCGTTCAACTTCTTAATTCGTCAAAGCTACCGCCTACGGCTAGTACATACTCCGAAAAATTGCTCCAGTGCTTCTTTGCGTCTCTTGGTTAGATATCTCTTCGCAATTGATTTCATTTAGTGGCATAGGGTGCAATGAAATTAGTTTTGGTATACTTTTTTTTCTAAGCTCTCACTCGGTAGTTTTTTCATGATTCTAGTAAATGCTGTTACACCACAAGCATGACTCACCTTATGCTTTTAGGTTTATGCAAATGCTTTGAGGATACTTCGATAAGTGGTAAAGGGTGTATTGCAGTTCAGTTTTGAATAAGCTTTTGCAAAGATTCATTAGCATGACGATGGTAAATGCTCTAAAACCACATACAAAACTCATCTCATGCTTTCTGGTTCTTCTACATAGATGCTTCCAAGATTCTTCGATTAACAGGACAGGGTGCATTGAAGCATAATTTTCTTTAGTTTTTGCAAAAAGCAGCCTTACAAAGTTTGTAGTATCAGTTAGAGACTACAGAAGCGTATATTTTTATCATATTTTAAAACACTCATGATTTATTTATATTTTGGCATAGTGGAGGCTATACAAATTACTCCTGTCTGATGTTCCAGTATTTAAATTGTAGAAATTATGGTTATCGTGAAAATATATTCCCAGGAAATTTTCTCAGACTGCCGTGCATTCTCTATTGCAGTTTAAGAAAACTCCCCTGGAATCTTGATTCACGATAACCCCCAATATATTTTTTTCAAGTGTAACACCAATAGTTTTTTGTATAGCATATTGCCATGCAGTTAGTCGTCTAATTGTTATTTGTGCGTCTTTTCCGTATAGTTTTGCACACACAACTAAGACTCGCTGCTTTCTCCCCGCTGAAACCAACCACTTGATGGCGCTATTTTGAAATTTCCTTTATCGTAACTCTTTTGCTGTTGATTCCTTTCATTCCTTGGTTTTTTTTTTTTTTGCATTGAGTACCATTAAAACTTTAGGTAAAGTTGAATTTTCCTTTTGCATTTATTTTGTTGAATTTATTTCCATAGAGTCTTTTTCACTGTGGCTTCAACAGCTTTAACGTTGTCGATAACTTTGACAGCAGCTGCCGATTTACTGATGATTTTCGTGCCGAAAATGATGAAAATTCTCTTGTGTTCCAGTTGATTAGCCAGCAGGAATAACAAAAACAGCAACAACAACAAGAAAAGGAGCACAAGTGACTCAAGTCAAGTGGAGTTGTTCGTTCGTTCGTCTTCAGGTGTTGAAAGTCAACGCCAACGTTGCGTTAACTTTTGGTCATGAGTGGTTTTCAATTTTGGTTTTTCCTTTTTTTTTTTTCTTCTTTCTTTTGTGTCTTGGCCAAGTGATGGTATTTTTCCCCTAAAGTTTTATTAACTTTTCTTCTTTTTTTTTTTTCTTGATCACAACACGCAAATTTTCATGAGAAAGCAGCTAACAAGTTTGTAAAACACTAGAGCAATATGTACGTAACAGCAGCAGGTGTCAATAAATTTTGTGATATTCCCAGAGATGCACAGTGATTTAAGTGTTAAGTGTATACTGGACAGAAATTCATAGTTACAAATATTAGAAATTAAAGCAGTGCTCCTTCATACTATGCATACTTTCATATAATTTATAAGTGTAAAATTTTTCCGTCAACTTTTTCTCAAACAATTCACTGTGCAATATTTAACTACTTCACTGCCACATGAAAAGTTTCCTTACAAACAATGGCAACAAACTTTCAATAGGATTAGTTCAGTTGGCACTGCTCTTGCTGTATTTGGCGTGAGCTCTCAAAAGCTTGTCAAGGACAATACTTGACCTTAATACTCTGACACCAAAGTTGGGCTAACAGGTTTAACATGAATTTGTCAACGTAGCAAAAAGACCAAAGAAAAAGAAAAAAAAACTTGAAAAAAACGCAAATTTCAAAGAACTAAAATTCATTACGACAAAACAATTTTGTACACACATCACACAAACGCAACTTAACATATACTTTTACATACTTATGTAATTAAAGTAGCAGAAAAAAAAAACAACCGCCCATCAAAACTATATACATACGATAAAAAAAAATAACCTCAAAAACAGAATCCTGCCTAATCTTATGTGCGTTGACTTGTTTTTTTTTCTGTTTTTCTGTTTGATAAACATCGTTACGTGCACCAATTTCCGACACAATCATGTGGGGAATTGAAGGTAAACATACCTGTGTAAAAGTATTAAGGTGGCTTTGGAAAAACTTTGCCCAACAACTTGAGGAAAAATAATTATATCAAAAATAATAAAGAAAAAAAAATTACGTTTCACCCTGTCCCATTACTCGAAGAAATTTCGTAGCAACTGCACAAACCGGAAAGTGTGAGGTGAGTTCTGCGTGAAGTGTAAGTGCATTTACTAGAACCATGAAGAAATTTATTTGCAAATGCTTGTACAAATATAAACTTTAATGTACTTTGTGCCACTAATCGATGTAACATTACAGCATCCGCACAAACCGAAATGTATGAGGTGAGTTTTGCTTGTCTCAAAGCATGAAGTGATGGTGAATGGATGGTGATTGTATCGCATAAGGTTACAAAGCTCCTGCGAAATGATAGAGCAGACATAGACTAACAAAAAATTGCGCCTGAGAGGGGGTCTAAAATGTAACCCTGAGGAGTTATGGGATTAAAACTGATTTTCTGACTTTTTTTAGAAAAAAAATTGTTCTTGGAAGAAAACATTTTGGAACAAGTCAAGCGTTGCTCCCAAAGCCAAATTTATTTTTTTTGCCAAAATATGGCTTTGGAAAGTAATTACAACAACAACAGCAAAAACAAAAAGTGTCGCTCAGATCTGGTTTCGGAGATATAGCAATCGGAAGATCGGGATATAGCTTTTATAAAAACAAGTATAAGTTCTGAGTCCCTTGATGGATATCAAAAATTGTGGTGTCAAATGAAAGGTATTATAACTAGCTACCAAATTTGTGCATAAAAGTTTTAAATCCGAGTTTTCGGTTTCGATATATGGCGATTTTAAGATAATTTTGACCAGGTTTTTTTTAAAAAAACACTATTTTTTCCAAAAAACGTCTCATCAATCCATAATTTTTGTAACAAAATATGAAAGGCCAATCTATTTTCTTTTATTAACTATGCCATTTGTATCTGATTTCCTATATTTGTAAGGTTTTTCCAAAAAAAAAAAAAAAAAAAAAAAAAAAAAATAGAAGAATTAAAATTTGTATATTATTTTATAAGATGTCTTCATCTACAACAAATTCATCATCATCGTTCTCTGCTTCATAGGAAACGAGTTTATGCACTTCTCCCTCATATTTTAAAAAATCCTCCATTGGCTCAACCCCCTCTGCTTTTCACTTTTTAAGGAACATGAATTTTGCAATATATCCTTCGTAAAATCGTTTTCTTCTGTTAAATACATGCAAAGCGTTTTTCACATATCGCCACAGACCCTTAATCGTGTTTGTGTGGTCATCAGTTACTGGATCTTTAAAAGAAATTGAGTGGTTCACCGTTAGGGAGTTAAGACCTTCTTTTTGTAATCAGTTATATAACCTGACTGAATAATTTGCAAAAATTTCCAAAAAAGAAAGCGCCGCAGGCGAAAAATTGTTATTAAAAATTTCGCGCGAAATTTTTAATAACAATTTTTCTCTTTTGCAATAAAAAGTAGTAGTAAACCTCACGTTTTTGAATAAAAATTTTCATTTTGTTGTGGTTGATAGTGGTGTTGTTGATAGTAATGTTGTTGTTAGTAGTAGTTTTGTTGTTTTGCTAGTGTTGTTGATGTTGTTAGTAGTGTTGTTGTTTTGTTAGTGTTGTGTTGTTCTTGTTGTTGCTGCTGTTGTTGTTTTTATTGGTGTTGTTGATGTTGTTGTTGTTAGTGTTGTGTTTTTTGTTTTGTGAGTGTTGTTGTTGGTTGTATTGTTGGTGTTGTTATTGTTGTGGATAGTGGTGTCATTGTATTTGGTAGTGGTGGTGTCGTTGTTGTTATTATAACGACTCGAACGCCAGGCCAGATATTGTTGTCAAGGTTGCTATTCCTAGCCCCCCAATAGGATGGTCTCTCTGACACATTGCTGTTGTTGTTAGTGGTAGTGTTTTTGTTAGCGCTGCTTTTGTTAGTGGTGGTGTTGTTGTTGTAATATTTGCTAAATTTCATAAAAATTTCTTTAGCTTAATTTGTGTTTTTCTATAAAATATGCTCTAATAATGCAAATTCAGCTTTAAATGGAATACCTTATGAAGGAAAATAGATAAGGCTTCCATATTTTGTTTCTACAGCTATAGGTCATTAAGGTATTTTTTTAATTTATAATAGTTTTTTAAAAAAAAAACTGGTCAAAATTTTTACAAAATCACCATTTCTTGAAAATCATAGCTTGCATTTTAAACTTTTTCGAAATAATTTTGTAGCCAGTTAAAATATCTTTCATACAACATCAACATTTTTGAAATCCATCAAGGGATTCATAACTTACATCGGTTTTTATAAAAGCTATATCCCGATCTTCCGATGACCATATCTCCAAAAATAGGTCCGAGCGACACTTTTTGATTAAACATTTTTTGTAAGAATTATAATTTTAACAAGAAAAGTTTGGTTTAAACCAAATTGGGTTCTGGGAGCAACGCTTGACTTTAGCCAACATTTTTATGGCAAAATTTTAGCTAATTGATTGAACTTTCTAACAGTGTATTTGGTTAATAGGGATTAAAAGGATTTCGCAAAGTTCGGGATCTTTAAAGTTGATACCTACTTTATTTCTTATTTTTTTCCGTTGTTTTGTTTTTAGCGGCTATTTTAGTACGAAAAAGGTCTAACTAACATACCCTTTTATAATTTTTCTTGAAATCTTCGTTAAATTTCCTTTAATTCGGTAGTACATTTATCATACCACTTTTTTTAGTTGAGGTCAGAAAAAAATACTTTTACACAGGATACTCGCATATGTCGCGCTGCATTTGAAGTGAACGCTACACGCACTGCGCTTTATCTACTGGAGCCTTCAAACGGATTGTTCTTGAAAAGTATTTTTTTCTGACCTTAATTAAAAAAATTGGTATAACAAATGTACTACCGAATCAAACGAAATTTAACGAGAATTTCAAGAAAAATTATAAAAAGGTATATAAATAGGACCTTTTTCGTACTAAAATGGCCAATGGTCAAAAAAAAGGGAAAAAAAAAAAATAATATATCAACTTTAAAGGTCCAGAACTTTGCAAAATCCTTTTAATCCCTATAAACCAAATAAACTATCTAAAATCTCATAAAATTAGCTAAGACTTTGCGATAGAAATGTTTTCTCTAAAACGTGAGGGTGATCCAAGAAATTTTTTTTTTGTAAAACAAGTCAGAAAATCAGTTTTAACCTATTCAGAGGTACATTTTAGACCCCCCAGGTGCATTTTTTTGTTAGTCTAGGCCTCTTCTATCACCACCCAGAAGCTTTGTAGCCTATATACCTATATATTCTTGGAGCAAATAAGAAATAAGTTTAAAACACTGCAATCAAACAGATACTGAATTCTCTTAGCGTTCGCATTGCTCTTATATACCCCCTGTACTCTCTTGCTTTCATATAAATTGTTGCTGTTTTTGTAGAAAGTGATTGCGGACTTAAAATGGTCCAATACAATATTTCACTACGTAAAACATTCTCAACTCTACTCAACATTCTTTTTGTTGCTAAGCTTTATTTAAGGCACAGTAGAGGCCTTACAAATTATTTCTTTTGATTATTGTTACTGTATTATTTTGCGATTACGCCACAATATGAAACAATTTTTTTTTTTTGACTTTAAAAATTTACTGTCCACTCTTATGATTTATCAAAGTATTATAACCCTGCAGGTAAACGAACTAGTTTAAGAGTAGTCCATTAACTAGTCTTCTACCAACCAGTACTAGTCCGACTTCTATCCCTTTTGCGTACAAGCAACTGTTCTTTTTTGTGTGTTGATGTCCTACGAAATTTCAATTGGCCCCTTATGCATTACTTTTACACCAGTCCGGGGCTAGTTGTGGTATCAAGTAGTCCTATAGTTATATTTTTTTTTTTTTGATTTGGATATATATTTCTTAAAACAAATTAAATAAAGTTAAATTACATTCATAACAGCATTAACAAAAATGAATTCAATTCTTTATTTAATTTTTTTCCACAATTTATTTTGACACATAATTCAAGTGACACAAAACACAAAATATTTTAAAAGCAAAAAACGAAAATTGTAATTTGTTTTCGCCACGATATAAATTTATTTGCCCCTACAAACTACAAACTGATATCAATTTGGCCCCCACTGCATCCTTTTTTCACTAGTTTCGGTCTAGTACTAACCGCGAACTAGTAATTGTTGTAGACTGTCTCATATTATTACTGCAGGAAAATAATGCATGATATTCAAAAAAACTACAATATATAAGTAGACCCACCCTATTTTCAAAATACGTATTTATTTATATCCACTAAGTAAGCAAACAAATAATCAAACAAAAACTTGACTGCGACAGAAGGTAACAAATGCAAATAGTAGTCAAAAACAGGCATTCCTATGATGGAAGCTGGCTGTAACTGGCAGCAGTTGAAAGGGATAGGTTGGGGGGGGTGGTAACGAAAGACGGCCCATATAAATGACACATACATTTTTATTCATGCTTAACTAATACAAACACACAAATTCATGCAACGTGAGCAATACTATGCAAAAAATTGAAAAAAAAAATAAAAAAGTATAAAAAAAGTACTATATAGTAGTGGATAAAATAAAACGCAAATCCAAATTCAAATATATTTCACAGCAGTTTCCTCCTGCTTTTTGTCCTTTCTCCGAATTTTTATCTTTATCCCAACCTGCACTGCACTTGGCAGTGTAAGTAAGCGTCGTTAGTCGCAAACACATAAAAAAAAGGTAGCAAAATTACGAAATAGTAGTCATCGTCATCGTCGTAACATGTCAGTGTTGTTGAAGAATAAATGGATGCGCCACCATACATAAGTAGATTCGTGCTGCTCCATAACATAGTGTGTGTGCATTTATATTCCATATGTGCGTTTATGTACATGTATGTCAATGGCACAGCGGCGCACCTGAATGGATTCGTTGTGGCTAAGTGTGGATTTGAATGTTTGTTTGCATACCAATGTATGTGTCAAAGGTATCTACCCAGTTCGAAATTTTTAAAAATATTGTTTAAGAAAATAGGCATCAGCGGCGTGTTTAGTAGTGGAAGAAGAACTTTATATATGTATTTTTTAGGTAACCATTGATACAATTTCTACTTAGGTGCTATATGGTGTGTGGGTGTTTTTTTTTTTTTTATTTGAAAAGTGTAACATTTTGACGAATTGCATTTATTTAATAACGAAACTCTCTCCTTTTCTGACATATACGCATTTCACATTCCATTGCGTCTTTTGCTTTACACTTTTTTTTACAACTTATTTGTGTGAATTTCAATTTCAATATGTGTAGGTATGTTAGCATTTTTGTGCTTATTATAAAAATCTGCTGCTCCCAGTTGAATAGTAAACTACGTAGTCGGGTTTTTTTTTTTAATTCAATGGCAACTAAGTATGTAGGTGATTCGACCTCGAGGGAACAGAAATATGTGGGTTCGTAAAGTTATTACAGATTTGTGATTTATTTTTGTAATTAGAAAATGCTGCTTTAATATGCTGTGCTTAGGGATATGAGCAATGATATTGGTATTTTAATCATGTGGCTTTTTAATTTATTCATTGATCATCACAGTTGATTCTGTGACTTTTAGAAATGAAAGCTTCTCGTTTTGTTTTCAAAGATACTAAAAAGCACTTTTACCTTAAGATTTTGTGCTCTATTCAATTAGTTACAATTCATGCATCATCGAAGGTGGACATAAATTTAGCACAATTGGAAACATTAGTTATTTTTTCTTCTCTTTTTGAATAATCAGAGCTTATTTCTCTTCAATTAAAATTTAAAATGAAACTATTAATAATGCGTTTTGGGGGCTGGACACGAATTTAGCACAGTTGAAAATATTAGTTTTTTCTTAACCTTGATTGATTTGAGGTCAGCAAATGGGTAAATAGCTCTTTAGTAAGAAATTAGAATGACTTACTAAATGCATCTTGTCAGCTGGACATGAACTTAGCACAATTGAAAATGTTAGTTGTTTTTTGTTTTTATTTTGGTTGATTTAATGTTAGCACCTGGGTTAGAAATAAAATGAAACGATTTGTGCGTCTTGGAAGCTGGACATGAATTTAGTACAATTGATAACATTAATTATTATTTCTTCTCATTTTGATCAATCTATGGTTACTTATATATTTTCATATATAAACATGTATATAGCCTCATCAGATCAGTTTTTTAGTTAAATCTTGCCAATAACCTTCCTATTTAGCTTTAGGTTTGGTAGCTGGACACGAACTTAGCACAATCAAATATACTTGTTCTTTTTTTCTTTTACTGGACATGAATTTAGTGCAGCTGAAACTATTTGTTTTTATTTTATTTCTTATACTTTTGATTAATTTTTATTTATTTGATGATTTGTCCTTGTTCTCTATATATGCAGTTGCAATCATGGTAGGTGGATACAAACTTAGCACAATTGAAAATATTAGATAGTAATTCTGTAATGAAATTCTAGTTGATTTGAAGGTAACGCTTTTTTTTGTTTTGTGAAATTAATCGACTATTATGTCTTATAAGTAGTTGTAATCTTGGTAAGTGGACACAAATTTAGCACAATTGAAAATATTATTAGTTTTTTTTATATAATTCTGGTTGATTTGAAACTAGAGCTTTTTTTTGTTTTGTGAAATTAATCGACTATTATGTCTTGTAATTAGGTGGACACAAATTTGGCACAATTGAAAATATTAGTTATTTTTTAATATAATTATCGTTGATTTGAAGCTAGTGATTTTTTTTTTTTTTTTGTTTTGTGAAATTATTCGACTATTATGTCTTGTAAGTAGTTGCAATCTTGGCAGCTGGACACAAATTTAGCACGATTGAAAATATTAGTAATTTTTTTTATATAATTTTAGTTGTTTTGAAGCTAGTGCTTTTTTTATTTTGTGAAATTAATCGATTATTATGTCTTGTAAGTAGTTGCAATCTTGGTAGGTGGACACAAATTTAGCACAATTGAAAATATTAGCAATTTTTTCATATCATTCTGCTTGATTTGAAGCTAGTGCTTTTTTTTTGTTTTGTGAAATTAATCGACTATTATGTCTTGTAAGTAGCTACAATCTTGGTAGGTGGACGCAAATTTAGCACAATTGAAAATATTTGTATTTTTTAATATAATTCTGGTTGCTTTGAAATTAATCGATTATAAGGCATGAGCTTAACACTATTAAAAATGGACATAAATTTAGCACTATTGAAACCTTTGATTATTTGTTTCTTAGAATTTTAGTTAATTTAAACGTATTTGTAATAAAAGCATGTGTTAATATCTTTTTAATTAAAACGTAAAAAAACCCAAGCAATGCTTCTTGTCAGTTGGACACAGTCTTAGCATAGTTCAAATTTCAACTGAATCATTTTTAAAATAAATGCTAGTGAACTGAAAGTGTTCCGAAAGTTCTTGCAAACACTGCTTTGTATTTAAATGCCCTTTGAGTACTAGATACAACAGCTTCAAAGTACGGATACATATGTATGTTATCTGTTGTACTTATCACAGCCCGAATGTACTCTGAAAAGCACAATTGTACTGCAAATGTCAAAAGATAATGTATACAATATTAAAAAAAAATACATTATTCCATAAAGGTCCCAAAAAAAATATATACATACATAGCACATAATAAAAATAAAAACTAAATATCTCTCAAGAGTCGACCACAGTTAAAACCAAAAATTGTTGGTCAACAGTAACAGTTGTCATGGTTTATCAAAACGATGTACGTATTTTATGATTATTTCGCTTTAAAATGTAAATTTTATAAATGTATGCATAGAACAAAATGTATGTAGATGTGTACGTTATATTTTTATTTTAAAATTTTAAAATCATAAATTACTGCAAAAGTGGTAGTGTTTCATAAAATGCCGAATGCTATTATTTATTTTTGGTTTTCTGAAAAACCCTTAACTAAACAACTATATAATTAATATTACAAAAAATGTGCAAAAATCAAAAGACTCCCATATAATTGCCAATATAATGGAGTTACGCGAGCACTCAACGCTTTTGAGTAGGATATCATTTGACGTTTCTAATAGCCTGCGGTACAGTTAAAATACAAAGTGCAAAATTTAATTGACACTGATATTCGCCAAACGTTGTACTTATTGTGTACAACAAAACGATCAAATGAGGTTAATCAAATAGCACTTGAGGGTGTTAAACTCCAATTAAAATCAAACTTAATGGCGCTGCTGCCAAACACAAAGTAGTAACTCAATGCCTTGGCGGTGCATTGGATTCTTTAGCAAAAGAAGAATCATCGTTACTAAAATTGGAAAAAAATAAAAAAAATAACGAAAAAATAAATAGTTTTCCAACGCTTTCATTCATAATAAATTTTTATGTTACTGGCAAATGGCCAAATTTGAGAAATAAGTAATTTTTATAAAATGGTATTCCTTTTTTTTTCGAACAAAATCAATGAAGCAGAAATCTTGTCGATAAACGAAAGAAGAAAGTCTGTAAAAATGAAATGAATGGTTTGTGGACAAAAAGAAAAACCAAAAAATATGGCGCACTTGGGAGTAACACATTGTGGTGCTTTGACACTTCAAAGGACAACAACAAAAACAAGAAGAGCGATAGCAACAACAAGAATATATTATATGAAAACTCTAGTTAACGAAATATACTTATATTTGAAAATAGTTGTACGATTATATTGAAAGAAATATTTAGCTTAAATGATATACAGGGTGTAAACGTCAAAGCTATGAAGCTAACGGGAGGTGATAGAGGAGGCCTAGACTAACAAAAGTTGTATGGGAGAGGGTTCTAAAAAAAAAGAGTTATAGCAAAAAAAAATATTTTCTGACTTATTTTACAAAACAAAATTTTCTTGCTTCAACAACATTTAAGAGAAAACTATCCTATGGAAAAGTTTAAGCCAATTTGGATAAAAAGGGTTCAAAAAGATTTTGCAAGTTTCTGGAACTTTCAAGTTGAAATACAAATTTTTTTTTTTCTATTTTTTTACTTTGAGGATATTTTAGAATGAAACACTTCTGATTATGATACCTTTTTAATTTTTTTTCAAAATTTTGTGACTTTTTGAGGTGAAAGAGGGCTTTTTATTTTGAAGTTTAGAGCACTAAGAACACTTCAACCACATTTACCAAACATTACATAAATAGCATTATTTTGATAATTTTTTTTTAATTTGCCTTAAGATTTGTTTTTGTACTCCTTTCAATTAGTTGGTAAATATGCTTTTTGAAGGTTGGACACGAACTTAGCACAATTGAAAATATTAGCTATTTCTTCTTCTCGTTTTGATTGGTTTGAGCACAGCGAATGAGTAAATAATTCTTGAAAAGTAGTACGCAGTAATTAAGTAATGCATCTTGTACGTTGGGCATGAATTTAGCACAATTTTTGTTTTTTGGGTTGATTTGATGTAAGTAGTTGGGCCAAAAAATAAAATGGAGTTATTAGTGCTTCTTGGAAGCTGGACACGAATTTAGCACAATTGGAAAAATTTATTATTTTTTTCTCATTATCATTAATCTGAGGGTTAGTTCTTGAGCAATTGCTTTACAGTTAAAATTCAAAATGAAACAAAGATGGACACGAACTTAGCAAAAAAAAAAAAAAATCCTATTAACATACCTTTTTTATTATACCCTACACCGAGGGTATATTCACTTTGTCCTTCCGTATGTAACGCAAAGAAGGTGGCGTGGCAGATATAGAAAAGTACATATCGATACCTTAGAGCGCTATAGTCCTATCTCCATTTTCCCAATTGATGGGAAATGCAAAAAGAAGATTTCAAACAGTGGTTATTTAGGGTTGGCTGCTATTTTGATATAACGATGTATGCAATATTTTTACCTGTAGTATATTTTAACATAATTTAATGTTTTTACCCATTTTATTAATTTCTAACGAAATCCCATCCAATTTATAGTATGTCATTACTTTTGCCCTTATATAGAATTCCACTACTATTGAAATAAACGACGTCTGTAGTACATTTTTTGAATTTTTTCCACTAAAATGTCGTAAAAAGTCATGAAACGCGTAAAAAAGATGTAGAAAACACGAAAAAACAAATTTTTTTTTTTTTTTTTTGAGTTTTTGGTTCCGACAAACAAGAGTGGACCCTTGGGTGTTACCAAATTTGTTCACTTAAATGTCGCATAAAGTCATGAAACGCGAAGAAAACGCGAAAAAACTTATTTGAATATTCATTGGAGATAGGACAGTAGCGCTCTTGAAAAAATTACAATTTGGAGATAGGATTTTTCTTAATTATCGAGTATTTTGGTGTTTTTTTTTTTTTTTTTTTTTTTTTGTATTCCCTGCGGGTAAGGGGTCAGAATATGCCCGAGGTAAGCATGCCTGTCGTAAAAGGCGACTAAAAGCGGGTGACCAGCCAGGGTGTGGAAGGGTGTAGCGTTGGACAGCGTTGCGCCTCGAAAGAAAAACCCACAATGCCCGTAACTGGCACTGACAAGGCGAGTCGATGCCGCCTTAAAATAAGCATCTTGTCGAAATCCTGAAGCGTCTGATCCAGAGTGGGCGGCTCCCAGGTCAGCGTCTGTTCCAGATTGGGCGGCTGAAATTAAAAGTGAATTTGGCCACTATAATTGCAGCGCTTGCCGGATCCAGCTTTAAGCTTATAACTTACTGCGTGGGGCGTTGCCGAGAAGATTATACTAATGAAGCATGGATCGAAAAACGATGGGAAATAACTCTCCAAGTGGTACCCACCAGAGTGTGGTTAATCCACCTGCCTCGGCAGCATGCACATCGGATTTGGAGGTGCAAGAAACATGCATAGTTAGGAATGATTCTCCTATAACTGGAACCAATATGGTTTCTCAAAATTGTAACTGAGAGACGACACTAAAACTAGAGCGCAAAAGAACGTCGCCGAAAAGGTCTTTAACTCTCTCAATAAAGAAGTCAGGCGATCGTGCAGACAAGACAAAAGAAGAATGTATAACGACCTCGCGAGCGAAGCCGAAAGCGCTGCAAATGCTCAAAATCTCAGGCAGCTTTACGATATCACCCGCAGATTATCAGGCAGAAAACTCCAACAGAGCCGCCCTATCAAAGACAAAAACGGAAATCTCTTAACATCTGCAGACGACCAACTAAACAGATGGAAAGAGTATTTTTGCGATATACTAAATCCCATGTCTACCACATCCCTGCAACCAGAATCACCAACTACAACTGCCGCAATGACTCGCAGTAGTAGTCGAATACAAACACCGCCGCCTACAATTGATGAAATTGTGAAAGCTATCCAAAGCATGAAAAACAACAAGGCCGCCGGTATAGATCAAATAACAGCTGAACTGCTAAAGGCATGCCCCATAACATCAGCTAAAATTCTCCATCCTCTGCTCAACAAAATCTGGAGTGAAGAGCGTTTGCCAGAAGATTGGCTACATGGCATGTTAGTCAAATTGCCGAAAAAAGGTGACCTAAGCGAGTGCCGAAACTATAGAGGCATCACCTTGCTCTCAGTACCATCAAAAGTACTGACGAAAGTGCTTCTGAGCAGGGTAAGCGAAAAACTTGATTCGGCCATTCGAAAGCAGCAAGCAGGATTCCGGCGAAACAGATCATGCGTGGATCAAATCAACACCCTCAGAATAATTGTCGAACAATCATGCGAGTGGCGTGCTGCACTTCAACTTGTCTTCGTTGACTATAGCACTGCCTTCGACAGTGTCTCCCGAGAAAACATCTGGGCGTCACTGCAACGAAGAGGTATTGCCGCAAAGGCCATAAACTTAGTACGTGCACAATATGAAGGCTTTAAATGCAGTGTGCTACACAACAGGTTGTTGTCACCGACATTCACCACTAATTCAGGCGTACGGCAGGGGTGTTTACTATCACCATCACTCTTCCTTATCGTTCTTGATGATATCCTAGATAAAGCTCTTAATAAGGCCAAAAGGGGTATTCAATGGAACTTTACCGAACATCTGGAAGATCTCGACTACGCTGACGACATCTGCCTCTTATCGTCCAAACATTCAGATATGCAAAGCAAAATTGAAGACCTTGTCTTGGAATCACAAAAGGCCGGCCTAAAAATCAACGTATCCAAGACTAAAAGCATGAAGCTAAACGCAAGCAATGACATCACGTTTAAAGCTGGCAGTGATGACATCGGAAACGTCGATAGCTTCACGTATTTAGGCAGCATTATCTCCATGGATGGTGGAGCAAAAGAGGATATCAACTCAAGAATAGCAAAAGCAAAAGGCGCGTTTGCTCAACTGAACAAAATATGGTCTTCATCCGTTATATCCACCAAAACGAGAGTGCGCATTTTTGATTCGAATGTGAAATCGGTTTTGTTATATGGGTGCGAAACATGGCTTGTTACTGAACAACTAACGAACATGCTGCAAGTATTCGTCAACAAATGCTTAAGGCGTATACTAAAGGTTTGGTGGCCTGGCACTATATCAAATGCCGAGCTACATCAAAAATGCAAACAGAAGGCTATAGCAAACGAGATCAAGCTGCGCAAATGGGGATGGATTGGTCACACTCTCCGGAAACCACACAGCGAAGTTTGTCGCCAGGCCCTTGAGTGGAATCCACAAGGCAGTAGAGGACGTGGTAGACCCAAAACCAACTGGAAAAGGTCGTTGGAAAAGGAAATCCAAGAATCGGGAAAATCGTGGCAAGAGATCAAAGTCATCGCAAGAGATCGTGACAAATGGAGAGATTTCATATTGGCCCTATGCTCCTCCTAGGAGTTAAAGGAGAATACATACATACATTGGTGTTTTTGTGGTATTTTGACATCACATAGTTTTCCACACGGTAAAGAAGCCCACAATGATGCCATAACTGTAAAAATCTCAAAATCGCAAAAAGTGGAGATAGGACTATAGCGCTCTAAGGTATCGATATATTCTTAATCAGCGTCACCTCCTGAGTCGATATAGCCATGTCCGTCTGTCTGGCTGGCTGGCTGAGTGTGGAAACACAGTTTTTGGGAAAACTGAGATGAGATAATTGAATGAAATTTGGTACACTACCTTCGTCGTCAAAGTTAGCGCGTGAGATTGAAAATGAGTGAAATCGGTCAACGGACACGCCTACCGCCCATAAAAAAATATATTCAAAATGCAACTTTAGGAACATTCTTCACGACAATGCAAGCAAAATACACAAAAATAGTACGAATTATAAGCGCAAGCTCTGAGGAAAAACTCAGCGAATTTATACAAGAGGGCATGGCACCTCCCATATAAGCAAAAGCTTTAAAACGCTTTACTGAAAGTGTTTTTTGAGATAATCGAACTAAATTTTATTCAGATACTAATAACTATAAATGCATGCTCTGAGCAAAAACTGAGTGAAATCGAACAGGAGGGCGTGACACCTCCCATATAAGCAAAAGTTTCAAAATGATAAACTAAAAGAGTTTTTTTGGATAATCACATTAAATTTCACGCAAATAATAAGGACTTTAAATGCACGCTTTGAGCTAAGACTAGACAAACTCGGACAAGAGGCGTCGCATCTCCCATATAAGCAAAAGCTTCAAAATGTTATACTGACGTTTTTTGAGTTAATCGAACCAAATTTTACTCAGACGCTAAGAACTATAAACGCAAGCTCCGAGCAAAAACTAGGTGAACTCGAACAAGAGGGTGTGGCACTTCCCATATAAGGAGCATTCCAAAGTTGGTACGGGACAAATCGTACGCATGTTTTGAGTTTAAAAGTTAAATTAAAGACAAACCAGAATGTTATCAAAAAAAGCATCTAGTACATTTATTTTGTGTGATATAGACCTATTAAAACCAATTATTTGTTCTTAATAATATTTATAGATAGTGAGTAATTAATAAGAAAAGAAGTTCGTTTGTACGGGACAGCCCAAATCTACCATACTTTCCATTTTTTGACTTTGTAGCAAGTTTTTAGCGAAGTTAATAAGCTTTAAAAATTAGCAAAAATATTCTTGGATAGACTAAGGGTCAAGGTATAGTAAAACAATAAAAGTTTGAAAAAATATTTATTTAAATGAGAGTTATTAAATAAAAATTAAATTGTTTGTACGGGACATTTTTGTTTGTACGGGACTCGTACGAAATACATGTATATTTAATTAGTTTTAAATCATTTTTTAAATGAAAATATAACACTATGATTACCCCAAGCGTGTTTTTTGCATGTTACTTGATGGCCATTAACTGAAATTTAATGAACTTTTGATATTCCTGGGATAGGCTCATGGATGAACATTTTTAATTTTTTAAGCTTTATCTGATTCAGAAATGAAAAAAATTCTCGTAGAGGGTACTACAGTGGCTGCTAGTGTCGCGAAATCTTTTGCGTTTTTGACTACGGCACCTTCTCTTTGACTTCGACCTTTTTGACTTACAAGTCGTTTCACATTACCACCAACTCCGTGAACCACGCCTTTGGGATATGTTCATAAGTTACATAGATGCTGTTTAAGCATTACGTAAGCAGATTTTCAATGATATAAGCAAAATTTAACAAATCGTGAACACGAACCCCTCTCTTATGATTAAACGTAAGCAGATTTCAAATACGAACAAGAATTCAGGAACTAAATTATTTTTATAATTAAAGCAATAGCGGTCATACGGAAATTGAAAAAAACCTTGACACTTTAAATCAATTTTAAGGGCTAAAGTTAGACTTTAATTTAAATATTTTTTGTCTTACGTAAGAATTTTATCGACCTCTCCTCCTGTATAAGCAACAATAAGCAAATCTTGAACCACTCCCCACCTAAATATGCTTACGTTATACTTGAACGGCCCTATATGAACACCATTTCATTTTATTTATAGCAGTCACAATTTCTTAAGTGCATATACATAATAAAGCCCCCTGAGACTTATAGTTCATAGCAAAGCAGTAACCAACGGTGACCGTACCCATATCGATAATTTTTAAACAGTTTTTTCAACAATATTAGAAAAAAATTAATAGAAATCTTAATTAAATAAATATTGTGTTTGTACGGGACAAGTACTAAGATAATAATTATTATACTTTAGGCAAAATAAAATCCGAAAATTACTGCACTTTTTAAGAGTACCCAAGTAACTAGGTTTAAATAAAATGTTAATAAAATTAAACCGTTATGTGTGTAGACGGAAAATTAATTACATCGATTTGTGCGTTTGTACGGGACACCCATAACTGTTTTGTTTGTCGCGGTATAATAAAGATGTTTGCCAGATAGCTTTTTTGCAAATACTATTTATCAATACACTAGTCTATGACCTTAAACGACAGATATAATTTGAAACGTAACTCATCATTGTTTAATAGAAAAACAATGATGAATATGATCAAAAATATACCTATTAAAAAAAAAATTTAGCACTTTCTTTAACTGTAAAAAACTTAGCCTAATACCAAGATTTTAGTATGAAATCAATTTGTAAAGTAAAGTTTAATCCCACTAGAATATATTCGATCCATTAAAACATTTGAAAAATAAATCTGAAACATCTGCTAAAAAATACCATTTTCACTGGAATGCTCCATAAGCAAAATTTTCAAAATACCGCAGTGTAGGGTATTTCATGTTTGGCCAGGCTAAAGTTACACCCTTACTAGTTTTTTTTTTAAATTCTTGTGAAATTTTTTTTAAGTTTTTTGCACATGTGTTGTACCAAGAACTTTTTGTTTTCAAAATGAAATTAACTTCAAATCAAAAAATTGGAAAATATGCCATCGAACAAAATTAAATTTATGGAGATTTTCAAAATAAATTATAAAAGCGTATGTTTATAGGACTCTTTTCATATTAAAATCCCCGAAAAAATTAACGAATAGAAAAAAAATTTTAAATGGTACATTTCAGACCTCCCATCCCATACAACTTTTTGTTAGTCTAAGCTTTCTCTGTCACCACCCAGTAGCTTCATCACCTTAACGTTTATAACCTCTCTGAAAGAAAGACTAACTGTCGAAGGACTAACTCAAGGAGTCTCTCTCAAAATCGATACAAGATCGGTGACAAAAAATTAATACATTGAATAAGTTTAGGCTTCATCAAAGCAAAAAAAGGAATCACAGGGTGCAAGTATACTAAAAACTGTACTAAATTTGTTTCCATTAGAGCCATCTAATGCAAAGTGAGTTAAGTTCATCATCGTACGATAACTTCTACATCCAGTGAGAATTGTCGGCTTGAAAATACTGCCTTGTGCAAAGCTTTCCGAGAACACGGGTGACGTAGAAAACGTAGATAGATACATATAGCAGGGGGTATAAGATCTCAGTTTCTATTGAAAAGAACAATTTTTAGAACAATGCGATAAAATATGTTTGCAAACTTCATATAGTAAATCAAAAATGCTGAATCAAATTTTATAGATCAGTTGCCATTCTTGAGCTCTATTTTACTGGACTATCTCACAGTGTGTGTAAAGTTTTTCTCAGTAAATTTTTATTAATTTGAGGTTTTCCTCTTGAGCGATTCCACTATGTTCGTTGTCGCTATTTGCAATTTTATTTTATTTTCATTTGCGATTTAAAAGCCCCATAAAAAGTTTCCAAAGAATTTTATTTATATAAAATGGAAAAACTAAGTGTCAATGAGTGTTTTTCAGCATGTCAACTCGCTCTTTCAGTCACTTTTTAATGGAACTGAAAGGATACTTGAAAAATGTATTGAATGTTTACTGTGCAAATTTGTACGCTTGCAGTGGAACTATTTGTGACAAATGTTTAAATTTATTGAATTTGTCACGAAGTCTTTTAAAAAAAATATACATGTGTACTCGTATAAAAACTATGATACCAAATTTTTCAAATAAATGCATGGTTTTTGCTTCTTATATCAACAACGTGACAGTGGTAATTCAAATAAATTAAAAATTTGCAAAATTAATTGTTACTTTTTATACTCAATTAATTGTACGGAAGTTGAATACTAAAATTTTGCATGATAGTCCATTGAAAATTTGACCTTTTTATAAAAGCGCCTAAAGATATGCAACACAAAGTACTTAAAGTTTAACTGCGCTTCACTTTGCGTTTTCATATCATTTAGCATAGCATACTTTTAAGCGCTGCTTTGTGTTGCTTTCATTTTCTACGGGTTGCAATTCGATAACAACAAACGATCGAAAAAAAAAAAATGCCAAATATTGTCACATATTGACATACCAGTCATATCAATTTGTAGCATTTTGACGTATGCAAATTTGTTGGATTCACCGTTGACAGAAGTTGAGATCATGTTACATCATATGTGCTATGTCCTATTTAACAAGTGAATCATTAATAATAAAAAAATACCTACTACATACGCACAGACATACATATCTACATTGACAAGAACATGAAATGACTAAGAACTTTTTACTCCATTTTTTTGTATTTATTTTTAATTTTACGTTTTTGCAACCATCACCATTGCAACAATCAGTTCAAACTGCAATGCAATTGCAACAAGAGCAGAGAACAAATGCGATATTGTACGTTTGTGACTAAGGGTGAAATCATTGCAATAAATCAGGCTTGAATTTAATTAAAACTGGAATTGTAAATTACAAACTGCAACAAATCAGTTGAAATACATCAGGCAAAGTAAATACCGACATACAAAGTATGGAAGGCAGTAGCAAGAGTAGCAGCAGCAATTGCAACAGCAATTGTTACAACAGCAGCAAATTGTTGAAATGTAAAAATATGCAAAATTAAATGTGCATATCGGGAAAATATGCCACAACAATTACACGCATGTAGCCGTTTTTACATGTGTGCGCATAATTTGCAACGGTTTTTTTTTTAAATTCGTTTTACTTTGATGAAAAACGAAAAAATATATAAATAGTAATTATCTTCTTAATGATTTTTTAGTCTAATTTAACCTGAATTAACTCAGCATTGCTGCAAAGCCACATTCTTTAATCCATTAATTGGTTAAAGTGATTTAAGTAGTTTAAGCTTAGTTATGCATAAACCAAGTTAATTTGCCATATAAAGAGCTTTTTTGTTTTGTATTAGAAATAAGACAGTTATTAAGTTAAATTTTCAGTATGGCAATGCCTTTTTTACCATTTAACACTGAATCTGAAAATTATTATAAGAAGCTTTTTCATGGCATGTGCCGTCAAAAAAAGAAACCAACTGCCCCCCCGAAAAAAAAAACCAAGCGAGCCAGTGAGAACGCTGAGCTTTGGTTTTTCGAATGGAATTAAGGCATAAGTCATACTAAGTTTCGCAAAAATTTCGAAAAGAAAGAGATAAAAAGAGACGAAACTTCAAAACCCAGAGGACCTTATTTTCGTTAATATATGAGAGGACTTACGTAAAGTATTACAGTAACATAAGCGCCAGTAATATTCTAGTTGGAATAGCTTTATTTTGTTGTTTTAAAACGTATTTCAAATTTTGAACTCTAGATCACTGTCACTTAAAAAGTTATTCAGGCTTAAAAGCCGCAAAAATCAGTTTTTTTGAAAATATCTCGCTAACGGTTACCTCTTTAGACCAATAATTGTCCACAATCAATTTTCTCGGGAAATTTTCTAAAGAAAAGTCTTGGGAGCTGTTTTTGTACGACTTATAATTGAAAAGATATAATTCGGTGAAATTAGTCTTTCAAATCTAACAACAAATTTATTTTTATGACTGCAACATAAACAGTTTTAAAATTTTTGAGATCCGAAAATCTTATACCGTTAGCGAGATATTCAAAAATCTGATTTTTGTGACCTTCCATGGTCGATTTTAACATCTTATTTTCGTGATCTCGAGGTAGATTTTTAATATTGGCTGCAAAACACTAGGGGTCTGCACAAGACGTCTTATTGGATTTTTCCTACATTAAGTTTCAAAATACCCACTTTTTAATTAAACTAGTAAGGGTGTAACCTTTGGTCTGACCATACATTGAATACCCTACAATGCAGTATTTTTGTAAGTTTTGCTTACATGGGAGGTTCTAAGCCCTCTTGTCCTAGTTTGTCTAGTTTTAGCTCAGAGCGTGCATTTATATTCCTTATTATTTGAGTGAAATTTAGTGTAATTATCTCAAAAAACTCTTTCAGTATATCATTTTGAAACTTTTGTTTATATGGGAGGTGCCTCGCTTTCTTGTTTAATTTCACCCAGTTTTTGCTCAGAGCTTGCATTTATAGTTCTTAATATCCGAGTAAAATTTTATTCGATTATCTCAAGAAACGCTTTCAATATAGCTTTTTGAAACTTCTGCATATATGAAAGGTGACACGCCCTCTTTTCCAAATTCGCCCAGTTTTTGTTCAGAGCTTGCGCTTACAATTTGTAGTATGTTTGTGTATTTTGGTTGCTTGTCGTGAAAAATGTTCCAAAAGTTGCATTTTGAAGATATTTTTTGTATGGGCGGTAGGCGCGTTGACTGTTGGCCGATTTCGCTCATTTTCACGAGCTAACTTTGACGACGGTGGTAGTGTACCAAATATCATTGAATTATCTTGCTCAGCTTTTCCAAAAAATGTATTTCCACACACAGACAGCCAGACAGACGGACAGATGGCTATATCGACTCAGCAAGTGACGCTGATCGAGAATATATACTTATACTATTTTTTGGGTGTAGGATATAAAATACTTCAGTTCAGTATCGCGTGCAAGTGCCTTCTCAGTATTTGGATATGAAAGAAGAAAAAATAAATACTACACAGACCTGTCTTGTTTGATTTGCTTCAGTTCAGAGCATAAACTGTGATTGTAGTGTACTTAAGTGACAAAAATAGTTTTTCGCTCTCTGCTTGTGCCTCTTTTTTTCGCTCTCTTCTGCAAGCATGAATGAAAGCTACTACAATCCTGGTTTGCCAATGCAACTTGCAAGTGTTACCATTTATACATTTTACTGTAGTTTTGCTACTTGCACGTTTTACACTGACATGAAGTATTAGTATAAAATACAGTACATTGAAGTATTATTTAGCATCAGATTCACACTGATAAAATAAGACAGTGTATTCAGTATCAAAACAAAACTAAGTGTGCAGTGAATATATGAATCTTGATTTATTTGGATCAAACACTTCACTTCAGTGGAAAATGTGCGACTAAAAAAAATACACTATATTTTAAGATGTCTTGTGTAGGCTGACTATAATTTTTTAACAGAAGTTTCTTTAAAGTCTTAACTTGGTGAGAACTGAAGGCTTTAATTGTGCACTGGAAACAAGGAAGTGTATCACAAACTGTACTATAAAATTATTTTTTTTGTAAATAAACGAGTTATTAAATTAAATAAAAAAATATCTGCAAAAGTTTGTGTCATATTGTGGACTAAAAATTTTTATTTTTTTAAATACATAAATTCTTTTACAAAGAATAAATTGTAATATGCATATGACTTTTATGTCATTATCAATATATGTGAACTTGTGTAAATAAGTGTAAAATTTTGTGTTTTTATATGATTTCCGCTTTAAATTAAAATTACATTTAATTAAATAATTGCTTTTAAATAGCATTGTTTATGTGGTGTAACGCATTTAATGGAATAAATTCCACACAAATATATAGCTTTTTTATAAGAATAACTAGCAAAATTATGTGTGGACTTTTAGTTGAGGTATAGCAATAATATGCCATGGGTAAAGAAAAAAAATGTTGACGAAAACTGCATCATAATCTATTAAGTATTAAGTTTCACTTTTCTTTTTCAGGTTTTATATAATTTATTATAGTTAATTATAATTTATTTAATTTATATATATTTAACAGTTAATTAACAAAATTGCAATACATAAAACGTTGCTTGCGGGTTTTAAGATGTAGATTTTTTTAACGCTTAGTATAATTTTTGCCTCTGAACTCATCATATGATATGATAACTGTCAAAAAGATTATTGTACACATTTTCTATGAAAATCATGTACTTTTGTTGATTGTAAATAAAACCCAACCTACAACATGTCGTATACATATAATTTGATTAAAATATGATTTTAATTACTTTAAAGACAGCTGACAAGAAATTAAATAGAGTAATTCACTTGAAATCCTTAGCCACAAAATAACATTGAGCACTGAAAACAATTGTTGCAAGTTATACTGCTGCTATTTGGCATATTGACATTCACATTCACATATAGGAAATAATTTTCTAAGTGCAATGCAATCCAACAGTTGTAAATTTTGTTAACTTTCCAAAAACAAAATTAACTTATGAATTGTAGATAATCCAAATCATTCATCCATAAATGTTGCTGGTCAAAAGGTGATAAGCAACTTATAGAAATCGTATAGGCACTTATGTATGCATGTATTTCAAAATTATATCAAATATGCGACACAAAATAATTTAATCAACATTTTGAAATCAACATTGGAAAATTGAATTAAATGAAATTACATACATATCAATATACGTACATACAATTATTCATAAATGTCTGTTAATATCCAATTTAAAAGTTGCTCAAAGCTGTTGTCATTTATGTTTACCAAGGCAATTATCATCTCTTAGCAGCTTAAGTGCTTAAATGGAAACATTTTAATTATGAAACTCGAATTTCTTGGAACTACTGTTGTATACTAGCACATACAGTTTTTAAAATATTTAATTTCTCTATACCATTGTACTAGTGCAGACATGCGCATGCGGGTCATCCACGTTGGTCAAAAAATGTAAATCATCGGATTTTGCGTGCCAATATGAAACCGCTCGCTTTTTGGCCAGTCTGTGCTATTTATGTGGGGTATGCCCCCACCGAGTTTCATCGAAATAGCTCGTATAGCTAGATATTACGTGTTGAAGTTTGCGAGAGGCAACGTATTCAGTTTTTTATCGATTCAATTTGAAATAGTGAACGTGGCATGGGGTACGTATAGCATATGGCATTAATGGTACGATGTACGAATTATGAATAGTTCAAATTACGAATAATACGTGGAACAAATTGTATAATACGAATAGTCTGAGGTATAAAATCTAGAGTACCAATAGTACGAGGCATGAATAGTATGAATAGTAAAAGCAAATAGTACGAGTAACGAAATACGGAGTACGAACAGTACGAGGTACGGTTAGTAAAAGATACGAATTACGAACAATATGAATTACGAGTAGTACTAATGACGAATAGTACAAGGCAAAAATAGTACTAGGTAAGAACAGAACTATGTACGAAAGTGTGAGGTACGAAATATGGAGTACGAGTAGTATGAGGTACGAAATATGGAGTACGAATAGTATGAGATAGGAATAGTACGAACTACGAATAGTCTGAATAGTTTGAGGTACGGAATGTAGAGTACGAATAGAACGAGGTACGATTAGTAAAATATACGAACTGTGCGAATTACGAACAGTGTGAATTACGAATAGTATGAATTACGAATAGTACTTATTACGAATAGTCTAAATAGTATGTGTTACAGAGTATGTAGTACGAATAGTACGAGGCACGATAAGTAAAAGATACGAATAGTGCGAATTACGAATAGTATGAATTACGAATAGTATTAATTACGAATAGTACAAGGAACGAATAGTACTAGGTACGAATAGTCTGAGGTTCGAATAGTATGAGGTACAAAATATGGAGTACGAATCGTATAAGGTACTAAATATGGAGTATGAATAGTATGAGGCAGGAATTGTATGAACTACGAATAGTCTGAATAGCATGAGGTACCGAGTATGTAGAACGAATAGTACGAGGCATGAATAGTTCGAATTACGAACATTACGAGGTACAAATTGTATAAGGTACGACTAGTCTGATGTTTGAATAGTCTGAATAGTATGAGGTAGGAATAGTACGAACTACGAATAGTCTGAATAGTATGAGGTACGAAATATGGAGTACGAATAGTACGAGGCATAAATAGTACGAACTACGAATAGTACGAAGTACAAATAGTAAAAAATGCGAATAGTACGAGTTACGAATAGTCCTAAGTAAGGAGAATGACTAGTACAAATTACGAATAGTACAAGGTACGAATAGAACGAGGTACGAAAAGTACGAGGTGCGAATTGTACGAGGTACGAATTGTAAGAGGTACGAATAGTCCGGGGTCCGCATTGTATGATGTACGAAACATGGAATACATATATACGAGATACGAAAAATAAAAGATACTAATAGTGCGAATTACGCATACTACTAAGTATTGAGTACGAATTACGTATAGTATGAATTATGAACAGTACTAATTACGAATACGTGCATCCGAACAGTACGAAGACAAATATATTTTCTAAACAAACGTTTCGATTAAAATGGCTTATAGCGCATATGAAGGATATCTTATTGCTTATGTCAAATATTTAGAAAACCTTAACATTGAGCGCGGGATTGAAAGATAGAGTTTGTGTACGGGAACACTGAGTATGTTTACACAAAACTTGTCACATGGCTACTTGGATATATCAAAGTATCGTAGCGTATGGGATGCTGGTTGCATATTGTTAATTGAAGTGCTGAGTTTCATTTAATGGTCTAAATTTATTTTTTCCATTGTTTATGCTCTACAGTTTTTCAACTAAAAAGTTTCCAGCCAAATTTGGAATTTCTATGAAGCATTTTTAGTTTTTTCATTTATTTATTTGTTTTAAATTTTTTTTTTTTTTTTTTGTTAACACAATTTTTTTTTTAGAATTTCAGTTATGTACGTGATTTTTTATTTTTTTGTTAAATGAAATTTATTTTTATTGAACATAAATGACATGTGAGTGAATGGAATGAATGGAATTGATTGAGTGGCGTGTTATTTGAAGGCAAAGAGGCACAATGTTGATTCTTTAGATATTAAATTGGCTGTCAGGCGCAAATCAACCTCGCATATACTCAAATGAATTCAGCTAAAGTCTATAAGTGTGTTTCAAGGCTAAAAAGTAATACATTGGTTTAAAAAGTTTGCTTTGAAAATTGAAAGTAGATTTAAAATTGGAAAAAGCACTTCAAATTTAATTTAAAGCAAGAGATTAAAGAAAATTCTTTATACATTCGACAAATATTTCTTTAAAATTGTTTTAAAAATATCGTCCAAAGGTTAAAATTCAATCACAAACGTATTAAATAATTTTTTGTGCTTTTTGGAAACACACGTATAGTACTTTTTTTGCTATTTGGTACCAAGGCTCATTTATCATCTTTGGTACAATGACAAACGTGAAACGAAAAGAAAACAAAAAACATGAAGTCAGTGTCAGTCAGTTTTTTGTCTTTCTTGTTATGTTGCATACTCTTTTCAGCTCTGTTTGACAGCGTATTTTTTTGTTATTAATATTGATAAATTTGGATTTGATTACGTATTAAAATAATTTTAAGTTTGTGCATATCTACATACAAATACCTTTCTAATGATGTTTAATTCAAAGTCGTACTCCATTTCTAACATAGTAAAAAAAGGAGGACAAATTTTTGTCTTGCGTATTAATTTATAGATTTTGTATTAAACTAACAGTTCACTAATTATACTACACGCTTTATGAATGAATGTATGTATATCCTTGCGCAGCTTTGCCGTACGTTAAATTTTTCTAATTAGTTTGCATGCTGCGACAATGACTAATTTATGTTGCATACTTTATAGCGCAACAATGCAGTTTGTTGCAACAAATGGAAAATTAAAATTTTATTAAATAAAAAATGTACTTTTCTACGTCAAAAGACAGAATACAAAAATATTTTAAATAAAAAAAAAAGAACTTAAAGCATGCTGTTAACCACAGGCTCATTGTTGACTTAAGCCGCTTAACGCCAGGTTGGTTTTTTTGTTAATTTTTTTTATTTTTCGAATGCAAAATCATATGAAATTAATATTAAAATTCAATCAGCGGTAACCAGCGAAGCAACAAAAATTGCTGCCAGCAACAATACAAAAAATGTTTACAGTTTATTAAATGTTAATTTTTAATGAATTTACGGATTTCGTAACATGTAAAGCTGTTAAAAATTCGATAAATTCAAGCGTTGAAAAATGTAAAATACAAAATTAAGCCTTGCTCTTATGCGTCATTAAATTGTATAGATTTTCAGCTTTTTTTTATTGAAATTTCCATCTTCTCTAATTGAAATTTAATGTATTCTTGATAACAAAAGCAATTACTTACATGGTAGCTCTTTCAAAAAAGTCGGAAATCATCAATTTAGATGTATAAAAACTAACCACAAATCGAAATAAAATAGCAATATTATATCCCGTTTGTTACTTATTTCTTTGTTTAATTAACATATAAATTTCAATAATACAAATACATATATAGAAAAAAAAACACTCTCCTTTTGCAAATATGCAAATGAAAATAAATGTGTGCATTAAAAGACATTAGCAAAGCCACAGACACCTATAAACAAACGCGCACAAATACATTTGTAATGAAAATATCATAAATCTAACAGCCATAAGTCTAATTCCGTTTTATGTCCTTGTTATTATGTTAAATAAAAATTAACAAAAGATTTACCTACTTGCAACAAGACAGATATTGTCAGTTGAATACACATGTATATTTTGAGAATTTTAGCTACTCATAAGCATCATTTATATGTAAGTACATTCAAAAAAAAAAAATACTTATAACACCCTAAAGTTGTAAATTTGATATCCTTCTTTATTCGCAGAAGCTTTTCAAATGTTGGCAGCATTTTGCCACGTTTAGTTTATCCAAGCCGTGCAAACTAAAGAATTTTGACTTAATTTTCCAATTTTATATTGCTATTTTAAGCAATTTTTGAGAAATGTCCTTTTTAGTGTTTTCCGCTCATAATAATGTTGCTTTTGTGGCTCGTAGTTGATGAATCCAACGAGCACATATGTATCATCCACACAATTAAATGTTTATATATGCACAGCATCAACGTTATCTGGCGGAAGATCTGTTTTTGTACGACCTTCGAGTGGGTTGTCTTTAAATGAATTCCGTCCGTGCTTGGACCCTTTTGATCGCTCATATACTCAGGTCTTGAATGGCTTAGTTCACTTTTGACAGCGGAATTAAATAGCCCTAAGCTTCCTCTTTAAAGTGTACTTTTAATTTTTGGACCATTAGTTTCCGAGATATCATCCATTGAAGTAAAGGCATATAAATTGAATATAGTCCTTTACAGGGATTAGCGATACCTTTGCTTCAATCGATGATATCTCGGAAACGAATGATTCAATTGCAAATGTTAAAAGTGCGCTTTAAAGAGAAAGCTTAGGGCTATTCAATGCCGCTGTCAAAAGTGAACTAGACTACTTTCACGATGTACGCCATATGTCAGAAAATGGCGTTTCTTCCACTTTAAATCAAAGATTACTCGAATCTCAGACATGACGGAGCAAATCGGAGGTCATAACGGATTCAGCGATCAAAAATCAATAAAAATATTTAATCTCATTTCATACTTTTTAACTTTTTCAAAAACGAAGGACTGTATTATTATTATTGAAATAAGAGAAAACCCCGTAATCGTTAAATTTTTGGATGACAGTTTAGTGGTTAGTTGTTAAAAAAAATTAGGTCTGGCAACGCTGCTACTTGACAGCTGTCAGCTGATAATGAAAGATCTGTTCGACTGAGCTGATGCTATGTAATAAAAGTGTTGGTGATGAGGTTTCAGCAGTCAGTCGGCAGCCAGCACTTAGCACGGTGAGTCAGCCCAGTAGTTAGCTTAGTAGTAGTATTTATTAAAAGTAGAGTCGAAGTTGGTCATATAAGAGTAAGAGTAGTATTGGGATTGCAATTTTAGGATCACTCCTATAGGCAATGCCGGAAATGATCAGATAGATAGAGAAAGCTAGAAATAGGTATCAGACATTAGCGGGGTGGAATAAAATTCCTTAAGGCATCGCCGGGAATGGCAGAATTAGGGAATGATTGTGAGTAGAAGGGTGATAAAGAATAGTGAACGGAGAGTACTAGCCAGTAGCGTAGTTGGACGATTGTGGTCGGGAAATAAAATTCCTAGAGGCAACGCCAGGAATGGTAGAACCAGGGGATAATCGTAAGTAGAAGGGGAATAGTGTTAAATAACGGAAAGAAGGGAAGAAATTGACGGTTTTACTCGGCAACGCCGATAGTCATGTGAATAGGTGCAGGAGCAGATTTAGTTCTGGGGGAGTGGTCACTTTTTTTTATAAGCAACGCCAAAAATGGTGGTGAATTAATAAAGAAATTCGTGATAACGTTTATTGAAAAGAAACGGTTGATGTTTGATTAAAGTTTAGGGATATAATTTCCTTCTTAACCTGCAAAATATAAATTTTTGAACGAATCCTGGCAACCGGCAAGCCCAAGCTCCAGTCAAACAAAGCCTCGTTACAGCATATTTAAGCGAATCAAAAAACTCTTAAATTTTCTGAAAAAAGTCATGCAATTTTTAATACGATCACATTGCAATATAAGTAATTGTATAAGAAAATAATGTGCTGCATACCTATGGATACAATGTGTTGCATACCTTTAGGGTTAGAGAATTTTAATTCATTTTCTATGAGAGTTAGGCGTGTCCGTTAAATTTCATTTTAAAATGGGCACAACTTTTTAAAGAAAATTGATACTATACGAATTCATAGCTCATTTTTAAAAAGAAGAATAGTAGTAAACGATGCGTTTTGTTGAAAAGAATAAAACAGATTCATGAATCCTATAAAAATATAACATCAAAAACTGAATTTTCAAAACTCAAACTTGATATACCGATTCTGAGACCGGATTCATATTCAGAACCGACAAATACATCGCAAATTACTAATTTTATTTGTTTTTGTTTTTCTCTACTCTACCGTTTTCCGACCTTGTTTCAAAAAGTGGTCGATGAACCTATTTTAAAATATTTTTTCTTATTCAGTAAGTGCTGACGCATAATTCGACACTTTTTTTTTTGAGTTCACGACAGTTGGATTTAAATTTTTTCTTGCGTGTAGTGTTTTTCGAATGTTTAGACAGTTTTTAATTTTTCCCTCGAAAATAGCACAAATTACGCATAGTGCATTGGTTCACGGTAAAGTTCAGTTGGTAGCTTGAGCGGAGTCTGATCTATACATTTTAATCTTAGGTGCTTCGGAAGTGGGAACAACAATGCTACCACGTTAATTGAATAGTTTTGGCATGTCAAATTAACAATTTTGGCATGTTAAATTAGCAGTTTTTTACAATAAGTTAAAAGTGATATGCTCAAATTGATTTTTTTTTTTAGTGTAGAACTGCATACATACATGCGTATATTAGTAAGTAAACGTTTTGTATTACAAATTTGCTACATCTAATCACATTTCAAGTAAGAATTAAATTTTGTATATTTTTCACTTATTTGGTATTTTTGTTTATATGTGTTTGTATTTGTATTTTCATTTGTATCTGAGTTAAATATGCAAATTTCCCGGATTTTTGTTGATAAGCGATAAATGTTTTTTGAATTGTTTAACATATCTTCGGAATATTCCATATACTTATGTACGAATATAATGTTAATTTTCTCTATATTCGTAGTATACTGGTTGTGTATGAAAATTTGATTTTTGCAAAGTATGGTTTGTGAGATTTTATCATCAACATTTGTAGAATTTTGTACTTGAAATATTTACATTAAAAGTAGACCTCAGAATATGTGAGAAATGTTTGATAAGACTTTAAGTTATTTATGCTTAAAATTGCTTTTAGTGAATATTACTTAATGACTTGAAAACAAATTATCAAAAGTCAAATATTATCAGGAAAATTATCACTATCCAACATATAAAGACAGCAATTCACTTAAAAATATTTATGAATAGATTGAATACACAACATGACCTAAAGAAGTATTTACTCCATGAAGATATTCAGCATTTTGAAACGATGTCATTAAGGACGAAATTGAAGAAACTCGAAAGTCTTGGAAATAAATCAAAGTCAGCACAAATGTTTGGTTTCAATGAAGACAACTCCTTAGTGTTACAGAAATTATAAAAAGTCAGAGCAAAGCCATCCCAAGGGATACGAATTTCTCGTTTGCTGCAAGACTGTAGTAACTCAAAAAAAAAAAAAAACAAATAAATATTTCGAGTTAAATTTAAAAAAAGGTTACAAATTTTGAGTTTTCACATTATTGTTAAAGCATTTGTCTGTGGTTCTTCTTGTCCGTGTTCTTTCAAGAATATTGTTTTATCTTATAAAATCACAAAGTTTGTCATATTCTTCAAATGAACCAAGCTTCTCGATGCAAATAAAATGTTAGTTGTGATACAGAAGCATCATACCTCGAAGGGGAATCAGATTCTGGTCAGTCAAAAGGGTAAAAGTTCCATCCAAGTTCAATACCCACTTGTCTTGTTCAAACAATATTGTAAATTGACATCTTTAGAAGTCTTTTTCTTGAAATTTCGGGTTTTTGAGTTATGACAGTCTTGCAGTCAAAGAGCTGAAAGATCTCAAAAACGAACTCTTCGTTATATTTTCGGGAAAATGATTTTTAATATATGTGACCTGGTTTATGAAAAGGGGGCTTACGTGTCAATAAAAAAATTTTCCAATTTTTTGCCGATTCGCATAAATTGACTTTTAAAAGTTGTTTTCCAGTTGTTTTCACAAAGTTTTTTTTTTCGCACGTAAGCCCCTTTTTCATAGACCAGGTCACATATTGCTTTTGGCAGTTTATAAATGGGTTCCTTAACTTAAGTAAGTTGTTCGCAGTTTCTTTTCATAACATGATATTTGTAAATTTTTGCTACATTTCAAAAGGGTACATTTTTTCTCCTGTTGCCAAACATGACTTTGTATATTTGGTTGACTTTTTGGCGTTCGATTCCTTAGTGCGCAGTAAATATTCCAGTTGTCATTGCTAAGTGATTTTTTACATATTCCGCTATTAATGTCAGCACACTCATGACAGCATTAGGTGTCAAAAAAGAGACAAGTCAATTGTCATGCAAAGCGAAGAAAATTCAGTTGAGGGGAATAAAAAAAAATGTAAATTACGCGCCACTGTTCACGCCAACTACATTCAACTCTTTTTGCAGTTTTTTTTTTCTGTGATTTCTTAGAAAGTGTTGCCAGATTTGAACATTTTGAGCACATTGAGCAAAATTAAAATCATTTAAATTTGTGAAAAATCATTGAACAATTTTGTTTTCACGAAAATTTAAAGAACTTGATTGATAACACAAAAATGCCCATCTTGGAGCAAGAAAGGCTTTCTTATTGGAACCAATTGCTCAAAATCAATAAAAATCTATACACTTTAATGAAACCTTTCGCGAGTACCACATAAAAATAGACCCAAACAATTCTGTGTAAAAAAATCACTCAGCAAATTTTCTCTGCAATGTGTAAATGGTGAGAGAATTTTGCTAAAAAACGTGTAAAACTCCCTCTGAAGAATACTTGGTTTATTTTTTATTATTGTCAAAATTATAAAGCATATTAGCACTTAAAAAAAAAAAAACACTTTTAAGATGAATGATTTTGTAAATGGTGTCCTATAAGTCATGAAAGATTTGAATTTTCTGCAATTTGTGCGTTCAAGCGTTGCCGACCAAAAACAAAGCAATAGTTTGACAGTTGACAGCTTAGGGTTAGTAAAAAAATTTAAAAAATAGATTTAATGTTGGATCAACGCTGGAGCAACGATATACAGCCACATCTTTAGATAAATACGCAAGACAAAAAAACTGTCTTTCCTTTTTTACAATGTTAGAAATGGAGCACGACCTTGAATTATACACTATTAGAAAGGTATTTGTGTGCAAATGTGCACAAAGTTAAGATTATTTTAATATTCTGCCATTAAAATTAAATGCAAATTTTCCAATATTAACAACTGCAAAATACACAGTCACACAGAGCTGAAAAGAGGACACAGCACAAAGAGAAAGACTAAAAGCCGACTGACACTGATTTCATGTTTTTTGTTTTGTTTTCATTTCACATTTGTCATTGTACCAGCGCTGATAAATAAGCTTTTCTATTTTGTACCAAATAGCAAAAAAAGTACTAAAAATATCCAAAAAGTACCAAAATTATTTGTGGTCAAATTTTGACCATTGGGCAAATCTAGTTTATACATCTACTATTATGTAATGTAAATTTTCAACTCAAGAGTGCGATAAAATGTAATGTGATTTCAATTTTCTCCTCAGATTCCCTTTTAACACTCTGGCAACATATTTTCCTAAGCAATTTCCATTTTGGTTTTTTGCATTTTCATTCAGTTGATGTCAGGAAAAGCATCACGTGATTAGAAATCAATAATGTTAATTTGCATCATCGAGCAGCGAGTGGAACACTTCATTTCCATACAAACGTGAGGGGAGAGCAATAAAAAACTCAACAAAAAGAAATAAATTTTAGCAGCGATGAAAAGAAGTAGCAGAACGAAAAAAAATCATCAAGGAAAAATCTTAAGAAATTTACTTCCTTAAAAGAAAAACGGAAATGTCGTCTTTTTTTTCTTCACTTCGCACACTCGCTCATTCATTGTTGACATGTTTATCGACAACATCATCATGCTGCTGCTCTCACCAAGTTGCTCAAGTCATGCGAATGTTGAAAACGGCTGCTATCAACATAGCGACGATGGTGATGACGATGACTATGGCATTAAAAGGAACAATAACGATGTCAATGGACTCCATTAACTTTACAGTCTGTATTGGAATGAAGTGTTGTTGCGTTGTTGCAAAATGTTTCAAACAAAAACGTGTGCTGTTTTTTTGTGTTGCTCCCTTTTAAAATTAAGTTTCTGTTGCTGATAAAAACTGACCATGCGCTTATGCTTAGAAAATGGGATTTAAACCTCATAAGCGAAAAAAAAATCTTTTTCAACAAAATTCGAAACAAAAAACAAAAATTAAAAAATTTGAATTGTTTAAGGATAATCAACCACTGTCCACATATGTGGACACTTTGGATGTACTATATACACAGCGATGGTTAGCTTAAACTAACCGTCGAAATATATAATTTTTTGGGCCATCTAAAGCTGTATTATAAGCATAACCGGCTTATTACAAAAAAAGTAAAGAGTTAAATTTTCCAAGCCAACACCTACAAAGCCAAATATGTGAGACTTTGAGAAACACAAAAAATAATTGATCGAAAGCGAAAAATCACGTTGAAACAGAAATGGCTGCCAATAATGGCGTACAATAGCTTTTGAGTCCTTTTTAATGCGCCATTTTCGTTACAAAAGGAATATGAAAAGAAACAAGAAAAACAAAACGGCTACCTATTGAAAAAATCCTTCCAGTCAGCTTTATCCTTTGCTACAATTTTTTTGCCATAGAAAACGTATGCTGCACGTAAAATGTCATTAGAAACGCACACATTCACAAACAACAAAAAAAAAAACGCATGAGCGGCTTTAACCTTTCAACGGGAAGTTACTTAAAAGGCGGAAATAAAAGACACACAAAGTAATGACACTGTCCAAATAGAAAGCTGAGCTAAACACATTGAACACACACAAATAGTGGAGGGTGGCATTAAGAAGTGAGGCACTTAAAATTGGCAGATGGTATTTTTGTAGCAAAAAGTGCAAAAAAGTAAACATAATCCTACTAAAGCCTAATACGAGTGAAACTTTAAACTCTGAAAATTATGGCTATAAGTTGAATACTTTTAATTACATGCCCTTACTGCTTAAGTTCAACTTAAATCCCCAGCACTTGATTATGTATATTGAGTATTAAACAAATTTTCTCCCAATCATATCCCTTTTTAGTAAGCAAACAAATTAACACAAACATAAATTCTTATATTGACAAAATGGCCAAGGTATCTTATTTAAACATTGGCAACATTGGCAGTGGCATGTAACAGCATGTCTACTCGTCTAATTGTAAGTACATGACTTAATCCAAAATTAAATCCAAATTAAAATATTAACACATTTACATGTGTGCCCACAAAAGACAAACATATGGCACACATACAGTCTGAGTTATCTTCAACTGCTGTTTGTCCGCCGGTGCACACCTCTATACTTTGTATGGACATAATGCCTTAGCAAAAGAAGGACCTGCAAGTGAAGCAGAAATTTGCTTTAAGGAATTTGTTACAATACCAAATTTTATATATAGAAAATTAAGGTGGAGTAGGCACCTATGGCAAGGATCGAAATGTTGCTATATGTTGTAGTTGTTGTTGCTGTTGTTTTATTGTTTGTTGCAATTGCAGTTGTTGTTCAAATTTAAATAAAATTATCTCTCCTTGTTATGTTGGCGCAACATTTTGAATTTCAAAATGTAAAATGATGAAAATTGCAGAGGAACATTTGTGGGCGTTGTTTGTGTGTGTGCATGTATTTGTTATGCACAAACATAAAATGCAACACATGCAAAAGTGGGTTATTTCATAGTTAGGGACAAATTCTTGAAAGATAAGTTAGATTATACGAGCTTGAGCCCCAAACAAAAAATTAAAAGTAAAATCTATAAGCAAGACAAGAAATTGTCTTTCCTTTTTTACTATGTTAGAAATGGAACGCAACTTTGAATTATACACCATTAGAAAGGTATTTGTTTGTTAATGTGCACAAAGTTAAAATTATTTTAATATTTTGCCATTAAGCCAGGTTTAATTAAATGCAAATTTTTCAATAGGTGTTAACAACGACAAAATACGCGATTGCACAGAGCTGATAAGAGGATACATTACAAAGAGAAATACATAAAGCAGACTGTACTAGGGATGATAAATGAGCATTTCTATTTTGTACCAAATAGCAAAAAATGTACTAAAACTGTCCAAAAAGTGCCAAAATTATTTAGTACAATTGTGCTCAAATTTTGACCATTGGGCGATTGTAGTAACTTTTAATGTGTGTTTTTAATGAATGGCTATAACGTAACATATTTCTGAAAAAAATATAAATTCTGTATATGTTGGTTTTTAAATGTAAACATACGTGTATAGTGATTGACTATGCATATTAATTCACAGTTAAACAACCTAATCGAATTTTTTAACTTTTTAGGAGAGCTAAAAACTGCTTAACTGCTTCTTAACAATGTGTCTGAATTTCATTGATATAAGGTTAAATCTCTTTTTTCGATACATTTTTACTAACCTTTAGTCGTTGGCTGTCAAATTGTTTTCTTTTTTCTGGCTATTAATACTTAACCGCATAAATGGCAGTAAATTTAATTATTGCGTTAATTACGGGACAACCTTTTATCTTTAGAACAACAAATCATAGAGACACGACGATTACAGTGGATGAAGCGCATTTTATTCTTATATATATGATTATAATTCTGGGAAATTGTCTTATCTCGAGTTAAATGAATTTGTCAAAAATTAACTTTAGCATTTTCCCCTAAACTCTTCCCGTATAACCCTTTAACGACGAAGTTCATAAGCTTCAAGAGATTTCGAAATGACAAGTAGTCCAAATCAATACAACAATGCTCAGCAAAGCTTTATTTCAAGCAAAATGTGTGCTGGAAAAAAAAAATTGCCTTTCGTCATTAAAGGGTTAACACGCGTTTTGACGTTCTTGCGATTTCTAACACAATTTTCTTGAATTTTTTTTTAACCTCAAATTAAAAAATTGGTGTGACAAATATGCAAACAAATTAAGCAAAATTAAACGAGGATTTCGAAAAAAATTATAAAAGTGTATGTTTATAGGACCCTTTTCATACTAAAATGGACGCTAAAGTTAAAAAATAGGCAAAATTTTAATATATGAAACTTTGCGAACTCCTGTTAAACCGTAGAAACCAAAAACAGCTTAAGAAAGCGCATACAATCAGCTAAAAGTTTCTAATACTAAAGTTTTCTATAAAACATTGGGGTGACCCTACAATTTAGTTATTGTAAAATAAGTCAGAAAATCTGTTTTTTCCCTATAACTTTTTAGGGGTACATTTTAGACCCCCTCCAGTTGGTATATTTTTGTTTGTCTAGGCCTCTTCTATTACTTCACAGAAGCTTTGTTGCCATATCGCTAACTCCCTATATAATAATGTGAGCAAAGTAGGATCCTTACTGTCATGTTAACTTAGACTTCGAGCTACAAAGCCTCCACGAAATGTGGCATTTTAAAATTTGTTCTTAACCCAAAATAGACAAATGTGTCGCTCTTTTCTAGCCACCTTAGCAATCATTAAGTTAATGTAATATTTAATACTTTTATTCATGAAATAACCCACACAAAATGCGTGTAACTGAATATGTTCTGACACTTTCGACTGCTCACTTGTTCGGCACACAAGAGTTAAGCACAACACAATGCAACTAAGTCCAACATCATCTACCCATCACCATGTGTGTGTACTCTCACACCCCTATGCCGCTTAGTCCTTTTGTTTGTTATAATTTGCATAAAATCATAAATACCACAACTAAGGCTAAAACAGCAACACTACCAACACTAACACAGACACCATCAACACCAACAGTCATAATTATATAAACCAAAACAAAAACACCAACACCAAGCACACACACACAGCAGCAACAGCAAAACCACCATAGGATTTCGTGTCGCATTGTGAGATGCTGTAAAATTTTACAACACTGCGGTTATGGGATAAGATTGCACTGGCGTGTGCGTGTGTTTGTGATGGCTAACTGTTATTTACCAACCGACCGATACAAATTTGTTTTGTTTTACTGTAACTGCAGTTATTACTCGTTGCTTTTGCTGTCCATTTGTTTTCTTTTTTTTTTTAATGTTTCATATGCTTTTAGGAATATTTTAGCAATATCCTTGCGATATTAAGCAAATGCACTTCAAATATATATTCGCATTAATGCAGCAGGATACTTTTAAGCTCTTTTAAATGCTATTGAAAAACATATGCAATATTTTATCTACCCCAGACTTAGTGGTCCACTCGATGAGCATTTTTGGTATTTAATTTGAGCATTTTATATTGGGTACTTAAAGCAATATAGAGAATTTCTGTAGAAAAAAACTTTTATTTAATTAAAAAATCTGTTTGTTGAATTTTTGTTAAAAATATTGTGGAACATTTATTGGCAAAAAACATTTTTATAATACTTATGGTACTTATGTGCAGATTAAGCCAACTAAAAGAATGGAATGCCCCCATTTTAGCAAGAAAAATCATCAAAAACTGTGGAGCACATTTCACATTTGCTTTACAAAAATTATCAGAAATAACTCTCTTTAGTTGTTAGAAATCTAACTAGACTCGTTTCTGAATTTTAACTTTTTGGCTCCTATGCCGTGTTCACAGGCAAAATCAAATTCGCACCTGTGTTTAAAGTACCCCAGCTTACCCTATAAACGCCAAAAAGACCTCATATGTCTGTAAGCTACAATCATGAGGCAATTTTAGATCTATTTTCATTCTCAAATAAGTTGCTTTGTCCTGGAATTGTACAAACTAAAGAATTATGTAGATAACTTTACAATTTTACACATTGAAATTATTTTAAGCGACATTTTTATTAAATTTTTGGTGATTTTAAACTAAAATGAAGGTTAAACATTTTAATGTTTTAAATATTATATATCCAAACCATATATTATCTTCCTGTATTCATTTTCGAAAATTTAATATTTAAATAATTTAATATGAGCTGAGTTCATGCAACGTCTATGCGATAATTCTATATATATTTCCGGAATCATAAAGTACCCAATCAATGATATGGTAATTTGGCGTATTTGCAAAACTTAATCACAAAGCCATAATTTAGTGCTCTCATTTTATTCATATTGGGGGTAAATACCCAGAGTATGTGTCACATTAAATAAAACAAAATGAATTTATAGCGACTGCTTATGTTAAATTGTGCAAATTTATTAAGGTCGTGACACATAAGTAATCATGGCTGATGCTGACGCCGGATGATGAGGCTCAAGAAGAAATTTTTGCAGTTGATTTCTTCAGAGTCACCACTTGCCCGCCCTCCGCATTGTGATTAGTATTCATAGGAAGCGTCAAATACTACCACGACTTCAAACGAAATTGACGGTTTTTGATAATAAAATTCATAGGGATTTTTCTGCTTATGTGATTGTGACATCAGTATAATGCGCCTATACATAGATATGTGGAGAGCACGGGTATATGAAAAGCGAAGGCTCATTTTATTGACATTACGTGATAATTGCTCAATTTTTAGTTTATTTAATATTAATTGCTGATAAAATGATTATGTATGTCGTGTATAGAGGAGTCTATATAAGCCAAATATAGAGTTCATTAAGGATATGAAAGGAGTTATTATATGATATAAGTATATATGAAGTTTAGCAAATTAATAATACATAAATGTGTGCGTGTGTCTTTTGTGCGTATTTACTTCATTTGAAAATATGAAAATTTGTATGTTGTTTTAATGTGAAATTTTTTTCTATTTTCCCTTTCAGTGACAAAATTCATACGCATTGGCATCGCTGACAAGAACGATAATCCACCTTATTTTGATAAATCCCTCTATGAAGCGGAGGTCGATGAAAATGAAGATATTCAGCATACAGTCCTAACAGTTACGGCCAAGGATCATGATGAGTGTAAGTATGATATCAGCGTTTGCGGAAGCAACTTTATGCAAATTAATGCATTTGAAAAAAAAATTTTATATGTTGATAAACATTGTTGATAAACATTTAAGAAATAATGTTTATGTAAAATTTGTGAACAAGTTCCATAATATCTTAGACTTGAATCAACGTTTAAAATATATCAAGAAACATAGCTCATAAAGATTGTTTATAAACATTTATTAAATACTTAAAAAAATATTGGTTACAAGTTTGTCAAAAGCAGTGCTTAGAAAAAATATTTAGAAACAGTTATTATAAACTTTTTCCATAATGCTCATTATTGAAACACAATTTATCATAAATGTTTATCAACAATATTCAGAAGAAATGTTTATAAACAATGTTTCTAAGATTTTCTACATATAAATTTTATGAAAAATGAGTATAAGCAAGGATAATACATAATGTTTATATACAATGCTTAAACACAATGTTTATACACAATGCTTTTACACAATGCTTGCAACGATTTTTTATGATCAATGTCTATGAGCAATGTTTATACACAATTTTTAAAGACAATGTTTTTCACAATGCTTGAATGAATTTTTATGTGGAATGTTTACACACAATATTTATACACAATGCTTATACATAATGTTTATACATAATGTTTATACATTATGTTTAAACACAATATTTTTACACAATATTTGTAACGAATTTTTATGAAAAACATCTATGAGCAATGTTTATACACAATGTTTATACACATTGTTTAAGCACAATATTTTTCACAATTGTGACGAATTTTTATAAACAATGCTTTTGAGCAATACAAAATGTTTAAAATCAATTTTCATAAAACAGTTATGAGAAAGATTTATAAAAATGCTTATACCTACGCAATATATATAAACAATGTTTATAACGAATTTTTATAAACAATGATTACGAGCAATGTTCATGAATAATGTTCAAGTTCAATGTTTATAAGGAGTTCTAATATAAATGTTATAAGAAATGTTTTTAAAAATGTTTATCAAAAATATATATGAAAAATGTTTATAAACAATATATATCCAATGTTAATACACAATTCCTTGTCAACACCTTCGAAAATAGTATTTAAACACTTCCGAATAATGTTTAGAAACATTAGATGGAAGCAACTTTTAGAAACAATCTTTAGAAGCATTTTCTTAAAGTTAGTGTTTTGTTTTCGGAAAAAATAATGTTTATCGCGTATTTTGCAAATTTTATATCACCTAGCAACTAATGGGTTAAGGTTCTCACTTTTAACACTACCTCACACCTTACATATTTTTTTCTGCTCTTTTCTACTTTTCATATCACGTCTACAACGAAAACGACTTTTTGGCTGCGTCTTCATTTTGCGCCGCCATAATACCGGAAACCCATCAACAAAACAATTGTGACCAACCAACGGAACCAACCAACCAACAACACAACGACAAAATAAACAAACGGGGATAAACAACGATGTAAATGTAAACGGTAACGGTAAACCGTTAACAGCCTCACGTATCCGCTATGAAATCACAAGTGGCAACATTGGTGGTGCCTTCGCTGTCAAGAACATGACGGGTGCCATTTATGTGGCTGGTGCGCTTGATTATGAAACGCGACGCAGGGTAAGTTGCAAACAACAAGAGTGTTGCTTACAACACACATTGACGAGTGAGTGCGTGTACACATTGTTTTGTAGCGCCCACTATGAGTTTCAAGAAAAAAAAAGAAATGAAAACTTGGGAGCAATGTGGGGCATTGCTTTGAAAAGGGCAGCAATAAAAACTGGAACAACAACGATCACGTTAACATAATAAAGTTAAGCTTGTTTGTGTTGTTCCTGTTTTTCCTGATACTGCTGCCGCCGGTGTGGCAGTGTGTTGTTCGAGTGACCTTTGCAGCAGTAAAATGCTACTCCATATTTGAACGCCCTCCCACTGTTTTATTTTTGCTGCAGTTCAACGATTTCCTTTTTTTCTTGGGAACTTAACACTTCTGTTATTTATTTTTTTTATTTCCTTGACTTTTTGACTTTTTTGTTTGTTCTTCAACTGCGTCTCATCGTCTTCCTCAAATAATTTTACGGCTTTTTTGCGGTTTTACGATGCTGCAAAAGTCAAACGCGATTTAATTCAAAATTATGTTGCCATCAAATTTGCGCTCAAAGGCAGCAGCAGAGTTTATGTAAAAAGTGGGCAGACGGGCACACTTGTGCAGTAAATTCTTAACCCAATGGGGGGCACAACTATTTGTCGAGTAAGGGCGGTAAGTAGCCCAACAGTGTGGTTTTGAGCATCAATTCATCCAAGTGTGGGATTTTAAGTTGAATTCATCAAATCCAATTAAGGAAGTGACTCATCGATTACTTAATTGAAAATTATTATTTATTTACATTTCCTTCCTTATTCTTACAACGAAACCAAAGCAATTTGACTAATTAACAGCTTTGAAATTGTAATAATTCGTGATATTAATCTCTTTATTCAAATTTTATACAGTAAATTGTTATTTTCAATGGAATTTATGTAATTAAATTATTATATTGGCAGACGCTTATGAAAATCTTATTGAAAATTGAATCATAAGATTTAACTTACCTTTAAACTATGAGTCAGGATATTCTTTAGTCCCTAAATGGATTCGAAAACTTTGCCGATTACACCATGAGGTGTTTTTAATTTATATGACAACTTTTTTTCATTCTTATCTTCGATGAGTTTATTTAAAGAAAACTTTATTCCAGCCAATTATTTTCAGAGCGCTCATAATTATGGTCCAAAATGACACATAAATATGTATTCAAGAGTCTTTCTGACTAAACTCACAAAAAATTTGCTTTCTGATCGTAGTAGATATAGATTTCTGTTTTTAATGAACTTCAGAATGCCCATTTAGAGTTATGTGACCAAAATAACGCTTTAAGAGTGTCAAAAAAAAAAAGTCAGAAAGGACTCATTCATGATCTTTTAATGAGTTCTTAATGATGAATAATTCAAGTGGACAGCAAAATATCCGAAAATATAAGTCCCTAAGAGCTCCTAAAAAGAATAAGAAACGTATCTGTTATGACTCATATAGTTTGCCAGTAGGCCGAGCTTTTGGACTCTGACTTTTTTAAACTTGCACTGGCCATTTTGTGACCATTTTTCATCAATCGAATGTTTTGAGTAATTGAAAATATGCACGTTTAGATAAGATACGCTGTCCTTATCCAAAAGAATAACCAAAGTTGTTCCATTGTGGTAACCTCAAGCAAAATTTGAAACAGATAGCTTCACTTTTCCTAAAACCACTCAGATTTTTTAATGAATAAGATAAGGTTACAAGTCTTTGTATTGACTCACTCACCCAGTTTTTTGAAAAAGTGACCACTTTCCTTAGAAATCAATTCTGACAGAGAGTATGAAGATACAGAGGAGATGCTTCATACTTTCAAACTCCTTGCCACAACAACAGACTCTGCAGAAGTTACCTAGACTTTTAGCATGCTTACTAATAGAAATGTGATTACAGAGGAAATCATTAAGGCAATTTATATCAGGATTAATAACTTCTGTCTCTTTTCAATCCAGCTTTGGTCAGTTTTGTTTTTTAGCTAAAATTGTTTTCTTATAGTACATTCCCACCGTAGTTTTATATGCGATGAGGTCTCTAAATCTCGTCACTAAATTCTACACATTTCCACCGGCCGAAAGAAATTTATTTTTGACTGTAAATGTCATAAGCGCGAAAACGAAAGTTGTTTTTTCATTTTCTTCTTAATATTTAACATCCATTTGCCTTTTTTAATGACATTTAATGCCAATCCTTAATGGGGTGCCACTTAGTTGGTAATAGCCAACAGTGGAAGCCCTATTAAGATCTATACGCAGATTTGAAATAAATCTCTTCAGGAATAAATTTAGTTTTGCATGGTAAGTTACGTGATTTACGCCGAGACTTGAAGCTAAATCGTGAAACAGCCGTTCTTCCCTCAAAAATCTAAGGTGGAAACGTAGTATAACATTTTCTTCTTGAAAGGTATAGTCTAATTCTAATGAATATATACCCACTTTTTCCAACTCTTCAGGGTGCTCACATACAAAATGTTGATAAAAATATCAAAAAAAATTTCTCATTGCAGAAAGAGGAAAAAAATTTTCACCGAAAATGTATTCCTTTTAAATATTATTTTCTTGAACATACTATCCTTCCTTTTCCAACTTTTTAGGGGCCTCCCATACAAAATTTACATTTCTATCTAAATTTTGCTCCATTAAAAATGGAAGTAAGTAGCATGTTCGAGAAAAATGTCGAAGAGGAAAACTTAACTTTTTCCTCTCCCAACAATGAGGATTTTTTTTTATGTTCTTATAAAAATTTTGTATTGAAGCCCCTCAATGGGTGGAAAAATGAGGATAGTGTGTTAGACAGAAATGTTGGGGAGGAAAAATTCATGGGGGTCAGTGAACATTTTTGCCCTCTCCCGCCAATGAAAAATTTATTCATAATTTTGTCAAAATTTTGTATCGGTGACTCCTAAAGGGGTGGAAAGAAGGGAGTGTAACATTTCAGAGAAATGTTGGATAGGAAAAATTAATGGGAGTTGTTGAACATTTTTACCCGTTCCTGACAACGAGGAAGTTTAAAGTGCTCTTCCACTGACTTTTTTGTAAATTTTAAAAATTTTAAAAAATAGGTCTTATCAGTTGCCCATTCCAAAAATAGTCTTAAAATTTTTCAAATATATTTAAGTTCTTTTCAAAATCTTTTTATAAAAATCGAAGAGTACAAACGCTGAAAATAGCAATTTTATTGATCTTTCATTGATATCCTGTTATATGTAACGCCCCATATGCATAATTGAGTCCTTTAACATTTTAGCTAAATTTCAATAATAAAATTTAAATTTTTATTTTCTTTCGAATAAAATAAGTAGATGAATATTTGGTTCTTTAAAAATGGTTAAAGTGGTTTGTGTTTCGTTTATTTTTTTATTTTTTTTTTCTTCCCTGAAGTGTAAATAGAAATTGCGCTTTTTTTTAACCACTTACCACAACCAATTACAACCGACCAGCTCCCTTTTACCATAGTGCTTTTGTAACACTTTATTTCAGACAATATATTGTACAATATACCATATGTATACTATTCAACATCAATTAAACCACATTCAGTACAGAACAATGAATTCAATTTTGAATGAACTTATTTATTAAGGTGGCACTCACTACATGCAAGTTTGAATACATATAATGCAACACCATAATACACAAGACGAGACAAAAGTAATGTCATAATATGAATTGGCTGCCATTTTGTTAGAAATGAAAATATCTGTGCCATGTTTTCACAAAAAAGTTTATTTATAGCTTTGAAATTGTTGCTCAAAAATCGCCACTTTCAAATAGATACACCTTAGTGTAAATGTATTGAATTGAAATATACGCTTTGGCGTGATCCTTGGGAAACCGCATAAGCCACGCGCTGCATGATGCTGAGGTTAAAAAACTAAAACCGTTTAAATGCAATTAATTGTTGTGCAATTGTTCCTCAGCATCATCATCATCATTCTTTTGTACATTTTATGGGTTTTTATTTGAAATCACTTTTATTTTTTTAAATTCTTGCTATTTTCTCATTTGTAAAACAAATCGAGACTGATGATGATTGTTGGCTATTGGATTGGTAGTGCAGCAATGAGAAAAATCAACAGCACAGTCTCAAGGCTGCTAAGAGTGCAATAGAAAATTCAATTAGTGAACTGAAGTGTTCTGAAGAAATTCTCCGACTTTTCCCTTTGAGCGCTTGTGCTGCGGCTTTCTAACGCAAATCACTGTGGTCGGGTTAAATGTGAAATGGAGTTAAATTGATGAAAAGACAATAAGTTGAAGAATTAATTTAATTTCTTATTAATTATTTTTTAATACATTTTAATTTTGAAAGTACATTTATTTTGATGATATTGGCCGAAGAATTTTGCAAGATACACAAAAATATTCCAATGAGTTGCATAAGTACATGTCGCATATATTTTTTTTATGGAGGCTTAGAACTTTTTTTTTTTTTTGTTTCGTTTCAAATAAAATACAAAAAAATTAATGAAAAGGCCAATATTTTGACTTTACTAAGAAGTTTGCAAACTTTATGACATTTACTGTTTGAACACAATTTCGGGCATATGTTCACCGTGTTTACATCTTTTGATTACCATCCTGTCGGTTCAATTTAGCTCATCTCCAGTAACCGTTGTTCCGGTATAAGTCTTTACTAGTAATTTGCCAAAGTATACTGAACATAAATTTTAAAGACATGTGTTTACTTTGACAACTGCTTTAACAGCTATACATACTTCTAAAAAGAAAAACACCCGATACATGTAAGTAATAGTCTGATAGTCTCGATAACAATAAGTTAACTAAGTATAAGAAAATAACCTTTAATATCTGAGGCCATATTTTCCTTAAGCTAAATTGCTTACTTCTATTGAGTGTTTTAGTGAATCTTTTATTTAAAATACATTCGGAAGTGTACACACAAAAAAAGGTAGAAACCTTTTTTTTAAGCTTTCATTAAGTCAAAGTTTTAACCAACTTGTCTTGAATAAAGTTATCTTTAGTTCACACTTTTACCCTGTAGGACCAACGAAGTCAATTGTCTCAATAGTTCAATCTTTTTTTTGTATTTAGTCCATATTGGACTAAGCCTGAAACTAGAATAAATTCACTTAAATTACACTTTTCGACACACAAAAAAAAAAACACATGAGAAAATCTAACAAACTCTTAAAGTAGACGTTAAAAAAAATACCCGTGTCTCGTGGTTTTTCTCCAACACGTCACATTTTTTTTTAATCGATTTTTGAAGTTTTTTTATCCACTGTACATGAAAACCAAAAATACCGCATTCTTGCGTTAAATTGATGAATTTAACTATATGATCCTTACATCTGAGGTGTATCAAGTGTTCACAAAACTTATGCATGATATTGCGAGGAATATTTCTGTATAAAATTTTAACCCTGTACAACCCCCACATGTGGGTCAATTTTGCCCATTTCTGAAAAAGGTACAAAAATGACACCTCCAACAGAAGAATATTGAGTCAGTATGTACTAGAGAAATATTTGCTATACAATTTCACAAAAAAATCGTTAAAATCAGTAAGCACTTTTAGCAATCAATATTTTCCAAATTTCACCCCACTGTAAAACTCTAAAACTACATTTTGGACAAAACTCGTTCTCACAAGATCATAACGAAATCACACAAGGATCATTTTCCTGGAACACATTAACCTATTATATCCTGTTTTTATGGGTCCTTTTGACCCCTAAAACTGAGCCACAATGGGTTAAAGAATTTTGCAAAATTATCCTACAAAAAATTTCACTTAGAGTTACCAAAGACGAAAAATTCTTAAAACTTAAGGTAAGCGCGTCAGGGATTTAATTAATATGCAATGTGAAATGTCCTAATTGATTTTAACGATTTTTTTGGTTTCGGGCTTAAATTTCAACCTTTACTTGTTTAGAAACTAGTAGTGAAATTTTATAGCAAATGTTTCTGTAGTGCATACTGACTCAATATTCCCCTGTTTTAGATGTAATTTTTGTATCTTTTTAAGAAAAGGGCTAAAATTACCCACATGTGGGGGTTATACAGGGTTAAAATTTTATACTAAAATATTCCCCGCAGTATCCTGCGTATGTTTGCTGAACACATGATACACCTCAGTTGTAAGGATCATATAGTTAAATTCATCGATTTAACACAAGAATGCGGTATTTTTGTTTTTTTCATGTACAGTGGATAAAAAAACTTAAAAAATCGACTAAAAAAAAATCACGAGACATGGGTATTTTTTTTTTTACGTCTTCTTTAAGAATTTTTTGGATTTTCTCATGTGTTTTACAAAAAGTTCGAAATTGTCGAACAGTGTTATCAATTGTATTAAAAACGGTTCAAATATAATGCATAATCCGTCATTAGTACCAAAAGTGGTCCAATTGTGTATCGATTTTGTCAGTGAAACTATAACGTTACTGACTACGTACTGTTTGGTGGTTCGTCGATTGGAAAGAAGAGCAAACGATAATATATTGGTCTAGTGACTTGCGCTGCGTGGAGAAGCCCGGGTTCAAATCATTCACTCGGTGATTTTCAATTCCAATTTTCAAATTGCTATTAATTTGTACACAATTTGTCTGAAGAGTCTTTGGAGCAGAAAATTAAACATATATCCAACAAAGACGCTGAGGTATAAAATAAAAAAAAAAAAAAAATTAAAAAAATGTTCATTCACACTGAGATTCGAACCCGGTACACATTTGACATTTCTGTGTAAAATTTGAATTTAAAATTAAATTTGTTGATATATATGAATAAAAAATAAAATATTGGACTTTTTCTGGTCCGATTGTAACGCATAAGGAGACAATTGGTTACGCCCAATGACAAACAATGTAAAACTTAAATAGAACTTTATATAAGATGGGACCAGAATTTGGACTAGTCGGTTTCTCCCATAGAGTAGTTTGCAAATTAGTTTTGGAATAGTCTGTGGTCCTGCAGGGTAGCTCTCTTGTCTTCGTATTTAGTTAAGTTTTATCCCAACTGCTTTTCACATAAAGTTAACTTTTGTCCACACTCGTTCACGATATTTTCTCTGAACACTAGCTCTCTTATCCTCACATTTAGTAAACGTTTATTCTATGTAGGTTGTGTTCACATAAAGTTATCTTTAGTTTCAAGATATTTTCTTTGTACCACAGCTTTATTGTCCCTACATTTAGTTTACTTTAATCCTAACTGGTCTTCACATAAAGCCAACTTTAGTTCACATTTTTTCAAAATATACTTATTTTCAGTGCCGTTGCTTATTTATCTTCACCTCAAGTAAAATTTTATCCCAAACTTTTTCAATACGTCTTCTTTATAACTTAGAATTTTCGAATTTTAGTGCTAACCAGTCTTCACATAAAGTTAACTTTTATGTGCAAGTTTTCAAAATACCTTCTCTGTATTGGCACTCACGTACATTAATTTAACTTTTATTCACACTTTTAAGAGTTCTATTAATAACTAACAGTTGATAGAATCTCATTTTTTTAGGGCAAGTGCTCCTTATTGTGATATAAGTTCAGTAACTTTAAGTGAAATGGAAAAAAAGTTTTAAGTATAAGTATGTGGAGCTAAATTTTTGTACAATATATAACATAAAATTAGTTGTTAGGGTTATGAAACAACAATATATCAGCGTAACTGTGTAATGTTGACAGACAATACAAAGAAACCAATATTTCTACTTAAAATGTAAAATGTGCTTTTATTTTTCATTACCTTACTAAGTATCTATACTTTATCTCTATTACAATGCAAAACAGTATGAATTACGCTTGGCTGCCTCTGATAATCTCAAAGAAAACTACACTACAGTCATAATACACGTCAAAGATGTCAATGATAATCCGCCCGTATTCGAAAGGCCAACATATCGCACACAAATCACCGAAGAAGATGATCGTAATCTACCGAAACGTGTGCTACAGGTCAATAATAAAAAATTGAGAATTTCTTCTTTTGTAACAGCGTTGCATTTGTGTTTGTTTACGTTACTTTGTATGCGCTAGAATAAAAAAAAAAAAAATTGTAGTAAAATAGTAGTAGAAAAAATACATTTTTTTTTTTTTTTTGTTCTGTTGTGTATTGTTACACATGTTGCAATTTTGTTCTTTTTAATTTTCTGCATGAAGCACATCTGCTACTTTGTAATGAATGGAACAAAGAAAAAAATTTCATTTTTCATAATTTAAAATGCAATAAAAATGCATTGTTAATTTTGTTTTTTGCTACATTTTTTTTATCGCTAAAATTAAACATTAAATTGTTACTTTGTTTTGTATTGACATATGATTTTTTGCTATTTTTTTTTTTTACATTTATGAATGTGAAAACAACAATATTTAATATTTATGGTATTTTAAGTCAGCTTTTTTTTTGAAACTCACACCTGAACACTTCACAAAAACAAAAAAAGTGCAAAAATCATGTTATAAATCAAAGTGCGAAAATAATCGTACAGCTGCCACTGTTGCATACAGTGTTGTGCATCAAAAAATTGCTACATCACTTCAACTGCTAATTGATACATGTTGTATGTATTACAAAAATGAATGTACAATTCATTCATCCGCTCATTCATTCATTCATTATGGGATTAATTCAGCCAATTGCTAAGAGCTACATACATTTCACTTTTTATTTATTTATTTCCATGGTATTGTATTTTATTATTCGGTGAATTTAATATTTTTTTCTTCGATTACAATTATTAAATTTTTACATTGTTTTAAATTTTAATTTATTAAATTTCTCCACGAACATAAAACAATCTGTAAATATTATGTTTTGTCCTTAAATATTTATTTAATTAAATCAAAATTAAATGAATTATTTAATAATTTAATTAAATCAAGCACTGTGTAACTATTTATCAAATAAACAACTTTTTTGCAATTTAATATTTAAATTTATGTGACATGCATAAATCATATATATTTGTATTTGTATTTGATTTATTTTTAATTTAACTTGTCAAATGTTTTTATTGTCTTATTAAACATATGTAAATTAAAATTTTTTTTTTTTTTTTTTTGGAATCATAAACAGACAAAATCTGTTTTATGACTATATGTCAAACATTCTCCAACAACTCATTCAATTTATTTAATTGTTAAGCCAAGTGTGAACCATTAAAACTTATTGATTTATTATAAAAATAAGATGAGCAAAAATGTTATCCTAAAAATGTCATTTTATCAGTATTTTTTACAACTTGTCTGATATATAGTTAGTGAACAAGAATTCAAAAAAAAAAAAAAAAAAACTAATATACTTTTCGGTTTGTTCCATAAGGGTGGCCGTATGATGCAAATTTATTAACTTCCGTACTGAAAAATTAACATTTCTCACAAATCTCGAAGAAATATTTTATCAAAACTCTATCTTTCGTTTAGAAAAGAAGTTCTTCTAAGGATATTATTAAATTTAATTAAAGCCATTTTTTTGATACAAATAATAGGGTAAGGGAGGGAAATATGGACTACGTGGGTAATATGGACCACACGATTATTTCCCACTGCATACATAGGATTTATCGTTATTCATGTTCAAACTTAACGCTAATACCTAAAGCTTATAATAGGGCGATTTTAGCGTTCGGTGAAGTCGCATGTGTCTGTAAAGTGGATTTTTCTAAAAAAAAGATCAGTGATAATTTTTTTCTATTGAGTATATTGCATTATTTCACTTTAAAGACATCGCGTTTTTAAATAAATGGTTAATTATATAAAGTCAGTGAATACTATTTATAATTTATTAGCACAAATAAGTTCATTAACCAAAAGAGTTTTTGATAAAAAAAACCATTTATTTCACCAACACGTGCTGTGGGTAATATGGACCACCAAAGAAAAAAGCCTCAAAAACAAATGTATTTATCAGACTTGGGGGTTTTGCATTAAATTTTATTTATCACTAAACTTAGTGCTAGTGAAAAAATATTCACTATCAAGGAATTTATTTAGTGATAGTGCAAAATCTTTCACTATCAAAAAATTCATTAAGTGGTAATGAAAAAAATTTTCATTGTCACTAAATTTAGTTGAAAGTTTTAAATAATATTTCCATTAAATTTAGTGATAGTGAAAATTCATTCACTATCAAAAAATTTATTTAGTGCTCATGACAAATTTTCCATTATCACTAAATCTATTGATAGTGAAAATTTGTTCCATTGAATTTAATGAAACTTTAATGAAAATTTTCAATAAATGTTGCAATAAATTTAATGAAAATTTGTTTCATTGAATTAAATGAAACATTAGTGGAAATTTTCATTAAAGTTTCATTAAATTCAATGAAATAAATGTTCACTTTCAATAACTTCAGTGATTTTTTTATTGGAAATTTCAATTCAATTAAGACAAAATGTGCCGTACTAGGTCAAAATATTTTGATATTTTTCAATTTTTCCTCCGAGATCTTGTACGATACGATTGCGTGAGCGTTAATCCTACTACATAGTACTTAAAAAAGCTTACGAAAGCTGTTTTAAGCATTTAGTTGACAAAGGGCAGAAATTATTTGGGTCTGTAGAACTTCAATTCTATAGTTGTACTGAAAAAATGAAGTACTTGAAAGACTAGTTATATTAAAAGCTAATACTTTGTAACAATGTAATAAATATTTCGCGCTGTTTGTCGCTGAATAGTAGTATAAAACTAAAAGTCGTGTTTTAATTTAATCCAAGGTTTTGCAAGTTTTTACCCGAAAAGCTCTTGTTCATGTCCGTTTTATGCTTAAACGTGAGTTTTTCGGGTAAAAAATTGCAAAACCTTGGAATAAACGAACAGCCTGGATTTTAATGAAAAATTCTATTACAAGTTTCATTGAAAGCTTCATTAAATTTATTGATGGTCAAAATTTGTTTCATTGAATTTAATGAAACTTTAATGAACATTTTTTTTACAAGTTTCATTAGAAACTTCATTAAATTTAGTGATAGTAAAATTTTGTTTCATTGAATTTAATGAAACTTTAATGAAAATTTCCACTAATGTTTCATTTAATTCAATGAAACAAATTTTCATTATCACTAAATTTAGTGCAATTTTTATTGGATATTTTCATTAAATTTTAATGATAGTGAAAAACTTTCCACCATCATTTAATGAAACAATAGATAGTGAAAAATTTTTCATTACCATCAAATGAATTTTTTCATAATGAAAAAATTTCCACTATCACTAAATTTAATGGAGAAAATTTTCACTATCTCTAATTAGATTTAGTGGTAATGGAAAAAGTTTCACTATCAAAATATTCATTAAATGTTAGTGAAAAGCTCAATGAACTAAACAATTTAGTTCATTACCCCCAAGTCTGGTATTTATCATCTTTTTCAGATGGGGAACCTAGTTGCAGTTTTCATGATGAGTCTGATGGTCATTATATGTAATTCGTTAACTACAAAGGAAAAAAATGATAAAAAATGCATATAATGTAATACTCTTTACTCAGAAGATCGACGTGGCGAATTTTGGGTTGAATGTGTAATCTGACGTTCTTGGAGTCATGAAAAATATGCCGAATGTGGAAGTGACATTTTCATATGCAACTTCTGTACCAAATAAACATGTGGGGCAATATGGACTATATTGTCCATATAACACTACACTTTTTTTTATCTTCATTTTGAGTATTTTCAGTTTTTTAATTTTTTTTCTTTATCCTGATGAGATATTTATCTAAAAGTGAATCAGAATAAAAGTAAATTGTTTCCTTTACTGAATGACGTAAAATTAATTGTTTTGTTTTATGTATTTTGGGTTTTATTTAAAAAAGAAAGATGGGTGGTCCATTTTTCCCTCCCTTACCCTACTATTTATCTCATTCTATTGTGGAAAACGTTGAATTTAAAAGGACATGAGCTGAGATAATTGTGTAGATCGTCTTATCTAAAGTGTTTCTGCGAGCATCTACTCATTTGTCAAAAGTAAAAATTTTCGGTTTTAGCACGGACGGGGGTGGAGGCTAAAAAAAATGGACTACCGCAGATCCTGGCAACATCCATTTTCTAGTAACTTGCGGTCCTTCCTATAAGAATCTGAGCTCAGTTTTCAATAAATGAGTTAAAAAATACTTTTTTACTCGAAGTGAATTTGCAAATAACAAAAGAAGATATTGGTAGATGTGGAGGCACCAAACTGTATAAGGAAGCACTCAAATGCAATTGACATGCTCCTTGGAGCTGTTCAGTTTCGTCTTGGCTAAAATTTTGTTTTAACAGTTTGACAAAATATGGAACGGTTTCCTAGCTTGAACCAAAAATAGTATAATTTTTGGGTATTTTTGTGATTTTGAGGCCCCAGATTTAATTTTTTCGCGCAAATTTATATTACTTAAGCCTATAGCTAAAACTTTGTCCAAGACAAAAAAAAAACAAAACCTCGAATGACTTACGAGATATAATGGAAAAACCTTTGAAGAAACCAGTTTGAATCCAATTTTTAAAGGGCCATAAAATCCAACCTGGAGCCAAGCTAACAAAATCCAAAAATAGTTTTGCTGGGAACATTATGACGTTTCAGAAACAGCAATCAGAAAGTTGTTTGGATTCGATTAACCGATTTGTTGCACAGTGTTATTGAATAAAAAATTTTGGTTTTATAAAATAACTGGTAGAAAAATTGGATGATGTTATCCATAAAAACTTTACCCCTATCTGCCAAATTATTGATTGAACTAAATTGTTGTAAGTTTGATATATTGCAGACGAAGACTATCGATCCAGATACAAAATATTTTTGCAATATAAAGACTGATAATCGAGCTAGATAGATTTACAAATTTGACTAATCGACAGGTACGTGTATGCGTCGCTTCGTATCAATTGTTTGTAGTCCTCTAGCTCGTTTACCAGACATTGTACTGAAAAAATATTTTGTATCTAGATCCGGGACACATAAAGGTAGAATATTATAAAATCTTTACATTAATACGCAAGTTAAAAATTTGTCCTACCTTTTTCACTATGTTAGAAATGTAGCTTGACTTTAAATTATACACCATTAGAAAGGTATTTTTGTGTCAATGTATACAATGTTAAAATTATTTTAATATTTTGCCATTAAATCAGGTAAAATTATATGCAAATTTTTTCATATAAACAACGATGAAATACGCGGGCACACAGAGCTGAAAAAAAGATACAGCATATAGAGAAAGACAAAAATCTGACTAATACTGACTCCATGTTTTTTGTTTTCTTTTCGTTTCACATTTGTCATTGTACGTGTACTGGGTATGATAAATGAGTTTCCTATTTTGTACAAAATAGCAGAAAAAGTACTAAAACTGTCCAAAAAGTACCAAAATTATTTAATACATTTGTGGTCAAATTTTGAAACATCGAAATTTTTAACTGGTGCTTCACGTGGAAAACCACAAATTACATTATTTCCTGAAAAAAATGCGAAGACCATTTTGGTATGTTGTTTGAGGGAAAATTCACTATCGATTGGTATAAGTTTTATGAAGCTTGGAATTTGTGCAAACATCATATCTAATTTGTCTGGTCTATAAGGAATACTGCATACAGGCACAAATGAATATGAGATTTAGAAAGAGCGTACTCAGAAGCATGAAGTTGGAGTTTAAGAAAACGTATACGGCGTATATCTAAGCTGAGAATCGCACTCAAAATTTGGGATTGCTTACAGCTCAAAATTCTCTCCGTGTACCTAAATCTTAAGCGATTTTTTTTTTGTTGGAAGATTATAAGGAGGAGCAGTGCTTAGGGTTATATTTTTAAAAAAATGGGCGGTACCACGCCTCTAAATGGAAAAAACGCTCTCACAGCTATGTCAATGCTTCGATTTTTATGAAATTTGATAGGGAGATAGCATTAGCGGTACAAAACGATAATTTGACCATCATATTGTCAAATGGTCGGTGCTATGTCCCTAAATGATGCTCTCATGGCAAAAACACTGCACCGATTTTAGTGAAATTCAAAGAAACGAAGGATATTAAAAGTTTTTCGCTGTCAGTGCTAAATTGCTGTATGGAGTTCAGTACTGACATAGGCTTAACACTTAGGAAGTCTTATAAAAAATTGATAATTGTTAGAAGGGAGTGCCACGGCCGTAAATAGAATGCACGCTTTCACGACAAAACTGCTATATGAATTTTAATGTCACTTGGAATAGCGGTGGACTTAACCATAAGGATAGCAATTAAGAACTTTTATTGTTTTATTGAACCTCCAAGGGATCATATTCAAAGTATTTGTTTCATAGTGAGTAGTTCTAAGCTTCTAAAAATGTTTTCAGAAAAACTATTTTATGTATCCGTTAAGTGTTGAAAAGTTTGAAACTGTTTCCAGAAAACTGTATATATTTTTTATTCAAATGCTGATAGTCTGCCTCACTCTTATGCAGATCCCTGGTTTTCTCAAAATCGTCATGAAAATACATCTGTATAATTTTTTAAAAATTTTTGATACTTTCCCGAATCATTTATATTTTTCTTTTTTTACACATAATCATTTTCTAAATCATCACAAAATTTTATATTTTATTTTTTTTTACATTTAATTTATATAAAACTTTTTTGTTCTCTTTTTGTTTCGTTTAATTTTGGTATGTTTTGTCTGTTGTGTCCCAAATTGCAAAAAAAAAATAAAATAATTTGCTAAAGTATGAGTTAAAATTGGTTGCTTCCGACAGTTTAAATGAGAATTCCACAACCATTGCAATTAGCATTCGTGATGTCAACGACCTGCCGCCAGTTTTTCCGCAAACACTGTACGAGCGAACATTAAATGAGGAAATGAAGACACCGTTCACAATGATACAGGTCCTTACACAAAAATACACACACATACACAATATATATAAATACAAGTACACATACTTATACACTTTTAAATAAAAGTACTTACGATTTGTATAAAATTACTTACATATGTACGTACATATTACAATTTAACACATACTCGTAAACTGTAAATCGTATAATTGTATATATTTAATACTGGCACAATACCGTAGTACAAGTGCCGGAAATCAAAATGTTGTATTTTACAATAGGCACATACTTACTTATATATGTAATTAACAACAGTATATGATAACATGTACATATATAAATACATTTCCTGTAAATTATACTTGATATAAATCTACGTATATATAGGCAAACTCATTAAACCATAGCTTAATTATTTGAAAATAAGCAGATTAAGAATTCTCAGCTTATTAATGAAACTTGGAAAAGTCTTCAGAATAAGCTGTATATGTGGTGGTAATAAGCTTATTTTTGTTGTAAATAGATAAAATTAACTTTTTCTTGGTAATGGAATTCAAAGTTTAAATGGAGACATTATATCTTTTCTAAGTATGTTTGTGAAAGTTTTATAGTACTTTCTTACCTTAGCCAACGACTCGCTATTCAACTCCCACGAAAGTCAAACTTCAAAATTTTCAACTTATGTGTTTCATCTGTTTTGTAGAAAGCTGTCTGATTTTTCAGAAGCTCTCCAGTAAAAGCTTTCTAGCTCTGCATATTTACATCACTATTGAAGGAGAAAATGCAACACCTCTCAAGGTTTATCAAACTTCAGGGGTTTCCTCGACTTTCTTGGAGTCCTAAAATAAATGCACTCATGTAATGCATTTTGAAGTAAGAAGTTCATAAATTTTTATCAGAAATTCAATGTTCGCGTAAACTTTAGTCTCGAATGAGAATTATTTTAATCAAACTTATATTCTTAAGTTATGTGCGGCAAAGTTTGATGATTATTCTCATAATTATAAGCAACCTTTCATCTGAAGTCCTCATCTAACATATTTTCAGTTTTTTTGGAACTGTAGAATGTATGCTCTTTTGAGTATGGCAAGCGATTCAAGATTTGATAGGTGAAAACAAATTTTGATTACACAGTCCTACAATGGTTTTTCATTTTGATATTCTGTAGCTAATTATGAAGATGTGGGACTTCCTATTTACGAAATTAAACTTGATTCTAGTATATCCTGCATCAAAGTAATTTTTTTAAGTTTTATCATAGTCATAACTTTACTCAGTAAATCTCACCTTTCAACTGTTCCCATTTGATAATTTCTTTCAGAGTTATCTTCTGTTACAAATAAAGGTTTTTCAACTCCGTACAAAATATTATTTTTACGAAGTTGAGATGACTGTACTTCAATGGATGATAACTCGAAAAGTAATGACTCAAATTGAAGAGTAAAATGTTAAAGTTTGATTAGGATGTTTGAATTTTCAAAGTTTCGGAGTAAATTCGTGTGAAATGCAGTATTGCGAGCAGTAGGTTAATTTTAAAACAAAAGTGTGCAAATTTGAAAAATGGATATTTTTACATTTTGATTGTAATTTTCTTAAGTATTTTCCTTCATGTTAGAAAATTTTCAATGTTTTTCTTCAAGAAACTTAAAGGATTTTAAAAAATTTTCAAATTATTAAAAGAAAAAGTTCAAATCTTTTAAGTAATGGTACACTCTGATGCATGCAGAAACAGTTTTTTATGCCGTTGTTGGTATTATTTAGAAAATTTGTTCAATTTTAAGCAAATATTTATAAAAGACATGATAAAATAAGCGAAAAACAAAAACGGAAATACAAAAATAACAAACGCGCTATCAAGCGCTTCCGCCATACGCATACAAACATTGATACGAAAATTCACAAACTGACATGCCGTTGATATGCCGACACTTACATTGATAATGTTTTCGTACGTACATATGTATGTGTGAGTGTATAGTTCTCTTCTTTTTGTACCCTACGCACCGGACATATGCACTTTTTCTTCTGTTTGTAACACATGTATGAAGTCGTGGCAGTTGAAATATCCTTTGATGGAAGTTTTTTCTAAAAAACACAAGTTATGAAGTGGGCAAGTTCTAGGCAAAAAAATAGAAAATTTCAGGCAGAAAGGCCCACAGTGGTATGGTCTCAAAAAAAAAAATAGAGGGAGTATTCCTATAACAACAAAATTTTGCATTCTTATTAAGTTATAGCTTATAAAAAAAAAAATCCAAAAATGGGCGTTACACATCAACGTGCATACCTACCTCTCATAGAAAATAAACTAATCTTTATATTAATACGTAAGACAAAAATTTGTCCCACCTTTTTTACTATGTTAGAAATGAAGCAAAACTTTGAATTATACACCATTAGAAAGGTATTTGTGTGTAAATGTACACAAAGCTTAAATTATTTTAATATTTTGTCACTAAGCCAGGTAAAATTAAATGCAATTTTTTTAATATTAACAACGACAAAATACGCAGTCACGCACAGCTGAAAAGATAATACAGCACAAAGAGAAAGACAAAAGCACTGACTTCATGTCTTTTGTTTTCTTTTCGTTTCATATTTGTCATTGTTCCAGGGATGACAAATAAGCTTTTCTATTTGGTACCAAATAGTAACAAATAGTGTACAAAAAATTACAAAATATTTAATACATTTGTGGTAAAATTTTTCACTTCGAAAAGCTGGGTTGACAGATATGCATTTTTAAACTTAAGAACTTTCGCGCGTACTTCGTTCATACCATAAGTGCGGTGTAGGGTATTAAACACTTTTAGCTTAGCCAAAAATAACACCCATACAAGTTTATTTAAACAACGTCAACACAAAACGCGTTACTGGGCGTGGAGTAACCAACCTTTTTTTGTTGCGCGTTGCCAACATATTTTATGTTGAACATTTTCTCTTTTTCTATATTTTTATTTTTTATGTGAAAAGTACGCCTTTACGTAAAAAAAAAGTAGTAGAAAGAGTATTACAACAACAACAAAAAAGTAGTAATAAAAATGTAGTAAAAAAAGTAGTGTTTTTGTTTGGGATTTTCTTCCTTTTTGTAAACGTAGTTAGTATCTTTTTAAACAATGTGCATGTGCCATGTTTTGCCTGCTTTGCATGTTTTATTTATTTATAAATTTTGTAAATTTCGCTATTTCTCATTTGCATTGTAAATTTGTTTTTGTTAACAAAGCTGCTTTACTACTTTATCGCGGCACACAGTTTTGTTTAGTTTCTATGAAAATAAAAAATTTACAAAAAAGTAACTAACTAATGTTAAAATTTGTATTCTCATTTTATGCTTCACACTGCACTGCACTGTGGCTGCGCTGCAATTTGGAATACTACTTTGGTGAATTTATGCAGGTCACGGCAACTGATGGTGATAAGGATCGTCCGCAAAATATTGTGTATTTCCTAACGGGTCAAGGTATTGATCCTGATAATCCAGCAAATAGTAAATTTGATATTAATCGTACAACAGGCGAGATTTTTGTGCTAAAGGTAAGTAACACTTTTATTTTATTAAATCCTACAACTTTCAGAAAAACTTTGAGTAATACATTTCCTTATAAATTTTTCGGTAAAGAACAGTGCAGACATTTTTTATTACTTTTTGGAAAAAATCCTGAATCGTAATAAAATCTTTTTAAATAGTCGAATCATACATATTTAAAAAATTAAAATAAAAGTTTAGTTTCGAAACGCTTAAATAAACTTTAGAAAAATCCAACATATATTTTAAGAGTTGCCAGATGGTTGCATTCAAAAATTTATTTTAAATCTTCCTTGTTTTTACGTTCACCATTATAATTACACTAAAAAATAATAGTTTAAATTGTTAAAAATTGATCGACCCTTAAATTTTGCTTAAGCAACTAACAAAAAAAAGCCGTGTGGCAACCCTGAAAAATTTCGTACAATTTCAGAAAAGTTTATCTGAGCGGCTCTAAAACCAAAAAATTCAATTTAGGCAAAAAAAGTAAGAATTGTATAAGATTTTTGAAAATAAAAAGGTATCTACCCTAAACCTAAAATTTTTTGTTGGATTTTTTAAAAATTTATTTAAACATATAAAGTCTAAATTCAATTTTTAATTTTTAAATAAATGACTTAGGCAAAACTAACAAAAAAAAAAAGAAACAGGAGACGGGTTACTAAACGGAGAGTGATGAAACGTTGAAAAAAAAAAAAATTAAGGAGATTGATGAAACGGAGAATGACGAAATTTTGCAAAACCAGCAATATCACAATGAAAATAGCAATTTTTTTAAAAAAGTTGAAACTGGAAATGATTATTGATTTAATTATATAAAAGTAAAATAATATGTTTAGTAATATAAAAAAAACTTACGCGGAGAATGATGCACACTTGCGTTCCTTACAAAATATTTAAACTTTTTTTAAAACAAAACCCACGAACACTCACTGTCGAAAAACCAAAAGTGTTTGAACTGAAAATACACAGAATTTCCTTTTTCTCTTCACTTTAGTTCTCTTTTTACTTACCTAATTTTTAAATAATTTACAGTTAGAATAAGAACTAGTAAGGGTGTAACTTTTGGCCTGGCCAAAAAATAAATACACTATGTACACTGCAGTATTTTGAAAATTTTTCTTATATACGTATGGGATGTGCCACTCCCATTTGACCGAGTTCACAAAGTTTCTGTTCAGAGCTTGCATTTATAGTTTTTGGTGGCTGAGTGAAATTTGGTTAGATTACACAGGATTACAAAAAAAAAAAAATGTCATGGCGTTTTGACCAGACTATGTGTTTCCTAGGGACTTTGACGTCGTGAATCCAAATCCCGGGTCCGTTTTTTTCCAGAACGTCTGAGAAAAAGATTTCAAGGTGATATGGAGGTCAAAATAGGGTTCATGTGTCGCTTAGTGATAAATTCTGAAACTAATTTTTAATCATTGAGCTCTTAGGCCTTAAAAAAAAAATGTAAACAAAAAGAGTATCTCGGACCTAGTTTCGGAGATATAGCCATCGGAAGATCAGAATATATATCTCCTATGAAAACTGCTATAAGATGGGAACCCCTGAATGGATTTGGAAAATATTGGTGTCGTATGAAAGGTATTTTGTTGTTGTTTTTATTGGTGTTGTTGTTTTTGTTGTTGTTGTTGTTGGTGTTGTTGATTTATTTGTTGTTGTAATTGAAAAATTTCACAAAATTTCAAAAAAGCTCATATCTCAAAAACTATGAATCCAATTGAAAATATTTACAAAACATTTTTATAGGCTGTCAAAATACCTTTCATATGATACCAATACTTTACAAATCCATTTAGGGGTTCCCAACTTATAGCGGTTTTCATAGAAGATATATCCGGATTTTCCGATGGCTATTTCTCCGAAACTAGGTCCGAGAGACCCTTTTTGATCACATATTCTTTTTAAGGACTAAGAATTTAATTATAAAAAATTAGTTTCAGAATTTTAGCGAATTTATCACTAAACGACACATGACCTTCATATGACCTTGAAAAATTTTTCTCAGACGTTCTGGAAAAAAACGGACCGGGGATTTGGATTCAGGACGTCAAAGTCCCTAGGAAACACATAGTCCGGTCAAAACGCCATGACATTTTTTTTTTTTTTTTGTAAGCCTGTTTTATCTATAAAAAACGTTTTTAGTATAGCGATTTGAAGCTTTTGCTTATAAAGGAGGCGCCACGCTCTTTTGTCCGAATTTGTCAAGTTTTAGCTTAGAGCGTGCATTTATAGTCTTTAGTATTTGAGTGAAATTTGGTTGGATTATCTCAAAAAACTCTTTCAGTGTATCATTTTGAAACTTTTGCTTATATGGAAGGTGCCACGCTCCTTGTCCGATTTAACCAAATTTTTTTTTGAGAGCTTTCATTTATAATTCTTAGTGTCTGAATCAAATTTGGTTCCATTATCTCAAAAAATGCTTTCAATATAGCGTTTTAAAGCTTTTGCTTATATAGGAGGTACCACGCCCTCTTTTCCGAGATCACTCAGATTTTTTTCAGAGCTTGCGCTTACAATATGTAGTATTTATGTGTATTTTGGTTGCATTGTAGTGAAAAATACTACTAAAATTGCATTTTGAATATATTTTTTGTATGGGCGGTAGGCGTGTCCGTTGACCGATTTTGCTCAATTTCAATCCCTCGAGCTATCTTTGACAACAAAGGCTGTGCACCAAATTCCATTGAATTATCTTGCTCAGTTTTCCCAAAAAGTGTATTTCAACACACAGCCAGCCAGCCAGCCACCCAGCCAGCCAGACAGACGGACATGCCTACATCGACTCAGGAGGTGGCGCTGATCAAGAGTATATATACTTTTCTATATCTGCCACGCCTCCTTCTCTGCGTTACAAATGGAAGGACAAAGTGAATATACCCTGGGTGTAGGGTATAAAAACTGAACGGAGATAGTGTAAATTGAGGGACCAACTTCTATGGTTGTCAATTCTATATAAAATAAAATTTTTCGAAGAGTTAACAAGAAAAACAGTAGCTGAAATATTTATGCAAACAATGTCGTATAAGTTTTTCTTTTAAGAAAATAACGTAATATGTGAAACGGGCAAATTAAATGCACTAAGAAGTGGTTAGAGACAGCAAGGAGAATGAGTTTTAAACACTCAATGTTATAATTTCATAGTAAAATAAAAAAAATATCTATTTAAAACAATTCGTATAGAAACTCTGGTTAAGAATCTGTATTGAATAGTAAAAATTTCAAATTTTAAATTTAAGGACGATTTTGAGCCCCAGGACAATGAATGGTACTTTTTTTTGGAGACTCACCCATATATTCTCCGTGAACTCCTAATTTGGATTCGCCACTGATAACAATGATATTAATTTCTTAATTTTTATTATGTTATTTTCCTGTTAATCCTTTTCCGAACAATATAACGAGAACGCATCATAAATATGTAATATTGTTTTAAAATTCCGGTTAAATTGAAGATTTTAATTACCAAAGTTATTGAAAAGTTCATTGGAAAGACATTACTTCATCACGTATTAACACTCAAATTGTGGTTTGTTAAAATCTGGCAATCATTTTAATAAGTTCTTGAAAGATTTTAATGAAAAATGTTGCAAACACTTCTATGTTTTCATGTTGAAGTATAAAGAAGAGCACTGTACATAAATATATATATTTTTTACACTGGAAAAAATTGTTTGAAATATTTTTTCTGAATTTATATATTAAAAGTTTTTAAACTTTCGAAAATGAGACTGTTCTTCGATCATTGCCGCAATACAATTAAGAACTGCTACGGAAAAACTGTTCGAAAAGAAATTTGTAAAATTACATTTTAATTACTGATTTTTCTTCATGTAAAATTGTAAAAACCCAAATTAAAGCTGCATACTTCAGCAGAATTTATAAGGATGCTTCTTGTGAGATACTTGAAAAGCACCCATTATGATTGACAAATTCATATGAAAATGGATTAAGCCATTTTTAAATGAAAATTTTTTCATTGAGTTTTTTTTTTTGTTGTTGTTGTTGTAACGTACTCATGGACAGCCAGCAAAAATTAAATAACAGCAACATTAAATAAATAACAATGGTTGATTGTCATTTTGCATACAAAGTGACATACTACATCATCATCCATATGTATGAGTGCTTGCATGCTGCTGCTTAAATTAAACTTAATGAGCTTCGCTATTGTATATATTGCATACTTAAAGGCGCGCATCATCATCATTATCATCATCAGAAGCTGTTGAATGTGTGTGTGTGTGTACTTTTAATGATCAGCAGCGTTGCAATACAGACGTACAGCGAGATGCAACATTGACAACGTTGCAAATAAATTTCATTTCATTTCATACCTCTTGTAATTACTTGGGTGTTAAGCCTGATAAATGCCCTACACCGTGTCGTGTCCAACATCAATGCGGACTCTCATGTAAATCGAGTGCTGAAAATCGACTACGACACGAAAATAAAAGACGTGAATTTGCATTGCGAAATGCGTAGGTCATCCACGTACGAAGGATGCCATTGAATGGTCATTCAATGGAAGATTAATTTGTAGTGGATTGAGCTGAAAGGAGATAGGTGTTGTTGCATGTAAATACTTATGTACCTATATGAACAGCGTCAGCAGTAATTTACATAAAAATTACTCAAGGAGAAAATTCAAGATATCCCGCATATATTGCAAAATAAGCATAATTATAAATGCAATACATTTACATGTATCATACATACAAACATATATTACAGTATAATTTAACGGGGAAAATTCAGCAATCAGAAAAAGAAAATAATTAAAAGCGAAGCGAACTTCTTTGACAGTTTGTTGTACCGCAGCAGCAGCTTATGCTTAAAAATGTCCAAAAAATATTAAATACGTTGAAAAATGCCATCAGAGCCGAAAACTATGTTGCCAAATCGAAAATTTTTTAAAAGCTTATATTATAGCCGTGTTTTTTTTGACGCGTATATACAATTGTGGATACCTTCAAATTGCGATAACTTTTGAACGGTGAGTCGTACGATAAAAAGTCCAAGGGTCTTTTTCAAGGAGAACCACATGCTCTACAAATAATTTTAATCTTTTGTTAAAAAAAAAATAATTATTTAGAAGTTATTTAAAAAAAAGTGATTTTTTGCCATATATCGGCGCTAACCAGTTTTTACAAAATACCTCCTTAAAAATAAATCTTTTTCAATATAAAATGAAAGAGAACGTGATTCTCCATAAAAAAGTTTCTTAGAGTTCTATTGTGTGACTTACTGTTCATGAGTTATCGCAATTTGAAGGTATCCACAATTGTATATATGCGTCAAAAAAAAACACGGCTTATGTAAAATCAGTCAGTGAGTCATTAACTCTCAGAAAAATGTACCAAAGTACATACCTGTTTTTTTCCCCACCTATTTTTTTATTTTTTTATTAATTAAAGATATAGAAAATGTTAAATTTAACTTCTGGAACATTTTTAAAAAATAGACATAAACTTTCAGGGTTGCCATATGTTTTTTGAAAGGTTCACTTAAACAATATATTTAAAAAATTTAAATAAAATTTTAGTGTCAAAACGCTTGAATAAACTATAGAAAAATCCAACATAAGCTTTAGGGTTCCCAGTTGGTTGTTTTCAAAATTTATTTTAAATCTTACATTTTTTATGCTCGCCATTATAATTGCACACTAAAAACTAAAAGTTTAAATCGTTAAAAACTCATTGAACAGAAATTTGGTTTAAGCAAAACTAGCGAAAAAAAACCGAATGGCAACCCTGAAAATATTTTTACAATATCAGAAAAGTTCATTTTAGCTGTTCTGAAACCAAATATTTCATTTGACTAATTTGAAGCAGTAGGAATTATAAAGGGCTTTTCAATAAGAGCGGTACAAAAGTTTTTTTAAATAAAACAAAAACAGTTTTGGATATCAATGAAATTCTCTATTCCTGTAAAAGTGCATTCGATGCCATTATGAACATATAAAACTCAATTTCTTTTGCATGGCCACCACGGGCACGCTCGCAGAAGTCCAGACGCTGAACCCAAGTTTCGACAGTTTTCAAGCATAAATCGGCCGATACTGCTGCAATTTCACGATCGATATTCGTACGAAGTTCATCAATCGTCGCTGGCTTGTTGGCATAGACCATAGACTTGACGTAGCCTCACAGGAAATAGTCTAACGGAGTCAAATCGCACGACCGAGGTGGCCAATCGACTGGGCCATTTCGTGTGATAACACGTTCACCAAACTTGGTTTTCAATAAATTGATTGTAACATTCGCCGTCTTGTTGAAATTACATGTCGAAGTCCATATCATCCAATTCGGGCCAAAAATATTCGGTTATCATTGAACGGTAGCGATTCCCATTCACAGTAACGTGCCGGTCTTGATCATCACGGAAGAAGTACGGCCCAATGACGCCGCCGCACTATGGTTTTTTTTGGACTAAAAATTGCACACAAAAATAATTCACTACAAGGACCCTTTTTTTTAAAAAAATCAAATGCAAAATTAAAGGTTATACATTGAGCTATCTGAAAAGATGCCCGCTTTTTCTAGCATTTGATACACAAATTAGGGACAGAGGTCGAAATCTCATAAATTTAAAAAAAACGGTTTTTCTGTTTAAAAATGTTAGTCGCACTAAGCGCAGGAGTGATATATGAATAAATTTATATGCATTCAATGAAATCAAGCAAGAAAAAATTAATTCATTATAAAAATGGGCGGTGCCATGCCCCAAAAACAAATTCCTGATATCTCCGAAACTATTAGACGCAGATATATAGGACTCGCTTTGTTTGTAATGGGCACAGGGAGAAATAATATTTATTAGAAAAGTGGGCGGTGCCACGTCCCAAAATTATAAAACACACCATATCTTCGAAACTATTTGACCCATGTAGATGTAATTCGGTTTATATACAAAAGTCATCAAGACAAATAATGTCTGCTGAAAAAATATGTGGAGCCACGTCCACAGGCAGATCTACATGAATGAACTTGTTTCCTGTAGAACAGAGTTTCAATTAATAAGGATATGTTCATTGTTGGGTGTGGTACCGCCCTTTTTTTCAGCAAATGATATTTGACTTACTACTTTTTATATATATACCGAAATTCATTGCTGTAGCTCAAATAGTTTCGGAGATATGATAAGTTTTATATTTGTAGGGCGTGGCACCGCCCACTTTTTTAGTGGATATTATTTCTCTCTGTGCGTGCGTGCTACAAACATACCGAATCTAATCTATCTGCGTCCAATAGTTTCGGAGATATGATGAATATGACGAATTTGTTTATGGGGCGTGGCACCGCCCATTTTCACTTTGAGTTGATTTCATCTTAATTGATTTGATTGAATGCACATAAATTTATTCATATATCTCTCCTGCGCTTAGTACGACTAACATTTTTAAACAGAAAAACCGTTTTTTTTAAATTTATGAGATTTCGACATCTGTCCCTAATTTGTGGATCAAATGCTTGAAAAAGCGGGCACCTTTTCAGATAGCCTAATGTATAACCTTTAATTTTGCATTTGATTTTTTTAAAAAAAAAAGGTCCTTGTAGTGAATTATTTTTGTATGCACTTTTTAGTCCAAAAAAAACCATAGTGCGCCAACCCATAAACTGCACCACACCGTAATTTTTTCGGGATGCAATGGTTGCTCATGGAGTACGTGTGAATTGCTGCCTGACCAATAACGCATATTTTGCTTATTGACGAAGCCATTTAGCCAGAAATGAGCCTCATCGCTGAAGATGATTTTTCGATGAAAATCCGAATCATTTTCATGTTGTTGCTCAGCCCAATTCACGAACATACGACGCTTCTGGTGGTCAAGCGGCTTCAATTCATGTGTCAATTTGATCTTGTAAGGATGTAGGCCAAGATCTTTTCGCAAAATTCGCCACAACGACGTCACAGAGACGCCCAACGCTTAAGAACGACGTGTGAGAGACACATTTGGGCTTTCTTGAACTGTAGCCTCGGCGGCAGCAATATTCTCGACACTACGGGCACTTCTTTGTCTCACTGGCACAGAAAGATTTTGTACTGTGCCTGTGGATTCAAGTTTTTCTACTAGACGCTCAATTCATGATCTAGTAGGACGATTACGACGACCATAAATTGGACGTAGCTCTCTTAAAGTTGAGGCCACTGACTCCGAATTTCGGCAATAAATTTTAATAATTTCTACTCGTTGTTGCTCGTATATCTTTCCATGATGAAATGGCAAACTTTACTGAAGAGAAATGTCAAGAGAGCGGAAAAAAATATGGCGTCGTTTGTCCCCATCGCTCTACTATTGTAGCGTCCCTATTGAAAAACCCTTTATAAGATTTTCGAAAATAATCAGGTGACCATAAAAATTTATGTTGGATTTTTGAGAAGTTTATTTAAGTATCGTATGACTAAATTTTAAACTTTATTTTTTAAATAAATGGTTTAAGCAAAACTTGCAAAAATAAAAAAAGACGTGTGGCAACGCCGAAAGTATTGCACAATTAAAAAAAAAAATTTGACTGAGCGTTTCTGAAACAATAAATTTCAATTTAATCAATAAAAGTAAGAATTATATAAGATTTTTGAAATCAACCAGATGGCAACCCTAAAAATTTACGTTGGGTTTTTGAAAAGTTTATTTATTGGGTGTTGGAATTAATTTTAAAGGTTTTTTTTCGGTTTTTGAACATTTATTTAGAAACAACGGTACAATGTATATTATTCAAAGTATTGTCCATCGTTAGCTACAACATTTTCCCATCTTTCTGGCAGCATATGGATTCCGCGCAGGAAGAACGACTCGTCTTTTGAGGCAATCCACGAATCGACCCATTTTTTGGTATCCTCGTAAGAAGTGAAGCGCTGCTCAGCCAAGCCATGCGTCATCGATCTGAATAGGTGGTAGTCGGAAGGGGCTACGTCTGGGCTATAAGGCGGGTGGGGTAGCACATCCCAATTCACCGCCTCCAACGTTTCCTTGACGGTTCTTGCAACATGTGGCCGTGCGTTGTCATGTTGAAAAACCACTTTGTAGTGTCTTTTGGCATATTCCGGCCGTTTAACCTTTAATGCTCGGCTCAATTGCATCAATTGTTGTTGGTAGCGTTCCCCAGTGATGGTTTCGTTAGGTTTTAGCAGCTCATAGTACACGACACCCTTCTGATCCCACCAAATACACAGCATAAGCTTGGCGCCATGAATATTCGGCTTGGCCGTCGATGTTGATGCATGGCCGGGTGGTCAACACGATTTTTTTCGCTTAGGATTATCGTAATGGATCCACTTTTCATCGCCAGCGTGCGTGCGTTGTGCTTCAACCGCTTTTTTCTTCAAATGGAAGCACAAAAGTAAACCTTCCCGCAAATTGCGTTTTGTTGGAACGAAAGTCGACATGTTCACAGAGAAAAAAATGTATGTTGTTTACACTTCAGTGCAATGACACATACTGAAAAATTAAGCTTAGACAATGTGCTTTGAAATGAATATAGTCACAGGTGTGCGCGATGCGATCTATTGATAGTTACACCATCTCTTAGAAAACCTTTAAAACTAATTCCAACACCCAATAAGTGTTTTAGGACTAAATTTTAATATTTATATCTTGAATAAATTGTTCAAGCACAACTGACAAATAAAAACCATGTGGAGGATTATTATGCGAAGAATGACTAAACGGAGAATGACGAAATGTTGCAAAAACAGTAATATGACAATGAAAACTGCAATTATTTTTAAAAAATTTTAAACTGCTGAATAGCCACTCTAATTGCTTATTGATTTAATTGTATAAAGATAAGAAATATGTTTTGATAACATAATAAAAAACTTATGCGGAGAATGACACATACTTGCGTTATTTACAAAATTTTTTGACTTTCAAAAAAAAAAAAAACCCACTAACACTCATCATCGTAAAACCAAAACTGACTGAGCAGAAAATACACTGAATCTCCTCTTTCTCTTCATTTTCAGTTCTCTATTTACTTCAAATTTAAAAACTATGCAAATAGAATAAGAAAAACTGAGCAAATATAAGTCTTCAAAGAGGAATCAACTTTTATGTATGTCATTTCGATATAAAAAAATAAAAAATTCGAAAAGTTAATACAGAAAAACAAGAATTGAAATATAAATGCAAACAATGTTGTTGTAATATATATTCTCCGTAGTGGTGGCTGCGGCGTTCTTCTGCTGCACTTTACCAATTTAGTAGAAACGTATCAGCACTTTAAACTTCTGCTGCTGCACTATTCCAATTTTAGTAAGAAAACACTTCAACTTAGACTTCTTGGTAAATTATTATGTTTTATTTCCACACACTTGAAAAAATTATACTACACTCGTTCTTCATTTGCTTACGCTATTTATTAATTATCATCGGAAAGTTAGAAAGAGCTTTTAGTTGCATGAACCGAGCTTTTCTCCTCGTTTCATACCTGAGCTCGTTCTAACTTCCGGGGGAGAGTTCACGCTGTGAGCTTGCAAAGCTAAACACCAATCGGTTCGATCATGTACGCGACTTCCGATTCCCAAGCTTTTGCCAGACACATTCCGTTCAGGTGTCCATAGCAAAGCATGTTGTTTGTGTATTTAGTATTCTAAGTTGCTTTAACTAAAATTGAAATCACACGATTTATCACGTACGCGATTCCCGATTCCCATGCTTTTGCCAGACACATTCCATTCAGGTGTCCATAGCAAAAGCATGGTGTTTGTGTATTTAGTGTTCTAATTTGTTTTGACTGAAATTTAAATCCCACGATTGACGACGTTGGATACATTTCATTTTGGTATTCCACGGTTTGGCTTTAGCTGAAACTCGATCAATCGATGTGCAATCAAAAGAATGTTCTGTATTTACTTAGGGTGTATTAATAAAAATATTTAGTGGTTCTTTTATGACTGATTTATGCTTTAGGTGCTTAGCAAACTCACAACAATGTCATGTGAGGTTTTTTTTTAGAAAATAACGTAATATGCGAATCGGGCAAATTAATTGCACTAAAAAGCTGTTAGGAACAACAGGGAGAATGACTTTTTAACACTTTATGTTATAATTTCATAGTAAAATATTGAGAAATCCTTTTTTTTTTTGCTTTTCGTTTTGTTAAGTATCTGAATTAAATAATCGAAATATCAAATTTTAAACTTAAACATGGTTTTGAGCCCCAGGACATTAAATGGTGCATTTTTTGAAGGATCAACCATGTATTGTTAGAGTTAAAAAATACTGAAAAAGTCACATAAATAATAATGACAACATTTCAAAATAGGTATTGAGAAAACGATGAATGTTGGAAAAGTCAAAAAGTATTTAAAATTTTGATTTTTTTAAAAAACATTGATAAAATAAAATAACGTTGCCAAAGTCAAAAGAGACTGATAAAGCCTAAAATGTCGAAATGTTGCAATTGTTGGAAAAATTTAAAAATTTAGATAAAGCCACAAAACAGACAGAATTCAAAAATGTTTCCAACGTTGGAAAAAGTTGCCAATGTTGGAAGGGTTGGAAAATTTTACAGAATGTTAATGAAGTCGAAATATTTTGATAAAATAAAAAATTTGTCAAAGTCGAAAAACGTTGCCAAAGTCAGAAAATGTTAATAAGTGTCGTCAAAAATGTTGGAAAAATCCAAAAAATTAAAGTCAAAATATGTAGTTAAAAATGTTGCCAAAGTCATAAATGTCGAAAATTATAGTTAAAGTCAAAAAATATTGATAAATTAAAAAGTGTTCACAAATATGTACAAAGTCAAAAAATATTGATAAACTGAAAAATGTTGCCAAGGTCCAAAGATTTTGTAAATTACGTAGAATGCTGATAAAATCAAAAATGTTGCCAACTTTGAAAAATTTTGATGAATACAAAAAATGCTGCCAGAGTTGAAAAATATTGTCCAAATCGATAATGTTTCCAAAGTCAGAAAACTCGCAAAATGTAAATTAAATCGAAAAAAAAATATCGATAAGGGAAAAAAACATTGACAAGGTCAGGAAATATTGCCGAAGTCAATAACAAAGTTAAGGAAATACTGTTATAGATATGTTAATAACGTAAAAATGTCGCAAAGTCAAACAAAAATGTGGGGAAATGTTGATGCATATATACAAAAAAAAGAAAGTTAGAAATGCTGCAAAAGTTGAAAAATATTGAGAAGGTCGAAAAATATTGCTTATTTCAAAAAATGTTGATCAATACCAAAAAAAAGTGGAAAAATCGGTAAAATATCTAAAGAACCGAAAAATTTTGACAAATTCGCATAATGTTTTTTTTTAATTTGGAAACATGACTGTTCAATTTCTCGTTTATTTTACATCTTTGAGGTTAATAAACAAAAAATTCCTTTGATATAGTGGTAGGGGCCTTCTAAAACAGATAAGAATTAACTTTCAATTTTACTAAAATTTTAATTTGTTTTCCTAAATTTTTTTTCACCCACATAATTTTCATCCAAAAAGGTGTAGAACTTTAACCCTACAATATTAGTAAAAAAAAAAAATGTTCTTCAAATTCACTTGTCAAGATCTAAGCTGTGACAAAAGCGACCTTATTATACCAGCAATAAATATACGAGTGACAACAACAGCAATGGTAACCACATCAGAGATGGTAGCAACAGCAGCAGCAGCAACATAAAAACGAAAATCTAAGCCACATGTGGGAATGGAACAATGTTGTTGATGCTTTTGTTGAAGTTGATGATGACGTTAATATTCTTATTTCGGAAACAAGCTTGTGTGTGTGTGTGCTTTTATCATGGATAGAAGTCCTTTCGTATATGCTGCTCTACCCAACAACAACCAGTCAGTCACTCAGCCAGCCAGTTGGCACAGTTTAAAGTACCAACCAACATTCTCGTACTTACGTACATATATTATCCTTATGATATGAGGCTTTTTTTTTCCTTTGCTCGTGTTCTTCTCGTCCTTTTGTAAATAAAGCTGGTTGTTATGGCAATGAGTTGATTCTGCTGGAATGAACCGACAAAGGAGTTGCTGCCGTTGTTACTGCTTTCATGTTGAATTCAGAAATTTATGGTTTCTGACAAATTAGATTATGAAGAAAAAAAAGCAAATTAGGCACATTTTTCATATATGAAATTTTCACGCAGCGTGTAGAATTTTTCTTTTATTTTTTCCATTTTTTCTGATTACAAAACACTTTGAATTAGACACGCACACATACGCTTATATGTATTGTACACATGTCAGAGGTTTTATGCTTTTAATTTGACATTAATTTGGTTGCTTCTGAAATTTTTTTATTTGAAATTTGCATTAAGCAATTTCTGGCTCTTCACACTTTTTGTGCTTTCCGTAGCACCCCTTTTTTTTTGAAGGGTTAATCAACTATACTCATTTAAATTTTCACAGCATTTTTAACAATTTTCAATAAGATATTTTTGACTTTTTTATGCTTTAACGCTTTGAAGTTGAAAGTTTGTTTCATAAGGAAAATTTTTGATAAACGCCATGGCTAGAAATTTGTTCATGGAAGTATTGCGAAATTCTGTAAGCAAATACTTGCAAGATATAAAACTTATAAAAGTCTTGACCAATGCATGCAGCAATAAGTAGAATCTTTCAAAAGCTATGCTGCGTAAGAACTCTGTATAAAGTCTTTTTTGAAGACTCAGGTGGGCATGGAACGAAAAATTGTAGTAACACTTCTCAAACAAGATGTCTATAGCACAGATAAAGAGTATAGATTATAAGCTACATTTTAAATATGAGTGGATCTCCAAAAAATGTTCCATTCAATGTCCCGGAGCTCAAAACCGTGTTTAAATTTCAAATTTGATATTTTAACTATTTAATACAGATACTTAACCAGAGCTTCTATACGAATTGTTTAAAAAAAAAGTAATTTTCAATATATTATACTATGAAATTATAACATAAAGTGTAAAAAAGTCATTCTCCCTGCTGTCCCTAGCCGCTTCTTAGTGCACTTAATTTGCCCGTTTTGCATATTATTTTCTCAAAAAACTTGTACGACATTGTTTGTATCAATATTTCAGCTACTGTTTTTCTGTGTTAACTCTTCGAAAAATTGTTTTTATACATGATTGACAACCATGGAAGTTGGTCCCTCAATTTAAACTATCTCCGCTCAGTTTTTCTTATTCTAACTGTAAATTTTTTCGATATTGAGTAAAAAGAGAACTGAAAGTGAAGAGAAAGAGGAGATTCAGTGCATTTTCAGCTCAGTAAGTTTTGGTTTTTCGACAGAGAATGTTCGTGTGCTTTTTTTAAAAAAAAAGTTCGAAAATTTTGTAAAGAACGCAAGTGTGCATCATTCTCCGCGTGAGTTTTTTTTTATATTACGAAACATATTATTTTATCTTTATGTAAGCAAATCAATAAAAAATTGTAGAGGCTAACTACCAGTTTCATTAAAAAAAAAAATGCTAGTTTCTTGGTGATATTACTGTTTTTGCAACATTTCGTCATTCTCCGCTTCATCATTCTCCGTCGTTTCTTGAAACTTTTCATCATTCTCCGTTTTGTAACACGATAAGTAACCTAAGTCTTAAAACACTTTAATAAGCTTTTTAATAATACAGCAAAAATTTTAAGGGTTTCACCTTGCTATTTCCGAAAATCTTATATAATTTTTACTTTTTTTACTAAATTGAAATTTTTGGTTTCAGAAACGTTAGATAAACTTTTTTAAAATTTAACAAAACTTTGGGTGCTGCCACCATTTTTTTAAAAAATACAAATTTAAATTTAGTCAAACTTTTCAAAAATCCAAAATTAACTTTAAGGGTTGCCACCTGGTGATTTTCGAAAATCTTATATAATTCTTAATTTTTTTAATAAATTTAACTTTTTGGCTAAAAAACTCTCAGATTAACTTTTTCAAAATTTAACAAATTTTTCGGTGTTGACACCAGGTTTTTTTTTTTGGTATTTCTGCTTAAACCTTTTATTTAAAAAATAAAAATTTTAATTTACGTAGGTTGCTCGATATATTTCCGGCCTAGGCAACACTAAGTGTTGCCAGCTGCTATCTGACATTTCTATTGGAAAGTTTGATATTTTTTAGTACTCAGAACGTTTTGACGTACGACCATCATTTGTGTTTTTTACAATGACTTGAAAAAATCAATTTGGCAAAAAAATGAAATTAACTCGTGAACATTTTCGTGCGATCATTTTTCACAACTTTCGACGTGGATTTTCACGACAAGAGTGCATCAATGAACTTAAATCTTTGTATGGCGATAAAGCGCCATCCTATAGCACTGTGAAAAACTGGTTTAATGAATTCAATCGTGGCCGACGCTCGCTCAAAGACGAATTCCGTGAATGTAGTCCAAAAACGTCTGTTGTGCCAGAGAACATTGATGCCGTGCGTGAGCTAATAATGCAAGATCGTCACGTGACATACCGTGAGATAAAGGCATCCTTGGGCATTAGTTCCATTCCAATAAATTCGATTTTGCATGAACACTTAGTCGTAAAGAACGTTTATTCTCGTTGAAAACCCCATAATTTATCAATCGCTTAAATTTTCAATGGAAAAATTGATTTTCTTAACTCACTGTAAACAAAACAAATAGCACTTGTACATAAAAAAGTTGTGAGTACGTTTATGCTAAAAAATTTCAAACTTTATTATGGCGTTGCCAGATTTTAGCTATTGACATTAGTGTTGCCTAGGCCAGAAATATATCGAGCAGCGTCTTAAGACGCTTAAATAAACTTTTCAAAAATACGACATAAATTTTAAGAGTTGCCACCTGGTTATTCTCGAAAATCTTATATATGTAGTTCTTACTTTATTTTGAATAAATTGAAATTTTTGGTTTCAGAGCAGCTTAGATAAACTTTTCTGAAATTATACAAAAATGTATAGGGTTGCCACTTGGTTTTTTTTTTTTTTTTTTTGTTAGTTTTGCTTAAACTAAATTTCGGTTTGATGAGTTTTTAACGAGTTTATCAATTTTAAACGATCTAAACTATACTTTTGTAGCATGTTATTATAATGGCGAACGTAAAAAAAGGAAGATGTAAAATAAATTTTCAAAAGCAACCACTTGGCAACTCTAAAAATTTATGTTGGATTTTTCTAAAGTTTATTTAAGCGTTTTGAGACTAAAATTTATTTTAATTTTTTTAAATATAATGTCCAAGTGAAACTTAAAAAAAAGGATGGCAACCCTGAAGTTTTATGTTCATATTTTAAAAATGTTTCAGAAGTTCAGGTCATCATAATCTATACCTTCAAGTAATAAAAAAATAGGTGGGGACAAACAAAGGCATATTTTGGTAAATTTTTCAGAGACTTACACATGTAGGTCAGTGGTGTAGAGATGCAAATAGTTGGAAATTGTAAGTAAAAATAATATGGACCCCGGTTCAAATCCTGGTGCAGTCAGTCGTTTGTTTTTTTTTTTTTTTTTAATTAACAGCAAAGTAAATTTTTTCAAAAAAAAAAAATACTATACTGTACGGTTATTCGAAAATTCTGAAATTACTAAAACAGTATGGTAAAATTTCTTTAATGGGGAGTTGTCACTATGTTGATTTGAATTTCAAGTAAAATTTATTTGAAATAAAGTACTACGAACTATTCTTTTTTTTCTCCGTATAGACGACAAAAAATATCTTAGGAAATGAATCGCTTTGCTTACTAAAAATTTTTCTACATTATTAAACCATATAAATGCATTTTAATTGAAGAACCCTTCTTGAGAATGTAATAATCATTTATTTAGATAAGTATAAACATAATTACGCAACATCAAATTATATTACCATATAAAACAATTTTAATATTTAAATTCTCGCAATTTTATTCATGAAAACACTTGCGTAGCTCAAATCATCCTTTAATACCCATGTAATCGTTGATTACAACTTGACAAAATTAAAATGAATTTTTCCCCTACAACAGCAACAACAATGCTTAATCCCTTATTTAATTCATTTTTGCATCATAAGCTGTGTGCTAACAAAATAATGATTTTCTCCACTTTCTCCTCATCTTCCCTCTTTGCAGCCACTTGACCGCGATCAACCCAACGGACGACCACAATGGCGCTTCACTGTATTCGCACAGGATGAGGGTGGCGAAGGTTTAGTCGGTTATGCTGATGTGCAGGTTAATCTCAAGGATATCAACGACAATGCACCCATCTTTCCACAAGGTGTATACTTTGGCAATGTCACTGAGAACGGCACCGCTGGCATGGTTGTTATGACAATGACGGCCGTCGACTATGATGATCCGAATGAAGGGTCAAATGCCAAACTCGTCTATTCGATAGAGAAAAATGTCATTGAAGAGGAGACGGGGTCACCAATCTTTGAAATTGAACCAGACACGGGGGTTATCAAAACGGCCGTGTGTTGTCTGGACCGTGAGCGTACACCTGATTATTCAATACAGGTAGTGGCCATGGATGGTGGCGGGCTGAAAGGTACGGGGACGGCATCGATACGAGTAAAAGATATAAATGATATGCCGCCGCAATTTACGAAAGATGAATGGTTTACGGAAGTGGATGAAACGGATGGTACAAATTTGCCAGAAATGCCCATTTTAACAGTGACGGTACACGATGAGGATGAAACGAATAAATTCCAATATAAAGTGATTGATAATAGCGGTTATGGAGCGGATAAATTTACAATGGTGCGTAATAATGATGGTACGGGTTCGCTGAAAATTGTACAACCGCTGGATTATGAAGATCAGCTGCAGAGCAATGGCTTCCGGTTTCGTATACAAGTCAACGATAAGGGTGAAGATAATGATAATGATAAATATCATGTGGCCTATTCATGGGTTGTCGTGAAGTTGCGTGATATTAATGATAATAAGCCGCATTTTGAACGTGCCAATGTGGAGGTTTCTGTCTATGAAGATACTAAAGTTGGCACGGAGTTGGAGAAATTTAAAGCCACCGATCCTGATCAGGGTGGCAAGAGTAAGGTATCATATTCAATTGATCGTTCATCGGATCGTCAGCGGCAGTTTGCTATCAATCAAAATGGTTCGGTCTCAATACAACGTTCGTTGGATCGTGAAGTTGTGCCCAGGCATCAAGTGAAGATCTTGGCGATTGATGATGGTTCACCACCAAAGACAGCAACCGCAACGCTGACGGTTATAGTGCAAGATATAAATGATAATGCGCCGAAATTCTTGAAAGATTATCGTCCGGTATTGCCGGAACATGTGCCACCACGTAAGGTTGTGGAAATACTAGCAACAGATGATGATGATCGTTCGAAGAGTAATGGTCCACCATTTCAATTTCGTTTGGATCCCAGTGCTGATGATATTATACGTGCTTCGTTCAAGGTCGAACAGGATCAAAGTAAGTAGCACTCGATAATTCACACGTATTTTTATGGCATACTTTTAGACTGATTTACATATGTTATACAAATCAAGCTCTCTATAGTCTAACTTGTTTACAATTTATCTCATGGCTGACTTCTTTGTTACAAAAGTAGCTTCCACCTTCCTCTCCAAACAATAGTCTCCTTTCTTCCCCTGATTGTATCAACAATGATTTTTGTGGTCTTTTGTTTCATACATATTTTAGCCCTAATCTATCTATCTATTTCGAATGGCTTTTATTGTAATTACTTTTTAATCCAACCAAGGGTGTAAAACCAAACCAACACATGTTCTAATTTCGGTTTTGTATTTTTAAGCATATGTATTGCATATGTTTATCTTCTTTTGATTGTGTGTATATTTGTGTCTGTGAATAGGGTATGAAAATCGAAAGGAAACATTATATTCATTAAAATCAAACTTTAGTACCAAAAAGAAAAAAAAGCAATAGAAAAACCCCCACAGCCGAAATTTGGTCAACCTTGTGCAAAATGTATTGTAACTCCTGGGTTGTAAATGCTAAAGAGAGCTCTGCCTGCAAAGCATCTACAAAGTTATGTAAACGAACCCTGACCTAAAACAAATTTTATGCATTTTGCATGTTACGTTCGTACAGCTGTGGCCAAATGCTCCCAATTTTGTTGCTGGCCCAAACGGAATTAATTTGTAAAATTCATTTTGACTTTAGCGATTAGTGTTCTTTTGTTAAAATCCCTTTTAGTCCTTTAGAATTTAAAGTGTGTGTGTGTGTTTTGTATTCTCTTTATCAGCTTGTTTATTTGTATTGGCTTAAAGAACCAAAAATATCGATTTTTTGTTATTTAAATTGGTCTTATCTCTGCTGTTGGTAGTAAAAAGTGGGAAATGTGGGTTTTAAAGAATATAATATAGAGGGCGCTGGATTATTTTAGTTTTTGGACCACATACTCTGCACTTAATGTAAACAGAGAAAGACCGAACTTTTATTTTTGAGCACCAGAACCATTATTTTAAAACTTCAGATAAATCCAAGCACCCAAAGTCGGGTAAAGAGTCTAGGCAGCCAACAAAAGATGTTTTACAAAAGATGTTTTACAAAATATGAAGCTATCTTGTTCCCCTGGCAGTCTCTGAAGATCAACGCTAGCCAGTACACTTTTGTACTGCAACGGACCTTCGTTATACCTGGAATTAAACTCGCTGGTGTCCAAGGTTCTTGCAAATGAGAACATAACAGTTCAGTTATACTTCGATTCTTTATTGGTTTTTCTTCTATTGCGTTACAAAATTATTAAAAATAAAAAATTATTTGTTTCCAAGTCCCAAGCTTTTTCCTTACCCCTAGCTAATTCTGTTTCCCTTAATGATCCTCGACGTCGCTAAAGAAAATTCTAGCTCTAAATTTCATTTAAAGTCTAACTACTCCATGTGGCAAGGTCCTCACCGGCTCGGGAAGACTTTTTAGGGTCACGTATTCCGACGAAACTTGGTCCAACGGTTCTACGTTCTAATTTCACTTTCTTAGATTTAAGCTACTCCGTTTGATAAGGTCGTCACAATCTCGGGAAGACTTTTTGGGGTCACGTATTCCTGTGAAGCTCGGCCAAACGGTTCCACTGCCTGACTTAACTGTCTTAGATTTAAACTACTCCGATTGACAAAGTCCTCAAAGAAACCGGAAGACTTTTTAGGATCACGTATTCCTGCGAAGCTTGGTCCCATGGTTCTACGTCCTAATTTCACTTTCTTTGATTTAAGCTACTCCGTTTGACAAGGTACTCACAGGCTCGGGAAGACTTTTTGGGGTCACGCATTTCTGTGAAGCTTGGTACAACAGTTACATTGCCTGACTTCACTGTCTTACATTTAAACTACTCTGTTTGACAAGGTCCACACAGGATCCGGAAGACTTTTTAGGGTCACGTATTCCTGTGAAGCTTGGTCCACGGTTCTACGTCCTAACTTTACTGTCTTAGATTTTGACAAGGTCCTCACAGGATCTGGAAGACTTTTTAGGTTCACGTATTCCTGTAAAGCTTCTACAACCTACTCTCGCTATCTTAGCATACAAGGATAGCTTTTGTCTCCCAAGCGATAAAGCTAAGTCAAAGTTCTCATGTTCTTCATTGTTAATAAGTCATAAGCCTTGATATAAGGTCTTCTAATTTTTAGAGTCTTACTTCCGCATTTTTTCTTTGAATACTAGCTCTTTTAAACCGGTTCAAAACAAGGTTTTAGAAAAGTTTTACTGAATTCCCCAAGTTGCTACAGAACTGAGCGGACTTTCCTATTTATATGACGTTAATCACTTTTTCGCTTACTTGGTTCAGAAAATCTACTAATCTCAATTTTGAACATGGCATAGTCTACTTCTCTGGGTTTCGCTTGCTAAAGCAACCATGATGAGAAAATGGATACTGATTTGTATGGAGAGTCCGTCCATATGCATTGAGATTAAGCGTACAGTTTTCCTGGATTATGGTTTGCTTTTATTTCTCTTCTTTCTTGAAAGCACTATCCTTGCTTTCATTCTTAGTTGCTTTAATACTCTTTTTGCTTCGGGCATCTATGTTGACGTATTTATTCTTTAAAACTGGCTGATCGGGCAGGAATCAAGAAAATTCTCTATCTTCGATAACCAGTAAATGAACTTTTCTTTATAAGAAACGCTATACTGATATTTGTTTTGAACCTGCCACGCGGTATGTTTTTGGCCTTTTTCTGAGATAGTCAGCGTTTGATACAAAATTGGGAAAGGTTAGAATTTTTCTATTACCTTTATGTCTTTTTTGATATCTAAATATCTTGATCCTAAAGGAAAATCCATCTTCTACAATCCCATATTTCGTTAGGCACTGCTTTTGGGTCAGAAAAAACGAAATATTAAATCTTAGTATCAGTCGAGTTCGCATACATTCTGGAATTTGGTCTCTTTAATGCTACTTCGATTTGATTGCTACTTCACGAGAAATTTCATTACCATTTGCACAACGGCATCACTTAATTTTAAATTTTTAATCCAAACAACAAAATTTTCATTCCTCTATTTTCAGAGGGTGCCAACGGCGATGGCATGGCAGTGGTCTCCTCGCTGCGCTCCTTTGATCGTGAGCAACAGAAAGAATATCTCATACCAATTGTTATCAAAGATCATGGTTCACCAGCAATGACTGGCACCAGCACATTGACCGTTGTTATTGGTGATGTTAATGATAACAAAATGCAACCAGGTTCAAAGGACATCTTCGTCTATAACTATCAAGGACAATCGCCCGATACGCAAGTTGGACGTGTTTATGTCTATGATTTGGATGATTGGGACTTACCTGACAAAAAGTTCTATTGGGAAGCACAGGAACATCCACGTTTCAAGTTGGATGAAGATTCTGGCATGGTCACTATGCGTGCTGGTACACGCGAAGGACGCTATCATTTACGTTTCAAAGTCTACGATCGCAAGCATACACAAACCGATGTTCAGGCGAATATAACAGTAACAGTGCGTGAAATACCCCACGAGGCAGTGATAAATTCCGGCTCCGTGCGCATTTCGGGGATATCGGATGAAGATTTTATACGCGTATGGAATTATCGCACACAGAGTTTGAGTCGCTCGAAATTAGATCGTTTTAGAGATAAACTGGCTGATTTGCTGAATACTGATCGAGAGAATGTCGACATCTTTAGCGTGCAGCTAAAACGCAGACATCCACCGCTAACGGATGTACGTTTCTCAGCGCATGGCTCACCGTATTATAAGCCGGTACGATTAAACGGCATTGTGCTGATGCACCGCGAAGAAATCGAAAAGGATGTGGGCATCAACATAACTATGGTAGGCATCGATGAGTGCCTCTATGAGAATCAAATGTGTGAGGGCTCTTGCACGAATACCTTGGATATAAGTACGCTACCCTATATGGTTAATGCCAATAAGACTGCCTTGGTGGGTGTGCGTGTTGATACTCTGGCCGAGTGCACTTGTGGCGCACGCAACTTTAGCAAATCTGAATCTTGTCGCACGACTCCATGCTACAATGGTGGCCGTTGCATTGATACGCGTTATGGTCCACACTGTTCCTGTCCGGCTGGTTACACTGGGCCACGTTGCCAACAGACAACGCGTAGCTTCCGTGGCAATGGCTGGGCTTGGTATCCACCGCTGGAAATGTGCGATTCATCACATTTAAGTCTTGAGTTCATAACACGCAAACCTGATGGTTTGATTATTTACAATGGTCCCATTGTGCCACCCGAACGCGATGAAATGCTCATATCCGATTTTATTTCACTTGAACTGGAACGTGGCTACCCAAGGCTGCTGGTTGACTTTGGTTCCGGTACCTTAGAGCTGCGTGTGCGTACCAAAAAGACACTCGATGATGGCGAATGGCATCGCATTGACCTTTTCTGGGACACTGAAAATATACGCATGGTTGTGGACTTTTGTAAGTCAGCGGATGTCACCGAAATGGAAGATGGCACACCACCCGAGTTCGATGACATGTCGTGTCAGGCACGTGGTCTGATACCGCCGTTCAGTGAATACCTAAATGTTAATGCACCCTTGCAAGTTGGTGGCCTCTATCGTGAGCAGTTTGATCAGTCACTCTACTTCTGGCATTATTCACCAACAGCAAAGGGTTTTGACGGTTGCATACGCAATTTGGTGCATAACTCGAAACTCTATGACTTGGCACATCCCGGTTTGTCACGCAACAGTTTGGCGGGTTGTCCACAGACTGAAGAAGTATGCTCGCAATCCGAACAAACTGCACGTTGTTGGGAGCATGGCAATTGTGTTGGTTCACTGTCAGAGGCACGTTGTCAATGTCGTCCGGGTTGGACAGGACCTGCGTGTAATATACCCACTATACCAACGACATTCAAGCAACAATCTTATGTCAAGTATGCACTCAGCTTTGAGCCGGATCGCTTTAGTACGCAAATTCAATTACGTTTTCGTACACGTGAGCAGCACGGCGAACTGTTTCGTGTCAGTGACCAACATAACCGAGAGTACGGTATATTGGAAATCAAAGATGCACGTTTGCATTTCCGTTACAACCTGAATTCATTGCGTACGGAGGAGCGCGATTTATGGCTGAATGCGGTGGCCGTCGATGATGGCCAGTGGCATGTAGTGCGCATAAATCGTTATGGCTCGGCGGCAACGCTGGAATTGGATGGTGGTGAGGGCAGACGTTATAACGAGACGTTCGAGTTCGATGGACATCAATGGTTGTTGGTCGACAAGCAAGAGGGTGTCTATGCAGGTGGCAAGGCAGAATACACTGGCGTGCGCACATTCGAGGTGTATTCGGACTATCAAAAGAGTTGCCTCGACGATATCAGGTGAGTATGGTGGTTGCTTGGTAGGGTGTTGCGAATGCTTACATTGGCATCATAAGTGGGAGGAATTTTTTTGGCACATGCAAGTCGCATTTGATTAATTTTTTTGGCTCTCTTCTTTCACTTTTTCTTTACAGGCTTGAAGGCAAACATCTTCCGTTACCACCAGCTATGAACGGCACTCAATGGGGTCAAGCTACGATGGCACGTAATCTGGAAAAGAATTGCCCATCGAATAAGCCATGTTCGAATGTCATTTGCCCAGATCCATTTGAGTGCGTTGATCTGTGGAATGAATACGAATGCACGTAAGTTACAAAACTCCATATTACCGCTTTGATGTGAATTTTGATTTTCATCTTTTTTTTTTTAATTGTTGGTTTTGATTACTTTTTTTTAACCTTTGAACTTTTCGTTTTTGATTCTGTTCGTATTCGTTTGAAGGCACTTTAACATTACAAAACAATACATACAGACATTTAAAATGACACTAACATTCTTTAGAAACAATTTAAAATGACTTGGACTCAAAGTTTGGAGGGAAGAAAGAAAAAACTTCCTTTTGAACTTTTAAAAGCCAATTTGGTAAAGGAGTATGGATATACATATTGGAATAAGTATTTATTATGTTTCAACAAATGTGCAAGATGGAAGCTGAAACTCTGAAAAAGTTGTAATCAGATCCGAGTTCAAATTAATCGAAACCAAAAAGTTCGGGCTCGTGTTTGGAGTTTACAGAAACCTTGAGTCCGAATCTGTTCGGGTTAAATTTGGAACTGAGACTCTGAAAAAGTTCAGACTGGGTTCAAGTTCATGTTAATCAAAATAGGAATGTTTGGTTTCGTGTTCGGAATTTGCAAAAACGGTGAAATTGAACACGTTTGGGTTCAGATTCAGTTGTATTTCCTGGAATAAACCCTAAAAAAGTTGAGTCAGAAGTTCAGACTCGTGTTCGATCCTCTGAAAAATCTTGAGTCTGAACCTGTTTGGCTTGAATTTGGGACTGTAACTCTGAAAAAATTGGGGTCAGGGTCAAGTTCGGGTTAATCAAAATAAAGAATTTCGGGTTTGTTTTCGTAGTTAACAAAAACAGTGAACTTGAACCCCTTTTTGGTTGAAATTTGGTTATAGTTATATAAGTCAGATTAGATACTAAAAAGTTCAGACTCGTATTCGAGACTTACAAAAACCTTGTGTTTGAACTTTGTCGAGTTGGACTTGAAACTGAATCTCTGAAAAAGTTGGGATCAGGTTCAATTTCGGGCTTATCGAAATTAAAGAGTTCGGGTTCGTGTTCGAAGTTTACAAAAACAGTGAAATTGAATACGTCTGCGTTCGGATTCTGTTTCTTCCACTAAACTTATCAAACCTTGAAAAAGTTGAGATCGGGTAAAAATTTAGGTTAATCAAAATAAAAAATTCAAATTCGTGTTGAGGACTTACAAAACAACGAACATGAATCCGTTTGGGAAGACCGATGAATTCAAATGTATAAATGTTTTCTTCTATATTTTCTAGTAGGTGCTGAGAGTCAAAAATTAATTGCTTCCATTAAATATGATTCCTGCATCTTCGACAATCTTGATTCTTTGATCCTTACAAGATCGACCTTTTCCATTTGAATTTTGGTCAACTATGTCCTCTACCAATATGTGTGTTGAAGAGTTTTTCCTAGTCATCCTCAATTGCGTTGTTGGGTTGAATTTTTAGTCTAAGAAGGCGTTGGAGATAGTGTGAGACCACCAGACCTTAAGTATTTGTTAAAGAGGACTTAGCCTCGGTCATTGAAATGATTAGAAAATTAACTTTAAGTACATGTTTATGCTCATTTAAATTGGACCATACAACGATTTCTGAAAATTAAATGGTTGAGGTACATCTCCAATCTCAAATTTCTAACCACTTACTGCGCAAACCTCCTACGGAAGATTAAGAGAATCAAGAATTGGTATGAAACCCTCAAGAAAGCAAGAAACGTGTCCATTGGAGGACATCATGCAAAATATCACAGGAAAAAGAAATCAATAATTGTACCACCACATGTTGGAAAGAGGAGATAAAAGACACAATAAGGAGAAATTTCTTCACATGAGAAGTAAGTTAGACTCCTCAAATTGCCCGCTCTTTTCACTGACGAAATTGATCATAATCTGTGTGATCATTGCAACTGGTTGATGCAGAGTTTCTTGATATCATTACACTCAATATCAAGTATATTTGAGCATTCTCTTTCATTCTCAAGAACGATTTTGATCGAATTGTAATCCAACTTTCTTCAAACATCAGGAAAACAATTAGAAATAGGAACTTTTTCCAGAAGTAATACTTCTCGAAGGAGTTAATCTTATGGAAACGAGCATGACGTCAGCAATATTGCAGCTCAGGGCAGTAAGCCGATCAAAAAATATTCTCTTTGACCAGATGTCTAAGTGATTGTGGCTTTGTAATTTTAATCGGTTTTTGTTTGATTTACGTTATTTGCTTCCAAATAAGCATAGATCAGTTGACATGGTTGATTTGAGCTTACTGTTGAATGTGCTTATGTAAAACACCAATAAAATTACAAAACGACGCAAAATGCATAAAAGAAAAACTAAAAGTTTTATTGGAAGGCTAGTTTGCGTTACATGTCTTGGGACCCACCATAGTTTCAATCTCATCGGACGCACTTTGCGAAATCCACAACACCTTTTAAGCATACCATAAAGCAATACAAGTGATAAATGAAAGATTATAACTTTTTGCATGTGATTTATTTATTTTTGCTGCGATTCTCACCAAATTTATGCAAAAGGTTAGATATATTATGCTTGTCAAGTTCTTCTGGATGTTGGAAAATACGACTGATGATATGATTGTTGTGATCATTAACACGTAACGCAAACTTCCAATAAAATTGTTCTTTTTTTTTCATGCATTTTGCTTTGTTTTTGTAATTTTGTTGGTGTTTTCCATAAACACATTCAACATAAAGCTCAAACCAACAACGTCATTTAATCTATGCTTATTTGGCAGCAAATGATTACGGTTTTGACTTTATGCTTCCCTTGGAACTATTTTGAATACAAAATGTTCTGACAAGTTCAGCGCAAAGTAACCCTTTGAGCGGTTTCTTACAAAATTTGAATTTAAACTGTTATACCTTCACTATTTTTCTGTCGATTTCAATTTGTGATGCGTAATTGAAAGGAAATTTTAATGCCAATTGAAAGCTTGTGCTCTGAATACGAGATGTCAACCATTTTTCCCTAAAAATCATCCCAATCATCGATTATTTAAATCAACTTTCCCCCACCAAATCAGCTCGCCTCATCAGCATCAGCTTATGCCATTAAAATTGTTGCATTCGTGGCAAATCTCAAACAGCAATTAAGTTTTTAATTCCATGCGCAATTTGCAAACGAAAACCAACCATTTTTGGAATTTTAATTTTTTGTTTTTGCGCCTTGGCAAAATAACGAAATTTTTTAGTTTTGTGATTGCAACAAAATGCGGTGGCAACACGCTCTGAAGCAGGCAGCTGTCATGATTCTTGTTGTCAATTTTTAGTTTTACAGTGCACGCTTTTAGGCGCACACACACACAGCCTTTATTGCCGCACGCTTATGGTTTTTTACATGCCGTGCGCCAACAGGCAGCAATTGAAAAACATTTTCACATATTTGCACAAACTAATACACAAATACATACAACTAAACATATGTTTGTCAAAAAAAAAAAAAAAACACGCAAGCTTATGTAAACACAAATACAAATACAAGTAAAAACATTCGCAAACTTCTACACCTACTCGTACACATGTCAGTAGAAGTATGTGTGTTAAAGCAAGTGAGTGCCTAAAGCTGTTGCAGTGCATTTCATGCCGTATGCCATATAAGTACTCGTGTAGTCTCATGTGTGCCATATATATATGTGTATGTGTAAGTGTATGTTGTGCTATCCGCTCGCATTACAACTGTATAACTGTATTACACTGTGTGTGTGTGCGCGCTAAGCTTAACACTCCATTAAGTTTGCATTTAATTTAGAGAGAAAAAACAAAAAAATCAGCGGAATGAAAAAATCCGTTTAAATTAAAATCACTGAAGCAAAATTGTGAGTGTGTGTGTGATTGCGTGTTTGTGTGTCTGCGTTTTAGTTTTCGTGGATTTTTTTATTTTTTCGTAACTCGCGCACTTAAAATGAATTTCCGTTTGCAGCTGTAAAAACTAAACATTGCAACACGACATTTAATGGTTGGACTGGTTTTTTTTTATTTCATTCTTCTTAGTCCTTCGAAATAAGGAGTGGGCCAACTGCCGTTTTCATTTTCACATTTTAAGAAATAAACAGAGATCGTTGTTAGTTGCTTGATTGACTAGAGTTGTTCCATAACGAGAAATAAATGCATCAAGATCAGACGTCTAGAAGTTGTATCCTTCAAAAAGACCTCTCTCGTCAAGAAGAATTGAGGCTTAAAGTATTAAGTACACCAGTATCTGTCAGTGTAAGCCATACTTGTCCTAGGTGTACCGGTAACAGTAGTATATGTAGTTCTATGCTGCAAACTTCCGATTCCAACTTTCAATTTCTGCTTCAAAATATTGGTGACCATACCTCAGAAGCATTTTACGTTGACTGCGATATTAATTTTGTTATTATTTCGTTTTAGAAGAAGCAGCCGCATACTAAGAAAGCGTAAGCTTTTTTTTTGGGCTTTTTAAACTTCTAGTGTATCATATTACTTGCAAAGATAGTCACCAAAATGAACTAGTAAGGGTGTAAATTTTGGCCTGGCCAAAAAATAAATACCCTACACTGCAGTATTTTGAAAATTTTGCTTATATGAGAGGTGCCACGCCCTCTTGTCCGAGTACACCCAGTTTTTGTTCAGAGCTTGCATTTATAGTTTTTAGTGTCAGAGTGAAATTTAGTTGGATTATCTCAAAAAACTTTTTCAGTATAGCATTTTGAAACTTTTGTTATATGGGAGGTGCCACGCCCCCTTGTACGATTTCAACTAATTTTTGCTGAGAGCTTTCATTTATAATTTTTAGTGTCTGAGTCGAAGTTGGTTCGAATACCTCAAAAAACGCTTTCAGTATAGCGTTTTGAAGCTTTTCCTTGTATGGGAGGTGCCACGCCCTCTTGTCCGAATTCGCTCAGTTTTTTATCAGAGCTTGCGCTTACAATTTGTAGTACTTATGTGTATTGTGGTTGCATTGTCGTGAAAAATACTCCTAAAATTGCATTTTGAATATAATTTTTGTATGGGCGGTAGGCGTGTCTGTTGACTGATTTTGCTCATTTTCAATCCCCCGAGCTAACTTTGACGACGGAGGCAGTGTACCAAATTTCATTGAATTATCTTGCTCAGTTTTCCCAAAAAGTGTATTTCAACACACAGCCAGCCACCCAGCCAGCCAGCCAGCCAGCCAGCCAGCCACCCAGCCAGCCAGCCAGACAGACGGACATGGCTATATCGACTCAGGAGGTGACGCTGATCAAGAATATATATACTTTTCTATATCTGCCACACCTCCTTCTCTGCGTTACAAACGGAAGGACAAAGTGAATATACCCTGGGTGTAGGGTATAAAAAGCACTCTTGTTTATTAGAGTAAAATCATCGTCCTATACAATTCTGCTCAAAGCCCAATTAGAACGGTGATAATGAATGGTAATTTTTCTTTAATTTCTGAGTCAATTAAAACTTATAATTGATTATCCTGCGGTTCTTCTGCAGATATCTCCAATAAAATTAGTGCAGTTAGCACTCAGTTGCTAAAGATTATAGCAAGTGAATGTTCTTGATTCTAATAACACTAACTTACAGCCAAAATGTACACTATTTTTTCCGATGCACTTTGATCCTCTCAACTCGAAAATCACAAACAAAAAATTTCCTTCGAGATTTGAACTTTCCAAATTTTGTTCCCTTTTTTCGAAGGTGTTTTTACATAATAGGTCATATCTCAAATTATAAATGTCTGATTTAGTAATGTGCCTAGTTGGCTCTCTATCCAATTCTTCGTATTAAGAATTGAACAAGACGATCTCTTTGCAGAACAGTTGAATAATAGTTTTTTTATGAACGAAAAACAACATATGTAGTTTTTTTTTTACTAATGACGATCCTACTACTCTATATCTGTATTAATATGCAAGACAAAAATTTATCCTCCCTTTTTTGCTTTGTTAGAAATAGAGTACGACTTTGAACTATACACAGTTAGGAAGGTATTTATGTGCAGATGTGCACAAGGTTAAAATTATTTTAATATGTTGCCCCTATGCCTTCCAGTATTAAATACAAATTTTTCAATATAACCAACAACAAAATATGCTGTCACGCAGAGATGAAAAGAGGATAAAGCGCAAAGAGAAAAACATAAAGCATATCACTGTTCGTGTTTTTGTTTTGTTAACGGTTCGCATTTGTCCTTGTATCAGGTGTATCAGGGATGATAAATGAGCTTTTCTATTTTGTACCAAATAGCTTAAAAAGTACTGAGTGTCCAAAAAGTACCAAAATTATTGAATACATTTGTGGTCGAATTTTGAACATTGGGCGATTCTACACAGTCAAAATAAAAACAAATCGTTTGAATCACAAGAAAATTTTTCAAATTGTTGACCTATGTATGCAAGAGAAAAATACAAAAGTAAAACTTTTATTTTAATAGCTTCACTTAAATGTTCATTACTCAGATATTTATACACAGATTTTCTTCATATATACCTTAATATATGCTCAAAATTGAGGTTCATGGACTCCATATAAAAAAAAAATTGTCTTTTGTCCATTTTTGCGTATTTATCGAGTGAATTCTCGGTTTTTATTATTTACTTTTCTCATATATTTTGACATCTTAAGCTAAAACCACCAATACGCTTCGAAAAGAATGAAAGAAACGATTATTGGAAATTTAATTGCCTTCAGTTTAAAATTAAATACATCCAAATCAGATATTTAAGACTTGAGATATGACTTAATATGTAAATTTCGACCTATCCGTATCCATAATTTTTTTTTTTTTTTTTTTTTGATTTTCGAGCTGACGGCACCAAAATGCAGCGAACAAAAATAGTGACATTTCTTGTACATATTTTTTTTTTTTATTTCTGTAAATTTTGTAATAAGCTAGTGCCTTCAGTTCTACAAAACATTTCCTTGATCTAAACATTTCATGGTTCTACTTGAATGCTTGGCGAATGACATTCGTTTGTGATTTGCGAAGTGATTGAAATAGGATCTTGTCGGCATTTTATTACAATTTTGGTATAAAATATGGTATTGATAAATCAACGTTTCCGAATTCATCGAAATCAATTATTATAAGTCAAGATTTCTGTTCAAAATATTGTTCAATACTACCAAAAACTGAGTTGGAGACTGCAATCCAGTAGTGATTGCTTTATTTCTTCGCCTTTACTTTGGAACTAAGTTTCTAATATTTCGAAACGTTGCTGAAACTTGAATCGTGCCATTCTTCACAAAGGAAACATGATACTCTCTGATTCTGTCTTGAGTGCAAAAATGCCAGTCAAGTTAATATGGAACTTAAAGAAAAAAGACCAGCAACTGGCCCACCCTTTTAAAAGCATTTAGAATTTTAATTTTTTGCAAGAAATTAATTGTTTCATTTTGAAGTGGCAACAGCAGTGAAAATTTTCAATTTTCGTTTTGTCACGCAGTTGTCTGTTGTTGACATTTTAATTGCAAAGATTTTTTGTATTTCTTATTTTGTTTGGGTAAAAATAAAATAAGAAACCCAAATAAAGATATAAGTTGCCGCGATGTGGTCAATTTAATCAGCGCTACTTATGCTGTAGAAAAAACTATTTTTTTTTTTTAAGTAAAGAAATATGTAGCATACTTTGAGGGTCACTATTAAATGGGTGAAAGTTTTAAAATTTAAAAACTATTAGATACTTCTTCTAAAATTTTACTGAAAAACAGTTGAAAAGGAAGCAAAATATTACACCATGGTATTCGACTTATGGAGGGAACAAACTCTTTTACGCTGATCTGGCCTCCTAACTCGAAGCGAATTTGGGAATATTTATGCTCATGAGGAAGTGCATGTGATTTTGAGGTAAAACGCTGTTTTATTTTTGAAGTATTTTTCTCATTCCGAACTTCAAAAAATGACTCCACAGTAAAAGATTTGGCAAAAATGGAGAGATGAAGTCAGCGATTAATAACTATTTAAAGGAGCTCAACGGTTCTCACTACAAACAAGATATTGAAACCATTGAAAATAGCTGGAAAAAGTGTATCGAGCTAAAGGGGAACTTTATTGAGATTTAAAGAGAATTTTGTCAATTTTTTTTTTTTTTTTGCTTCTTCTGTGACTTTGCTCATATGAAAAGTTGAAAAAAACATATATGAAAAACACATTAAAAAACAACTAAACGAAAACTGCACTATTTTTTTATAAAAAATTGTTATTTTATCTTATTTGTAGGAGACATTATAATCCTAGTAGCCAGTCTTAAAAAAATTTTGTTTAGACTTAAAAATCAGATCTTGAATTGCCCATAGTTTTGTTCTTTTTCAAGCCTATAGAAATAATCCATTGAAGTTTTTATTTTTCCCACACATTCACACCAATCATAATTCCACAAAATCTATATTACGTTTGTTGTGTTAATTTTTGAATAAGGAAAATTTTCTTTAACATATATCCTTTTCTTGATTTCCAAGCAAATTCGTTGTAGATTTTCTTATTAAAAACTTCCCCGAAAATGAAACTCTTAATGTAAATTCACTACAAAACCACATAAAGCATAAGTAAAACTTTTGTATTGTATTTTTATTATTTTCTAAAGTTGTGGCGAAGGACGCGTCATGTCTCCCGACGCCAAAGGTTGTATGGATCGTAATGAATGTCTGGATCTGCCATGTCTAAATGGTGCTACATGCATTAATTTGGAGCCCCGCTTGCGTTATCGTTGCATATGTCCCGATGGTTTCTGGGGTGAAAACTGCGAACTGGTGCAAGAAGGACAAACATTAAAATTAAGCATGGGTGCATTGGCAGCCATACTTGTTTGCCTTTTGATTATACTGAGTGAGCATCAATATAATTTTGAAAAAAATATATACATATATATAATCCCAAATGTACCAACTGCTATAATGACAACAACTATTGTTAAATATTATATATATATTCTAGATATATAGCATTTTTGTTATAATGCCATGTTTATGTTTATAATTAGAAATGGCTTTATTTCATTAAGATTTTTTCAATATTTCTTATATTTACATTCATAAGTATATATTATCTAGTGGAAATTGCCAAGCTTTAGGGCTTTTATTTTTGTGTTTTTATGGGCTTTGCTTTATCAACTAGCCTAAGCCTTAGCAATATTTCTTTCGATTTCATTTTGATTTATATACATCATATACATTTAATGCATTATGGCCACATTTGATGTTTTTTCTGTACAAAAATTCATGCACCAGTTTTGTTGTTTCATTATAATCCACATCGTCATATCAATTCATTATCAACATTATATATCTGCAAAAGATCATGCCATATTCAAAAATAATCGGATTTTGTTTCATCAATTCATAAATACAGTATATTGGAATCATTTATATTTCTGTATGCATGTTTGTTTAATATTCCATAGTTTTCATATACCTATAGCAAGTCTAACGTTTTTATTCCATATTTTAAATATTTCTAAAATATTGTGTGCAGAATTTATAAATGATATACCTAATGTTTTTAACATTTCAGCTCATATTTAAATTAAATATCGATCCACTTTTTCTTATTCATGAAAATTTATTAGTTCTTCAGCTAACATTCATCTGCCATCGACTATAAAGTATCGAAAACAATATAAATATTTCTGAGAAGAAGATCCAGTAAGAATATTGTTCTACTAAAATTTATCCATCTATTGAATTTTATTATATTCAATGGAATCACGAACTATCATACATTTTTTTTATAACTTAAATCATTCTCAGAAAACGCTATATTGTTTAAGATCATATGTATATATATCTCCCAGCAGAAAACTTTATCAGAAAAGCTTTATATATTCATGCAAAGATCTCTCAGTAATTGAAATATCGTGCTTAAGGCTTTTTTCACTAACATACACGTTAAATATATAGGTCAGGCTAACCAAACATCCTGGATTCTGCGGGATAGTCCCGCATTTGCTGCTTTAATCCAACAGGTTTTTTTTTTTATCCCAGAAAGTCCCGGAATCACGTCATTATGTCCAAACTATTCCGCATTGTCCTCAACTTGCTCACATTAGACAAAAACTACTTTATTGTTTTTTTTTTTTTTTGGTTTGTTTATTAGTACAGTGAAATTAAACATCTAAATGGAAAAAATTGTTCTGGGCTTGAAACTTGGGTTAATTTTTTGGAAGGCTTTTTTTTGGGGGCTTAAAGTTAAAAAACTTAGTTTTTGACAAACTACTTAGAAACTATGCGTCAAACAAATAATAAGAAATATTTAGAATTCTAAACGATATAATTTTGCACATTTTTGTTTTTCACACATCTTTCTAGCATAAAAACTGACCAAGATAAGTAACTTTCAAGTATGTCCTTTTGTCCCTTTCTTTTGAAAAGAACAAAAAATTTAAAAATTTCACATAAATTCGAAATTATAACTGCTAAAACTTTTTTGTTTCTTGACCGATCAGAAAAAATCAAAAAGCATTTTAAAGCTCAAGAGATGCCTAGCGTAGCAAAAATTTTGACAACCACTCTTCGCTAAAATTTGATACATTGTTTCGCTTCATGCCAAAATCAAAAAGTGGAAAAGCGGTGAATTGTGACAAGCACTCCTTCACATAATTATCCATGGACATTTCTTAACCGACTTTCATTTTCAGATCATTCTTGGAATGGTATTGAATCAGGCTGTAAGTATAAGGCCCTTTATACCTTAAAACAACTGGACTTGATCCCTAAAATTGTTTCAAAGTTTGGAAGACATAAATCTTAATATCCCGAAAACGAGATATCGAAAAATTTTTTTTTAATTTTTCCGACTTAGATTTGACTAGGTCGTTTTATGTGAAAGCATAGTCAAATCTAAGTTTTCTTGAAAGTTCTTTAATATTTTTGTATACTTCAGTCCTTGATATTTCAAAATAAAATGATCTATCGAAAAACTTTATTAAAAATTTTCGACTTATTTTGGATCGATTTACAAAAAACATTATTAAGTCGAGGGGCTACGGAAATCAAAGTTGTGTCATAAATAAAGTGAAAAAAGCAAAAGAAATTCTTTTTCTTATGAATATGTACACTTATATCAAATCAAGGAGCCAAGGAGAACGAAGTATCCCTTTAAAGCCTCTCACTTTATATTTTTGTCGTTTTATATTCAATTATTTAAGAATGTTTCGCATTGGTATTATGAAAATTTGGTTACCCTGATATAGGTACATGTATGTGTTTCAAAATGAGCTGTTGTGAGCTTTGAGTCGAAATATTAATCGCTAGATAGTCTACAAATTATTTTGTCGACCTCAAAGAACTTTAGTCCTACCTATAAGTTCATATATATAACTTCGTAGATTTTTGTAATACATTCGCTTTAGAGTTTTTTTTTTTTATCCGGGAGATTAAAAAACTCAATTTTGACCTCAAGCAGTAAAGTTTCGGTTTTGTCAAACCACGTCTCATATATATGAGTATTTCTACTTCTGAAGTCATGTTTTTGATGACTTGATTATGATCTTCTTTATCATTTTCCGATTATTCGATTTCCTTCTTCAATGGCCTTTTTCAGTTGACTTTTGGTCACTCAAAACCTTGGCGGTAAACTTCGTTTTGTGATATCTGTCATGTCAACATCCATATTATTCTGATTCACAAGAAATGAAAAAAGTGAACTGAGAATTTTATCAAATTTTTTGAAGATCATTTATAGGTCGCTTGGAACCATTCCATGCAAGATTACGGCATAATATAGTTTTTAATTTATAACAATTTCAAAAATACTCGAAATATGTCGTAATATACGAGTACCTATATAATATTTTTCGCCCTGATTTCGAATATGTACAAAATTAATATCTCAAACTTTGCATCAACAATATGTAAGTATATTGTTCTTTTAGCTAAAATCCCCAAATGTACCGTGATTTTAAAATTTAACCAACAATTTAATTCAACTGTAATATGCTTAAGCTGCATTTTAAATAAATTTTATCATCTGAAAATTATAAATAACGAAAGGATTAATTTTTAGACTCTTGTTTTTATAGGTCTTTCTATAACCTTTTTCAAAACAAAAACCGTGTTAAAGTGTTCCCCAAAAATATTCTATGGAAAATTTTATTAGGGATCACCAAATACAAGAAATGGCAAGAAGTTTATGATAATGATAATGATCCCAATTCGTTAGGCAATTTTAATAGATGACACTATTTACACAGAGAGCAGGAGCTCTTTGAAACTGCGAACACTGACTTCAGATGCTACTGGTGTGAGCTATCATTTAACAGCCACGCACGGACACTTCCTGAATTTACTTCCGAGCTCAAGCTTATTAGTTGCATCAACTCTTCACACCAGATATGCCCCTATGGTGCTTCTTACCATTCATATTTTGTCTTATAGGAAATGTCCCACACATTGTGACATTTCTGCGCAAACTTTGCGAAACATCAATGCTTAAGTTCCAGTAAACCTTTATAAAAATGTTTGATTACTTTAAAATAAGTTTTAAGAAAAACCAATCAAACTCACCTGCTGCCAATTTTGAAATTTTTCAGCATTTATCACTGACTTCCCACATGATGAAGTGCTTTGATTTTTCAAAAGAAAACTTTAAGATTTTCTGCGCCAAAACGATTTCTCACAACTTTCGCGCTGACTTTTGTGTGCAATTGTCAGTTAAGCGTAAAAGCGCCAGTATCAAAGTATTTGTGCTGCGAATTATATCTTGTGTATGTATGTAGTTATAGTGGAATGATTTCTTTTATTTAAGGATAACAATGAGAAACCGTTAAAAAAGGAAGCAAAGAGTTAAATAAATAAAATGAATTTCTTTAAAAGCCGCCGGGAGTTAAAAGCGTTCGCTCTTTTTAAAATGAAAATGATAAAAAAAACAGCGGAGGAGAAGAAATCTTAAATGAAATATTTATAGCGTCTGTTAGGAGCCAACCAGCCAACTGAACGCCGAGGCATAAAATGTACGAGTAAACTTAAATGAAATTCCACCCCGGGGTGCTATTTGTTTGTAAAGCCTCATATATCATTTGGGGCGCATTTTTCAACTCTGTTAAAGCATTACGATTAAGGGTTAAGTTAAGGCATAAAATACAAATGGGAAAGAAAAAAAAAACGCAATACTTCAGCATTGTGTTGCCACTCCTCCACAAACTGCTGCCAGAGTGCCAAAGTGAAAATTGCGCACTTTTCTCGATCATTTTCACATTTTCGTAAGTTTTTTCTTCTCGGTGTCCTGTGAGTTGTATCTGCGAAACACACGCTGTGTTGCAACCGATAGTGAACTTTTGCTGCTTTAGGGAAAAACAACAACGAAATTGCAAAACATTTGCTCTCAACGTTATCAAAAATAGCTTACGCAAAAGAAGCAGCTAAAACACTCGGCATTTACTTAGCCATTGCACTCCAGCTGTAAAGAATCCAAACCAAATTGGCAAACGATACCGATACCAAAGACAAACTGAGTCCAATAACCAACAGCAAAATATTCTTAAACTTACTATCAGCAGCAATGACAAACTAAAGGACAGACAGACGGCATAAATGACAGTATAATGTACGAGCACTGTTACTAAATTTGACTTCTCTTCTTGACATTTTTTTGCACTTATGGAACAAAGTTTGGTGAGATGAAAATTTCTTGGAAGAAAACGTAGCTAAAGTGCAACAAAAAGTTTTTTTTTTTTTAAAAAAAATATAAATGTTGCAGAACGGGTGTAGTGTAAATTGAATTTTAGATGACATGTGTGTGGTGATTACAGAATTTGAGCCGATTTTGAGATGAAACTTTGTGTTAGTAGCAAGAAAATTGTTTTAAGTTCCATAATATGACAGTATTTTTAGCAAATGCTTAAAATTTATATATTACTACGGAAGACAAAAATTTGTCTTACCTTTTTCACTATATTAGAAATGGAGCTTGACTTTGAATTATTACCATAAGAAAGTTTTTTGTGTGAAGACGTGCACAAAGTTATAATTATTTTAATATATTGTCCTTAAGCCTGCCAAAATAAAACTTGTTTTCTTATTTTTTTTTATTAAAAAATAAGTACAACCAGAGTACAAGACTTAGCATTTTTGTTTTTTTTTTTTTTCATTTCATATTTGTCATTGAACCATGCTTGATAAACGAGCTTTTCTATTTTATACCAAATAGCAAAAAAAGTACTAAAACTGTCCAAAAAGTACCAAAATTATTTGCTACAATTCGACCACAAAAATTTTGACCATTTGGCGATTCTAGTATTAATGAAAACTCGATGAGTTTCACCATTTCCTAAAAGATCTTTTGTACAGCCTGTTCCCTACCAAAACAGTTCAAAAGTTTTTATAAATCGTATCACTATATAATCAAATCTTGACCAGTTTAATCTGAAATCACGTGTCTTATGCGCTTGATGGCAGGTCATAAAACATGCTCTACTATTTTCCCATTCTCTACAGGCTCTGCAAGAATCGTCATCTACCAGACCAGAAGATCTTTCGGTGGTCTATAGCAAGGGTGTCAGCGTTTATAAATCACTGAGTCAAGTACACTCAACGCAGAATTTTGGCTTGTCTAAAACAACAATATTTCATTATTTTGCAAATTTCTCGGAACTCCAACAATCAAAAAAATTTTTTTTATTTTTTTTTGGACTGTCTCCAAAAAAATAATATTTAGACCAGTCATATTAGATTTCAGTCTTACACTAATACCAAAGTTCAAAAAAACCTATACCAATCCATAGAGAATTTTACCCTGAATAATACATCGAAATGGGTCCTTCCAATTTTCCCGGGAAATAACGTAAATTGGGGTTTTCCCTGTAAAGAATGTGGTAAAAAATGTTGATGCTTTTGATTCTAGCAATATTTGGTTATGTTATGCCCATACATGTCCTGGACCCAGATACAAAATAAAAAAATTGGGAAGACCCCTTTTGGTATGTTGTTCAGGGCAAAGTTCTCTACCGATTTGAATAGGTTTTATGAAGTTTGGAATAAGTGCAAGACTCACATATATAGCCAATATCTAATATAACTAGTCGAATAATATTTCAATAAAAACAAAAACAATTTTTTGTGATTGTTGTAGTTCCGGGAAATTAGGAAAATATTAAAATATTGTGGTTGTTGTATGAGTGCAAAAATTATCTCACTTTTGTTCTACGCTGACACCCTTGGTCTATAGCTTACTACTTTTATTTCAACGACCATTTCTCCCGAACTTCCACAGTCACCTCGAATCGTTTTGGGTTGAAAGACCTTTTTGTTTGTTAAATTGTCTGCCTTTAGTTTGCATAGCTTAGGAAATCAGAGGGACGCACAGGGTGCTTCATTCTATCTTTCACCTTATAGTTGAAGAGGAATGTACCCCACAAGCCCTTCAAAAGCAATTGTCTGGTGCATTCTTTATGTCCATGTGACACCCAGGCAATAAAAGCATTGTATGTATTCTATTTAGCTTACTTTGAGCCTTATTTGATCTATTTTTGTCCATCTCTTTTTTACTGAAGAACAAAAAAAAGATTACATTAAAAACTATCTTTTGAAAAATTCAACATGTTTTCATATTGCAAAATAAAGAAGGATTTTTGACAGGATAGTCGTATCAAAACTTATAACAAGGGTTCATAATATTCAATTTGAAACATATCGAATGTTTTTCAAACGAAAACGCACGTGACAGGTTTTAGTAAAAAAAAAGCAGGAAAAATACACAGGTTTAGCAAAAGTGGTTGTCGCTATATCATTTTTGTATTCTCTCCGTCACCGTTTTTGGTTTAAGTCTCCGTTTTTAACCATAGTCTACTTCTTGCCAATATTTTAATGAAATATTAGTAACGTACCTATCACTTTTTTGTACGAAAAATAGAAAAAAAAAATACGAAAAACTAACATTTGACAGGTTTTACATGTTTTGATATTAGAAAAAAAACACAGAAAAGTATTTTATATCAAGAAACATTCAATATTGAAATATATTGCATGTTTTTTAAACTAAAACGCAGCTGACAGGTTTTGTATTAAAAAAAAAACATACATGTCTTTAACAAAAAAGCTTCTTGATAAGAAAAACATATTTCATGATCAAAAACATGTTTTTACAATGAAGGCTTAAATAACAGGATTAAGCATAAAAATAACCTGTTAAAAACAGGGTATACCAATAAAATTTTTGTTCTCATTCCATAGATTATAGGTTATGTTCTGTAATTAATCACATATTTTGTTAGCTGGGATTCTTTTGAAACTCCCAAAAAAAAAAAAAACATTTCATAAAAATCACTGAACTTTGTACAATTCAAAAAAAAAAAAAGCTTTTTATTTTTTATGCCTAAATATAAACAAAACCAACAAAAGAAAAAAAATGCAAATACCCACTTGCGCCACTTGAGCCTTTAAACACACCATCTACATATATCTCCAAATCCACATAGATGTCCCGCTGGTTACAAAATCTCTGGCAGTCAATGTGTTAACGAAAATGAGTGTCTACTGTTTCCCTGTCGCAATGGCGGACGCTGTCGTGATCATCAACCACCAAAGAAGTTTGAATGCCATTGCCCGATGGGTTTTACCGGTATGCATTGTGAATTGGAGCTGCTGGCATCGGGCGTACTAACACCGTCACGTGACTTTATTATTGCATTAGTATTGTGCTCGAGCACATTGATACGTAAGTAAACAAGCACTTCAAAAGCTGCTCAATGTAAGTGACAATAAACGAAGAAAGGGAGAGTGTGTTATGGAACACAAAAATTGTCAGAAAAGAAATTTCATAAAATTTTCCATAGAAAAAAAATCGTATGAAAAGAAAGCAAAGTTGCAGCGTAAAATCAACCATTCAAACACAAAAGTACACTTATACACATGCACACACACACATACATACACTTACTAACAAACACTTAAAGTAGTATTAGTTTATTGCATTTATGAACTAAAGAAAACGGTAAAGAAAAGTGAAGAAAAAACGAATTTTTATTTTTCCAGAATTATGATGTGTGTTCGTTGGTGCACATCAAGTGTGTGCACGTGTGCAACACCTTTTGAATTTATACAATTTATACATGTGTGCGTGTAACAGTCACATGTGTGAGAAAGTGTAAGACATTTTCAAGAAAAATGATTTCAAATTGCACTTAAAGAGAAAATCATATTGGAACATTTTCTTTACAAATTTTATTTTCCAATTTTTTATTTCTTTTTGTATTGTCAAAACACCTTAAACACTTTTTTTTTTTTCTAAGGGTCCCCTTACTAACAACAACAATTTCATCAAACAACTTTATCAACATCATTATATGAAACTTCATATATTCATTTTATCTACTTATTACTAACATTTTCGATCAAGTGTTGCTACTTATTTTGTAATTCAGTTTAAATTTGTGTAAATTGCATTTTTATGTCGTAGTTTTATAGTGCATGAGCATTGCTTGATTTATAGATTTATCGCTGTTGTAACCATGGATGTATGCAGATGGATGGAGAGTGTAATCAATGCTCTCTAAAATATTTCTATTCTACAGGGTGTAGTGGATAAGGTTACGAAGCTTCTTGGAGGTGATATAGGAGGCCAAGACCAACAAAAAATTGCACTTTGAAGAGGATCCTTAAATGTACCCCTGAGAATTATAGGGTTTAAATTGATTTTCCGACTTGTTTTACAAAGAAAAATTTCTTAGGTCACCCTAAGTTTCCAGAGAAAACTTTTTTTAAGAAAACTTTTAAATAATTGTATGAGCTTTCTAAGGGTGTAACTGTTTGATAGGGCTTAGAAGGATTTTGCAAATATTTGGACCTTTAAAGTTGATATTTGCTATTTTTTTTAATTTTTTTATTTTGGTGGCCATTTTAGTATGAGAAAGGTCTTATTAACATACGTTTTTATATTTTTTTTTTGAATCCTCTTTAAATTTCCTTTAATTTCACATCACATTTATAATACCAGTTTTTTGATTTGAGGTCGGAAAAAAATACTTTTCTTTGTGACAACATACAAGTTACTCACTTATGTTGCGCTACATATGATGAGCGCACTTTACGCTTTGCCCTTTTTCTAGCGGAGCCTTCAAACGGACTGTTCTTGAAAAGTATTTTTTTCTTCCTTCAAATTAAAACATTGTTCTGACAAATGTACTATCAAATTAAAGGAAATTTAACCAGGGCTCCTAAAAAAATTATAAAAGGGTATATTAATAGAACCTTTTCCATACTAAAATGGCCGCCAAAGTCAAAAAATAGGAAAAAAAATTAAAACACCAACTTTCACGGTCCAGAACTTTGCAAATTCCTTTTCAGCCTATAAACGCTCTCAGAAAGTTCATTTAATTAGCTAAAAGTATTCAACCAAAAAGTTAACTCCAAGACGTTAGGGTGACCCAAGAAATTTTTTTTTTTTTTTATAAAACAAGTCAGAAAATCAGTTTTAACCCTATAACTCCTCACGAGTAAATTTAAGACCCTCCTCTTGCATGCAGTTTTATTGTTAGTCTTGGCCACCTCTATCACCGCCCACAAGCTTCGTTAACTTATCGATAGCACCCTATACAATGAATTCTTTTTGGGCGAACAATTTTTATTAGGTAAAAATATAGTTTTTTTTCTCATTTTATTATGCAAGACGAAATTTTGAATAAGAACACAAAAAGTTCTTTTGGTTTATGATTTGCTGATTCCAAATCTGGTAATCGTTTCGCTCAGTCTGGCCTAAGTTCCAAGTTATATAGCTTCATACCAGGCGTTTGGCAAACCTTCAGGATGCAGTGCGATTCACTTTTGCCAATTGTACTGACTAGTCATGATCGTGTTTATTCAACTTTACTTTTTAATTTTTCCAACTGGATCAATACTTTCCGGGAAATCATCCGTTGAAGTAAGGGTATATAAATCAACGTCATGCACTAAGTTACTTATATTTGATCTATACTAATTAGATTCTTGTTATTCAATGGGTCATTCCTTCAAAAGTAATGATTCAGTTGGGAAAATTTGAAGTGAAGTTTACTATAAGTAATAGGGCTGTTCAAAAAAAAAAAATTGGGATATTCTGTCATGATGTAGATCGTGATGCCAAAGTATATCTTGGAAATTCGAAAATTTTTTTTTTTTTTGAACAGCCCTAATAAGTAAGTGTATAGCTATCCAATGTCATTGGAAAAATTGAGCTCGACTAACTTCTGAATGTATGCCACACTTTAAAACAACGAAAACCTTGAACCCAGACTTGACAAAAAAAACGAGTTTTCAAATTCGGAATTAGCGATCGCAAATAAATCAAAAAAACCTATAAAGATCTCAATGACATTTTTTTCTCCAAATTTTTTGTGCTGTAGGTATAACGGGTTTTTCACTCCGAGTTAAGCTATTTCCACATCTTATTGTTCTTTTATCAAATCAAAATAAACTTTTTTCAAATCAAATACAACTTTTTCCAACATTTAACCTATTTCTATTCAAATTAACTTTTTTGCAAAACAAATTTACTTTTTTAAAAATTAAATCAAACTTTGCGGAACAGCTTAATTTGATATGGAAAAAGAGTTAATTTGATTCGAAAATGGTTAGATTTTGAAAAAAGTTCAATTGAATTTTTAAAAGATTTATCTTGTTTTGGAAAAAGTTTAATTTGAATCGAAAAAGTAAGAAAATGACGTGAAAAAGACTTAACTTCGAGTAGAAAACCTGTATTAGATTCTACCGCCCTTCTCCGAAATACTTTTCTGCGTACGTCCTTAGTCACACCAAGTGTTTTATACAAATTTCCATAGGTATTTAAATTATTGACTCAAAATACATTAGTAGTAAGTAGTAAGTAATATTATGCTTATGATAATAAGTATCTTCAGAAATAATTTTCCTGAATCACGGTGTGCCTTAACCCGTTCTAAATCGGACGTCGTAGCACATCAAATTTTTTTCCAGATTCTGTTTACTTATCGTTCAAATGATGTATTAAAAAATTTTTACTCGTGACTCCTCGACTAAATTTTGAGATAATCGCTTTTCCAATTGGGGCACTTTCCCATACAAAAAGAAAAAAAAATTTTTTTTAACTACATTAAACAAAAATTAAAATAATCACAATCGATGTGTTTTGCGATGCTAATTGCGAACCCAACCTGAGAAATACTCTATCGTGTATAGTTTATGAGATATTGTAACCTAAAGACCAAAAAAAGTCGTTTTTTGCCATTTTTTTAAGCTACATAACTATGTAACATATTATTTATTCTTCAAATGTGGCTTGGAAACTTGAAAGCCCCAATTTTTTTCTTTAAAACCTAATTTAAGTTATATTAATATCTTCATGCTTCTAAGAGATATCGTAGACCGAAATATTGTCAAAACAGGTTTTTTGCACTTTTGTGTCTTTTTAGGTTAGGATATCTTTGAGGAAAAAAAAGATATCAACATAATTTAAATTAGGTTTTAAAGGCAAAGATTAGGACTTTAAAGTTGCTTACCAGTTTTAACGAAATTAAAATTTCTTTCACATTTTAAACATGTTCAACGAACCGGCTACTTCTGAATTCAGCCGTTTGACACCCCGAGTGTTGTTACGTGTATGGCGTACGGCTGAATTTTGAAATGGTCGGTTTTTTTCCTTTAAAACCTAATTTAAATTATGTTGATATCTTTTTTTTCCTCAAAGATATCCTAACCTAAAAAGACTCGAAAGTGCAAAAAACCTGTTTTGACAATATTTTGGTCTACGATATCTCTTAGAAGCATGAAGATATTAATATAATTTAAATTAGGTTTTAAAGAAAAAAATTGAGGCTTTCAAGTTTTCAAGCCACATTTGAAGAATAAATAATATGTTACATAGTTATGTAGCTTAAAAAAATGGCAAAAAACGACTTTTTTTGGTCTTTAGGTTACAATATCTCATAAGCTATACACGATAGAGCAATTCTCAGGTTGGATTCGCAATTAGCATCGCAAAACACATCGACTGTGATTATTTTAATTTTTGTTTAATGTAGTTAAAAAAATTTTTTTTTTCTTTTTGTATGGGAAAATGCCCCAATTGGAAAAGCGATTATCTCAAAATTTAGTCGAGGAGTCACGAGTAAAAATTTTTTTATGCATCATTTGAACGATACGTAAACAGAATCTGGAAAAAAATTTGATGTGCTACGACGTCCAATTTAGAACGGGTTAAGGCACACCGTGGAATGTTATGGATCGATAAATAAAAATTTTTTTTTTAAATTTTTAACAGTTTAGATAAAACTATTTTTTAACTGAAAACATAAATTTTTTCTTTTACAATCGAACAACTCTGATTTCTCGCCTTCAAAACAAGCATTTGAAATTTTTGAGTCTAAAAAAATCTGGGCAGTAAAGGGCTAATATTTATTTTGGTAACACCGCACTAAAGAACTGACCGCACTAGGATTCGAACCAGAGTCCGTTTAGAAGCATTTTAGTGTTACTCATAATTACAAACTTGCTAGACTTTTACACCACTGACTCATATGATGAAGAGATATAAAGTTTTTATATTAAGCAAATACCTGTGCAAACATACATAAATATTTTTATAGAATAATGAAGTAAAAATGGTTATACGACTGCAGTAAGAATTCTGACTTTTGCTGGTATTTTGTTTATCAATCGTTTATTGAAAATTGGTATTTACACGTATAACTCGGAACACTTTTATCTATTTCATTACAACTAACATCATTTGGGTTTCCGGTGTAATCAATATATAGTTTACTAACTACTACAGGAAAGTTGTTTTTCTTTTTTTCTTTCAGATTATTGGTTGTTTTGCAATTGGCGTGGGCATGGTTCTTAACATTAATTTCCAAACATTTTTCTTTTAAAAACATAAATTAATACAAAAAAATGCATAAAAAAAACCCCTCTTTTTTATTTTAACATAAAAATATAAATTATACAACGCCACAGGTTGTCGGAAAAGAACATATGAAAAATTTTGGAAGCCAGGGTTTAAGTCAAGGCACATAATCTAAACCAGATGACAATTCATTTAAAAAAATATTAATAATAATAATCATGTAATGACATATGGAAATAAGCAGAAATATCTTAAAACTGTAATAGATAAATGGTGAAGATTTTTGAACTTAGCACGTACGAAAAAAATCGCTTTGCGTATTCCAAACATATTTCAGCATATACTAAAAGCTGCTTAAATGCCTAAGATGCACACAAAAATTCTGGGGGTAGATTGAAGAAATTGTCTGGAAAACAAACAACAAAGTTTGCCGTCAAAACATTGAGTTGAACCCACAAGCCTATGGAAAACAAGAAACGCCAATGCCATTTTGAAAAGGTAGTAGGGTCTTCCATCCAAAAAAAATGTCTTGTTTATACCACTCATGGGCTTGCATGCAAATTTTGTTTGATAATTTTCGGAGAGTCTTTCCAATCTAACCACATCGTATGTGTTTGTCTTTTCGGTATCAGTCAGCATTTGAGATGGTGTGGGACTACTTTTTATGTTTCATACAAAAAGGCAGCATACAAACAATTTAAAGCTTTTGCGTTGTTGTCAGTTTTCAGGATTCTTTTAAATTAAATTTCTATCACAATACAGCTTGTTTTGAATTTTAAATGCGCACATGTACATGAGATATCTAGTGAGTGTGTGTGATAATTCATTTTGCAAAGACATCCCAGTTGAAAAAAAAAAAATCTGAAAGTAAAGTATATTAAATGAAATGTTCATGATAATTTCACAGAAACTCAATGTATGATTAAGCCCCAGACAGACGGCAGCTCTAATGTACATTACAGACATTGTACATTGATTTTAGGCATTTTTTAAATACACATTTCATAGACATTGACTAATAGAAAAATTTCCAATTTAGGTCCCATAATTTCAGCAAAATCGGAAGATGGGTTTCAATTCTTGTTACGCTAGGAGGTTTGGAATTGCTGAACAGAGTTTTTTGGCGTTAGGAAATAACGCCCAAAAACGAAATAAACCCAAAATATTTTCATATAAAATTGCGCGATAATCATTTGGGAAATAAAGCCCAAATTTTTAGGAGCACTTGTTTAAAAACTAAAAACGAAATAATGTCAAAAAAAAAACAAAAAATATGAAAAATCACCCATAAATCAAATCGAAATAACGCCCAAAATTTATTTATATGAAATTAATTTATATCGCTTTTCCAAATGACGCCCAAAACAAAAACGACATAAAACCCAAATTTTGGGCGTTATTTCCAAAGTGATGAGTTTTTTCGGTATTGATTTGGACGTTATTTCAAAAAAAAAAAAACAAACAATTTTTAATGTATGTATATAAAATATCAAAAACAAATATAATTTGTAAACATAAATACAGTAAGTGCTGTACACACTTATATTTTCCACTGGGTAACTTTGTGTATCAGTGCTAGTAGTAGTAGTAGTAAATAACTTTAGTCGTAGCAGTAACCATAATAGTAGTTGTAATTTTTGATGTCACAGAGTAGTTTACATTATGGTAGTTGTAGTTGTTGTTGTGTAACTACCACTTGCAGCAGTAGCAGCAGTTGTACATAAAATAATCCCATACCCAACCTCCCTCCCCCAGCAATCCGCTCAAACAGCACATCATCCTGTTTATCCTACGCAGTACGAAAAAAATATATGACGACACTGATGATGATAACATCAACGCCATGTAATTGCTGCATATTTCAAAAAACTAAACTAAAATTTTATCATTTCTAATAAATAAAACAAAAAGAAGAAAAAAAAATACGAAAAAATATTTTTCTCTCTTTCTCTCTCCCTACTTACGCGAATTCTGCCGCGCGCCATTCGTTTGTTTTTCGCATAAATTTCCACAGTTTTGGTGCTGGTATTCGTGGTTTATAATCGACGACGTGAGGCGCATATTAAATATCCTGGCCCGGACGATGATGTGAGAGAGAATATCATTAACTATGACGATGAAGGAGGCGGTGAGGATGATATGACTGCATTTGATATAACGCCATTGCAAATACCGATTGGTGGTCCTATGCCGCCAGAGTTGGCGTCCATGAAGATGCCTATTATGTGTAAGTATAGAGTTTAAAAATACATAGATCATAAGCCTTAACTACGATACTTTGTTGGAAACATATAAATTTCGGGGTATTCAACATGTTGTAAAAAATTATTTTCAATTAAAGGCTTCGGTGTGTGTGAGGAATTCAAAATGTTTCGAGAAATACATATAATGGAAGTGAATTTAAAAAAGCGCCTGAAAAACTGCAATAAAAAATATTAATTTAATGGCAACAATTGTTAGGAAAAAGTATATTATATTTTCTGTTGCATACTTTTGGCTGCAATTTTTTATTGCATATTTTTATGTAAAACCATAACAAAGTCTTTAAGAAACTGAACTATTGCTGTAATTCAAAACTAAAATGAAAAACTTTATGCTTCATAACAAACATAGTTATGAAACAGACATTCCCAAGCATCTCAAGCAGAACTTCAATTTCATAATCTTATAAAAGATTTTCCGTCTTTACTTGTTTTAATTTTTCTTTATGAACTTTGTATCCTTACACTTTACGTGCAGTACTCATAAATATGTGCTTGATGAGTTCCACATATGTCACTTCTCAGGAAAAGCATTTTCTTTTTCCACAATTTCACTTTGCTATAAACTCAAGAACATACTATGTCACTGTATATTGAAAGCTTCTGTCACACATACGAGTGTTTCTTCCTTTATATAAACACATATATGCGGCAACGTCATGCTACGCACAATGAATAAGAAATTTTTAAAAAATAAATATTAAAAAAAAAAAACGAAAATGTGAAAAAATCCATGAAACGTGATGGAATTATGTGTCGATGTCGTTGTGAAATCTTTGATGAGCTACAAAAAAACCCCGCCAACATCTTGTGTACTTACACGACGTACAAATGTGTTGTATCACTTAAAGTCCTTTTTCGTCCATACAACATACAGCATATCGTACTTATGTCTTAATGCATTACAGCTCATTTTTATGTTTGGTATAACATTTTGTCGCATATTTATTTAATTATTACAGATCCTGTGATGACACTTATGCCAGGACAGGAACCCAATGTTGGCATGTTTATCGAGGAGCATAAAAAACGCGCTGACAGCGATCCAAATGCACCGCCATTTGATGATCTACGCAATTACGCTTATGAGGGTGGCGGTAGTACAGCCGGTTCATTGAGTTCGTTAGCATCAGGTTGGTATTTAAGCGTTAATTTTTATATGCAGTAAGGTCCTAACTAGTGAGACTATAAAGCTAATTACATATTAATGTGTAGCTAGAGTCAGGCCAAAATTGCATTTATTCCTAAAATCGAAAAGTTTTGTGCTAAACGATTGTCCAGGGAAAGTCGATGTTTCAAAAATCATTATCAAAGACATCGTAAATCTGGCGCCAAATAGCCGGAAAAGTTTAGAGTTATTATAGCGATCTATTGTCTGTCAAAGGCCCATGTTTGTCCACTCTTTATTTTGTTTTGTCCAACTTTTGCTCAAAGGATGTTCAAAAATACGTTTAGTAGGTAACTTAAAAAGTAAAAGTCAGAATAATTTTAAGTCTTGGCTTCGTTCGATTGTTAGTTGGTTGCCCACTGATTTTTTGCATTTGACCACCTTTGATTTAAAAGATATTTAAGGTTTAAATGACTGAAAGATTTTTAGCATGACGCCGAAAAGTCGGAAAAATATTGGGTGTACAACTTTGCTTCCGCCGTTTTCCGATAGGTGGCTGTACCGGCTGAGGCTGGTTAAAATACATAGATGATAATGCCTTTAAAGTGAGTGTGGACAGTGCCTAACGAATTGTCATCGCCGTTTCAGTGAGAGTTGTTCTTGTTTTTGTATTATTCACGCTCGAAAATGTCCGTTTATGTGCCCAATTCTCGCCATTTGCGGGAAGTTTTACTTTTCTGTTACAATTCGAAAAAAAAAATGCAGCTGAAGCGCATCGAATGCTGAAAAGTGATGAAAAGTGGGTTCGATACGATAATCCTACACGCAGAAAATCATGGGGCATGCTTCTTCGTCGAAGGCAAAACCGAATATTCACCGCGCCAAGGTTATGATTTGTATTTGGTTGGATAAGCTCGGTGTGATTTACTACGAGCTCTTAAAACCGGGTGAAACCATCACAGGAGATCGCTACCGAACACAACTGATGCGCCTTAGTCGCGCGCTAAAAGAAAAGCGGCCACAATATCAAGAGCGACATGACAAAGTCATCCTCCAACACGACAATGCTCGGCCTCACGTCGCAAAAGTGGTCAAAAAGTACCTGGAAACGCTGAAATGGGAAGTCTTGCCCCACCCGCCGTATTCCCCAGATGTCGCCCCTTCTGACTTCCACCTATTCCGTTCGATGGCACACGGCCTGGCAGATCAACATTTTCAATCCTTCGAAGAATTGGAAAAATGGATTGCTTCATGGATAGCGTCAAAAGAGGACTCCTTTTTTCGAGCCGGGATCCGAAAATTGCCGGAAAGATGGGAGAAAGTTGTCGCTAGCGACGGACAATACTTTGAATAATACATCTGTAAGCACTTTTTCGCAATAAACCTTTTAATTTTGGAAAAAAAACGGCGGAAGCAAAGTTGTACACCCAATATTAAATCTGAATTGCGTTCGCTAGTCTGTGGATTATCCATATTTGTCCACCTTTCATTTCTGTTCGTCCAACTTTTGCTGAAAAAAATTTAATTGTATTATATAGGTCATCCAAAGCCCGTGTTTGTTCAAAGTTTGTTTTTTTCATTTGTCTAACCATGAGCCCGAAGAAATTTAAAAAAAATTTAAAGATTACTGGGGAAATATGAACATTTTTTTACTTTCAATAGTCTTTTATGTGTCCGTATTTGTCCAACTTTTATATTCGTTTGTCCTTTGGCTCAAAAATATATTATAAAGTGATCGTGAACTTCAAGTTTGGAAAAATTAAACATCTTTTCTCTTATCATTATTTGATTATCCATCAAATGTCCATATTTGTCCACTGAATATTTACATTTGCTCAGCCTCATTTGTCCATCGTGAATTTCAAAAATTTTGGAAAAATGTAATTCCTTTTTTCATAAATCTTTGCTTCGATAGATTGTTTGCTGTTTGTCCATAATTATCCACTGATATTTTGCATTCGACCAACTTTTATTTAAAAGATTTTTAACATATACATGACTGAGGGATTGTAAGTATGACGCCGAAAAGTCGGAAAAATTTTAAGTTCTATTGAGTTCACTAGTCTGTGAATTTTCCATGTTCGTCCACCTTTAATTTTAGTTCGTCCAACTTTTGCTCAAAAGATATTCCAAAAAAAATTACTAAAGGATCATGCACTTCCAAAGAGTAAGAAAAATTAAAATAAAACTTTTGAATTTCATTGTTCTTCCAAAATCCGTGTTTGTCCACACTTTCTTTTTTCATTTGCCCAATCATGATCCCAAAAAAATTTAAAAAATTAAATTACTGATGGATTATGGACATGACGCGCAAAATTCACAAGAATTTAAAATTTTTTGTTACTATCAATTGTCGATTCTATGTCCGTATTTGTCCAATTTTGTATTCATTTGTCCTGTGCCTCAAAAGATGCTCAAAAATAAGTAACTTAGGGATCGTGAACTTCAAAAAAATTGTAAAAATTAAATATCTTTTCTCGTATCATTATTTGATTATCCATCCAAAGTACATGTTTGTTCACTGAATATTTTTATTTGTCCACGCTTGAGCTCTTCATTCGTCCATCGTAAACTTCAAACATTTTGGAAAAATTTAATAGCTTTTTTCATATCTTTCATTGTCCATCATATCTTGGATTGTCCATCTAATGTCCATGTTTGTCCATTGTGTATTTTCATTTGTCCACCTTTGGCTCTAAAGAATTTAAGGCAAAAATTACTGAGAGATTGTAAACATGAGTCCAAAAATTTGACTAAATTGAAATAGCCTATGATTGTCCATTATAAGTCCATGTTTGTCCACACTTTATTTTCATTTTTTTACACTGTTATTGAAAAGATATTTAAGGAATAAGTAATTGAGGGATTGTAAAAATGGAGCTAAAAGCTCGGTAAAATTTTAAATTTTTATTACCTTAAATTGTGTGATTCAACAAAAATTTAAGACATAAGTTTCTAAGTATTCATGAACTTGGCACCATCGGACATAGCAAACCTTGATTTTGAAATAATTTTTGAGCCAAACATGGAACAATTTATCCTACCTTTTGGCGCCAGAAGCTTAAAGTTTGCTACACATTTTTTGAATAATTTTTGAACCAAAGGTAGACAAACATGGATATTATGTGGACAATCCCTTAAGTTTCGTTTCTTGTTCAGTAAATATTGCTAGTATAAAAATCGTAACACTCCGTTTTGAAAATTTGGTAAGGAAACATCTTAGTAGTATACATAAATCAGAACAATTTCCAATTCTGTAGTTATATTTTAACACCCGTTGTACTTGGAATCTATGTATATATTTAGTAAATTGTTTTGTAAAAAATTTCTTTCAAAAACAACAAAATATTTCTTTTACTTTTTTTGCAAATTACAGGACTACGAGCTAATATTGCTGAATATTGGGTGTAAAAATAAAGATGGATTTTGAAATACGTGTGTAAAAAAATACAAATTTTTTTGTGTAGTTTTTCCCCCAAAACAGCTCAAGAATTATAAAGTGCTAGAACTCATTATTCATAAAAGCTTTTTATATAAAAATCTATATATATTGTTTGAAAAGAAACTATTTAAAATAAATCTACATATGAGCTTCTCTCTTCTTATCTTTTTCCAGGTACCGACGATGAAGCACAAGAGTATGATTATCTTGGTGCGTGGGGACCACGTTTTGATAAACTTGCAAACCTTTATGGTCCTGAAAATAATAATCCACACGAATTAGAATTGTAAGCAGCCCTCGAAAAGCAACAACCACAACAACAAAAAACACACTCATACATACAACAAAGTAACGAACCCAAAGTGCATCCAGAAAATCTCGAACACTGCAAATAAAAGATAAAGAAAAAAACTAATTTAAAACTAAAATAATAAAAAAATAAATCATAAAAAAAAAAGAAATAATATTAAACAAAATGAAAATACACTACATAAAGATGGCAAAAGAAAAACAAAAAAATACATAACTAAATTTAAGTAACATTTCTAAAAACACAAAAGTAGCGCAGTGAACGCAGCGAAAAAAAAAACAAAAATACATTGTATAAATCATCAACTAACGCCCGCAGTAAATGTAAAAAAAAAACGTAGAAAGTTATAAAGAAGAAGATAAATTAAGTGGAATATTCAAATGACAAGCGAAGAAAACAAAAAACGAAATTTACTTAAACTAGAAATGATGAAAGCAGCAGCAAAACAAAATGGTAAAAAAGTCTTAATATTTAAGAAAATCTAATTATATTCGCATGAAACCAAAGTTTATTACGTACGTACATACAAACAAAAATCATCATCTACTACTTTAAGAATTGTACATTTTTGTCCCTTAGTTTAAAGTTTTATTTTTAGTTTTAGTTTAATTTAGAAAAAAATACTATTTAAGTATAATATTTAAGCAACCCAAATTTAAGCAAAAAAAATATCCAAAGAGTGTGTGAGTCAATTGTGATTGCTACCTAAAAATATGCAATATTTTCTGTTAAATTTCATTTCGTTGCATATGCAGCTGTGAGCGCGACAACGATGAGTACGGACTAAGGTACCTAGTGAGTTTTAGCGCATTTCAGACAGACACTTTAGATTGGTGTGGCATGAGACCACCACGGTGTGGATATATTAGGCTAGACAGACGATAGCTTAAGTCCGGACTATAGACGTAATAATGCGAATCTTTTCATTGCATGATTTTAGGCATATTTTAAATAAATATTTCATAGATTTTGACTCAAAGGAAATTTCCCAATTTAGGGACCAAAAATTCTATGACATCAAAAACAAGATTATGAGTGAGTTAAGCATCAGGAAAGCTTATAAGAATATTTTGGACCCTGAATTAATAAATTTCCTTTTAGCCAATGTCTATGAAATATGTATTTATAAAATGCCTAGAATCATGCAATAAAAAGATTCGCATTATTACGACTATAATCCGGATTTAAGCTGTCGTCTGTCTAGCCTTAAAGTGTGTTTTACATTTCGTCCCTTAGCTTCCAACACCGCTCAAGTCGAAAATTAGCGGTTTTGACATTTTAATCTATTTGGTGGAGCTGCTCATTGCGTGTCTAACCATTCGTCACATTATGTAGATTTCAGACAATCAGAAGCCGTAATTCAAAAAATAGTGACAGCGTGCAAGTTTGTTGCCCTCTGAACACCGCCTAAACACCGTCTCCTGTAAAGTTGCTTAACATGACTTAGGCAGTGTTGGAAGCTAAGGGACGATTTGTCTCTGCTCTTAGCTGATATTGTTCATTTTGGCTAAACTGAACCAAAGTCATACAAAAATATTCTCAAAGAGTTTATCCTTGTACTAGTTCAGCACGACACAAACTAGTAATATTGTACAAGTGGCATAGTTAGGGGATGCGTTACACAATTGGGGGAAAGCATAATGATGGCTTGGATATTGCATTGTACAATGAAAGTGCAGCTTTTAAACGGTGCAAAAAATTCACTTCGTGGCGGATCTAGAGAATCTGGCGCCCTAGAAATATTTTCCCCCATTGTTGCGATTAATTAATTTTTGATATGCTGCAGAACAGAAAATGACCTTTCCTTTCACTAAAAAGGGACATCACCATGGTGTCGTATGTGATTTTCGAAGATATTTCAAGTTAAAAAAAGTTGAAATAAAACTGATTTTTATTTGGACAATAGGCTTAACTTATAGCTCTTAATTAGTCCCATAATTAGTGCTAAGTTTGATTTTGGGCAATTTCTTGTTTTCAAGATAATTGCAGAAAACCAAAGCAGTCGCACGGGACAAAAACAGAAGTAGTTTTCGTGCCCAACAATTCAATCGACGATTTCAGGAAAACCTGAGGCAATATTTTATTGTGGCTAATTTTAGAATGTTGTGCATTGATGTCTCTTAAAAACTGTTTTAATTTCGCACAAAAATGATTTGAATTTCTTTTTTAATTAAATTTTAATCAGGGTCGCACGGGACATGTTGCACGGGACACATTTTGCACCATACAAATTTGAAATTGAAAATCTTTTACGGATTTCCCAGTGAATGTTGGTTCATTAGTTTTTCAAAAGGATGTCATTTTCCCTATCATTTACATGTGTACCAAATCTCATAAATTATGAAATTTTTTTTAGGGGCGTGGCATTGCCCATTTCTTCAGAGAACATTATTTATTCTGGCGCTCTGTATACATGTATTAAATCTCATTCTTGTGCGCTAAATATTTTCAGAGATATGATGAAGTGATTTTTGTGGGGGCGTAATACTCCCATTTTTCCCAGTATACATTATTTGTCTTACTGCTTTTTACATAAGAACCAAATCTCATCCGTGTACGCTAAATAGTTTAAGAGATATCATGATTTAAATTTTTGGCTTGCGGTGGACCTTTCTGTGAAAATGTCGATATGCAAAACCAACATTTTGAAACAATATGTAAAGGTCATTTCTCAGCAGAGCCTGAAGCAAATATAAGAAAAAAATATTATTTTATAGCTTTTCCAGTTCAATATAAGTACGTAAGATTTGAGCTGGAGACGAGCGTTGCTTAATATATATCATACTCTTCCGGAAAGGTTTTTCAAAATATTCCAAAAAGCTTTCACATATGTAACAGATTTTTTTTTTTTTTTTTTAAAAAAACAACTCAACTTGTCAAAAATCTATATACTTTTTAATGCGCAAGGCAAAAATTTGTCTTACCTTTTTTACTTTGTTAGAAATGGAGCACGACTTTGAATTATACACCATTACAAAGGTATTTGTGTGTAAATGTGCACAAAGTTAAAATTGTTTTAATATTTTGCCATTAAAATTCAAATTTTTCAATATTAGCAACGACAAAATACGCTGTCACACAGAGCTGAAAAGTGCACAAAGAGAAAGACAAAAAGCTGACTGACACTGACTTCATGTATTTTGGTTTCTTTTCGTTTCACATTTGTAACGGTACCAGGGATGATAAAATAGCTTTTCTATTTTGTACCAAATAGCAAAAAAAGTACTAAAACCGTTCAAAAAGTTCCAAAATTATTTAATACATTTGTGGTCAAATTTTGATCATTGGGCGTTTTTAGTATCCATTATTTCCCCCACCCCCCAATACTTTTCCCGAATGTATTTGCCCCCCATAACCAACCCATAGAGTGTTTTTCTCTCTAGTTTAGGGAGCCTCACAGAGGGTAGTTGTAGCGGTAAGTATATTCGGGGATAATGTTGAAGTGGAAAAGAAATTTCGGTGGCCCATCATTAATGGGGAAAATATTATGGAAAAAATGTATGCAAGCTGGGTTCATTATCTACTCCACCAGACGCACTTTGGAAGCCCTAAAAGCAAGGGAAAAAATCATATGAAAAGGCAGATGGGGAGCAGATATGTTCAGAAAAAATATTAAGACGAGAAATGGGCAGCTACATATAGGTACGGCTATTGATCAATCATCTTTGCATTTTCTTGAACTTAAGAGCAACTAACATGTTTTCAACATTTTTGATTTTAAAACACCCAAATGGATATGCGTCTATACAAAATTATAATATTCACACAGTTTCAAAGTAATCGCAAATAAATCACACTCTTTGGCTATGGCCCACATACCCCAATAAAAAAAAAAAAACTGCATTGCGCTTTCTGTCATCAAAAAGAACATTTTTCTTTTTTAAATTTACTTTTAAAGGTATACATTAGGCCGGGTCAATTTGTTCGGGAGGCAAAAAATTGCCAAAGAGTATAGCAACAAACAAATTTATGGAAAATTCGAAAAAACTTTTCCCAAGAAACCATGGGTCTAAAATCAATATCGAGCCGCCGTAAATTGCGTTGAAGTTTTGATTTACTACTTTAAAATACAATAAGAAAAAGAAAAAATTCAATTTTTTTTTTTACTTGTTTCATATAAAATTATTCGAAGTATTTGAATTTTTTGTTTTTTTTAATTGAATTTTAAAGTACTACATACAAAACTTCAACGCAATTTTCGGCGGCTCGATATTGATTTTAGACCCATTGTTTCTTGGGCAAAGTTTTTTAGAATTTTTCGTAGATTGTTTTGTTGCTATACTCTTTACCGCAAAAAAATTTGACCCGGCCTAGTATACATATATTTTTAAGTAATGTAATGAGTAAATTATTATTAAAAATAATTAAATGAATACCCAAAGACTGTTTTCGTTCCATCATGATATTACTAAATAGATGAAAAGGAGAGTTAATATTAAAAAACAAACAAGTAAAAGAAATTGATGAGAAATTCTTTCAAATAATAAAATAAGTTTTAAGTAAAACTATTTAAAATCCACAAAAAAAAAATAAAACGTATATTTGAATAATAAAAAAAAAAAATGTTAAAGAAAATAACTGGTACTAAATATAAAAGAAAGCATAATGTTTAGTTAAAAACTTTCAACATTCACTACTCTTAGGGCTGGGAAGTGCAAATCAATTATAACTACAATTTGTATGTTTTTCTGTATAGAGAGGGCGATATGTTTGCGTAAAATAATTGCTAAAGAAGAGCCTAAACTGTCAAACTTTACGATTTAACTGGACTTTCCTGGACTTAAATCGTAACTTTTAAAGTCAACATATTCTACAAGGTTTTGAACTATTTATTGTGCTTGAAAAATTATCAGTTTTTTTAAATTTTTCTTAATACGAAAGTAAGTTTTTACTTTAACAAGCAACTTATAATGACAAAAAATAAATTGTGGCTTAGTTTTGTCATTTTCGTTTTGGAAATATATAGACTTCTTAATCAAAAACTGAATATGGCATTTCGCAAAACTTGCTTATTATCACAGTTTGACTTCTGAGCCTTCTTATGCTCTCTAAAATGTTTTGCTGATAAAAATTTGACAAGTTTTTCTGTACCACAATTATTATTCACTGGACTTCTCACAACTAACCTAAAATATCATCTTAAAAAAACGGAGCGAGTGCGAAACTAGCAAACAATTATTAAGTAAATTTGCAAAATAATAATAATAAAAATATATATAAAAAAAAAGCAATTACCTTTAGATGAACTTAGCGCAATTGGAAATGTAAATAGTTTTAGTAATTAAAACAAAAAAACAAAACATTAAACTTAATAACATTAAAACTAATAAAACAATATATTTATAAAGTGAAAATAAGCATAAAAAAATAAAACTAAAATTTAAAAAAAAAATAAATGCATTTCAGTAGAGTTACAATTAAGTCATAATGGGAAAACACTTCATTCAATTCACTAAAAAAAACAGGACTTTTGCAAAGTTTGAAAACAAATGTTTGAAAAAATAAAACACATAACTCTTAAAAATTTTAGATTCTCACCTAGTTATAGAAATGAGCAGTATTTAATTGACAGAGTGTAAAAGACGAAAACACAAAAAAATAAAACCAACATCTAAACTTTTATTTTTTTGTGGCACTCTGTAACTACGTTAGTAAGTTTAGTAATTAAGCAAAAATTAAAACAAAAAAACACACAAAATTCATACAAAAAATACATACATAATATATCATTTCAATAAAAAAAATAAAGTGTTTCCTTATTTTTAAATAAACACGTGCAATTTCATTATACAAAACAGAAATACAATAACATTGTTGAGTTTTCATGCTTTTGTTAGAAGAAACATATAGAAAAGTTATTGCAAAATACAAAAGAAAAATAATTCCATAATAATTTTAACTAGAAAACCAGAAACCAGATCATATAGTCCGCCAAGGAAGTATGCGCGCGCAGCGCAACAAGAAAGTTTGAAATGTGCTGCATGCACACCCCTAGATGCGCACTCACTGCGCTATTGTACGCTGCGCGTTGCCATACTTTCATATTTGTAAACACACACAATATAAATAGTGCAAGTCATGTTACACAGTAAAAAACAAAAACTCATTACGTTTTCCACAAATACAATGCATTATAAAAAAACAAAAAACCAAAAAACAATAACAACTTTATTTGACAAAAAAAAACCCATTAAATTACAATTTTTGTACTGTTTATATTTAAAATTACAATAAAAATAATTAAGTGAAGCGCAGAAAACAAACGAAGTTAGAGTTTTTATTTCTTTTATTAACACGTTGTAACCCATTGATAAAATGTTAATTTTTTATTACTCAAAATAGAAATACATTATGCAAAAATACATAAAACAAAGAACCTAAGATTAGTTTTAAAAAAAAATTTAATTATAAAATAAAATTATTTAGATATTTAGAAAAAAAGTAAACCCTAAAAAAATCTAAACACTCACACATTACACGGTAAAAAGAAAGCAAAAAACCACAAACTTTTTTTAAAATTATACCAACATATTATTATATACAGTAATATACCTACGTACAATATACATAATGTATTTGACTGTGTGCGTGAATGCGTTGAACTAAAAAAATTTTAAAATTAAAATTTACATTTTTTGCAAAACATTGAAATATTTTGGCAACACTGAAAAAAACGAAAAATTTATTATTTTCAAAAAGAATTACGACTAAATATATTATTTTTCAAGAATTTATTTTTCATACAAAAGATCTTATAGAATTTTGCACAAATCGAAATGTCGAATAAAAGGGTTAAAGATTTAATTATTTCTAACTCGAAGTTAATGTAGACCAATTACCAAAACCTTGAATGAGTCTGAGGAAGGTACTGTAGTCGCTGAGGTTGATATTAAACATTCAATAGAGAAAACAATAGAGAACATTTTTTACAACTTTAACCCTTGTAAGCCACTGGACCCATATGGAACTTTTGTGTAAAAATGCATTTCATTTTAAAAATGTTCTTAAAGCCCAAGTATGACAAATTCGTAATATTGCAAGCAAAAGCAGCAAAGGGAAAAAAATATATTTCTCAAAAACAACTCGAAATCAGGAACGCAAACCTGTTTTGAGCCGAAAAATCACTTTTTTCTTCTAAATAACCCAGATAGCTCTGACGTCCTTCTGGAAGGTTTCGGGACTTTGGTCGGTATTTTGAGGTTTTCTTCTTTTTAAAGCTTGTCGGTGGACTTATGTCTTCCTAACGGAAGAGAAATGGCGGTTGTTTTATTCAGTTGCCGATTAACAAGTGTGTTTATATGTTACGCCTATTTCTCATCAGCGATTACTCCGATTTCGCCCTTCATGGCTAATTACCTGTGCCTTGTGGATGCCACTCAAGTGCTGTAAATTTCGCTTTTACGTCTTCGGATCTCTTTAAGGTGTAATTCAGAGTTTGGGATGGTGCATAAATGATGCAGAAGTAGATAGCTATACTTTCACAGAGATATAAAATATGATAACAAAGGAACTTTCAGTTAGATATAGCTGATGAAGTACTGCAACACTGCAAATAGAACAGCACCTATACACAAAAAAGCAAATTTGTAACCAGCTAAAACCCCTCCAACTTCTATTATAATTTTACACTATTCACGCTGCAAGTCCATTGAAACTTCAGCAGACTATATATTGGAGAAAATAGGTATCAAATTCTAAAAAAATTTCTATTCCAATTCAATATAAAAACTGTATTGTTCATTAATTTTATCTTACAAAGTCTTCCAGCAATACCCAATGTTGCCTATAGTCAACATCTTCCAGAGATGAAACTAGGATATGCAGGATCTTGAAATTAATACTACTTGTTCTTTAGGTCTACATTTGCAACTGTATAGCCTCAAAAAAATATTATGTTTCCCCAAATTAATTCGAGCATGAAAGGGTTAAGGTGGTTTGTTTATTGTCTTGATTTTCTTGATGTTACAACTCTCTAGATAGTGTTTATAATGAATAGGACAAAATATTGCCACTTTTGTAATCAGAAATGTCGGTTATTTTGACAATCCTTCTGGAAGGACGTCAATGCAAAACGAGTTATAAAATTTTCTTTTTCTTACTCAGAAAACTGCTCTCATTGGATAAAATTTTGTAATTTTTGGTGGGAAAAGATGATGCCATGGAATATAAACGGGTCAATTTTGCTTTATTACCAGTAAATGATGCCGATGGAGACCTTACATGCTTTTACCCTACTCTCTTACAAACATATAGTTATTGAGAATGTGGTCGAAAGTCATGGATCCAATCAGTTCACAAGTACAAAGCCGATCAGTTATGGGAACAAAGTTTAGCTGCTGGATCATCTACATATCCAAGTTGGGAGCATACCAAGGCGGTTGTTTTTTAACGGATAAGGACACTTCAAATTAATAAGATTATGGATTAGTGATATTTGGGCGAATATGGTAAGAATTGTTCTCTTCAGAATACAGAAGAAGTCATAGGAGGAAGTAGTTTTTCTGCTGTAACCCCAACAAAAAACTGTTATTCTGAAAGTAAATACCGAAAGCTTGAAGCTGAACTTTCATTATCAGTGTTTAAAAGTCAACTAAAAGTTTTGATTTCGTTATTCGATAAAATGGGAAACTAAGTTACAAGTACTGGTACTGATGAGGAAATTATGAACAAAAATAATAAAAAATATTACTTGTATATTGCACTGACGTCCTTCTGGAAGGATGTCCATTTGTGATGTCACCGAATCCAAAAAACTTCAAAAATCAGCTATTCATTGTAAATCAACCTAATACACGAATAAAAAAATTGGTAAATTTTCAAAAATAAAAAAATGAAGGGCCATCTGGGTTAACTGAACCATTAACCGAACCGCAATTTTCCACAAATGTTAGATCCGAACCGAAAACCAACCACTTTTTATGAAGGTTTAATGGTTCGTTTCGACCAATTTTCAATAGACAAATTTTCCCCAATTTTTATTTTTGGAGAAAACTTGTTAGAAGATCTTTTTTTCATCAATCTTAACTGATTATTGTAAATCAAATTTTTATTATGAACTTATAGAGGATGATATAACTACATGTATTACATGTACATACTTATGTTTATATGTATTCTTTTGAATTGTTATTAAATCAAAAAATAACGCAAATATGCATAGTTTTTTCTTTAATTTCCCGAACCGTTGAACCGAACCAAAACCCTGATTCAAAGAAAAAATAAAACCGTTTGGACGTACCAATCGAAAAGTGTAAAAACGGTTCGAACCGCTGAACCGGACCGACCTAATATTTTTGTACACTTATCATCTTGAATATCTTAGAAACTATAGCCATAAAAACTGCATGAGAATTTCATCATATGACTGCATATAATTTGAGTAATAGAGAAACTTTTCAAAACTTTTTGAAAAACATTGCCCGGATGAAGTCTATTGCAGAAATTTCTATTGAAGACAACCTACTCATTTAAATATGGATTTCGTTATTTGGGAATGTATTTCAAAAGTATCCGACTTAACAAAGAAGCCATTGAAAAGTTATAGCAAATTAGATAAAGGGTGTCAGCGTTTCAAAATAACTGAGCCAAGCGCAGAACTTTCTCGACTACGACAACTACAATGTTTCAATATTTTTAAAATTTCTCGGTACTACAACAATCACAAAATTTTTTTTTTTGTTGCTTTTTTTGTTGGCTCGTCTACAAAAACCATTAGCCCAAGTATTAGTTCTATAGAGAGTAAAATCTAAAAGAATATTTTCTGAATTGAAAAGCAAAAGCTTCAGAAACTGTGACTGTGAAACTGTGTCCTTAGAACCATTACATTTTTCAGTATCTTCACGCTCGTAAATCGCAAAATATACAACTTTTAATAAGAAAATTATTACTCTTTTGGAAATTTGTGCAAAATTCAATTTATTCTTTAATACTTATTTTAAATAAAATTTATATTTTGTTATAAATATATACAATAAAGCACCTATTTTAACACAACACTAGAAACCATTTGAAAAAAAAAAACATTCAATGTTCCAGAAACTTACACGTTCTACTTCATTACTTAGCACTGCCAAAAGATTTCAATTAAATTAAAACCGTAAAAACAAAAAATAAAAATTTACTTTTGTTTTATATAAAAATGACGAATTTATTTAATTTTTTTCTTTTGATTAACAATATATAATACTCATTTTTAAGACGAGAAAACATTTTTTGTTATATATTAATTTTTTTAACTGTGATTCTAAATTTATATCCCTTAATTTTTTGTAACTTTGCGTAAATTGCTTAATCAGTCATGACAGAGCTGCCTAATTGAATTTTGAAAATATGAAAATCAATAGATTTTGCAGTTTGAATTGATAATATCATCAAAATGTGCGAAAACTTTTAACCGCACAATACCATTCTAAAAACTGCAAATCTAACAGTATTAGGCTCTGTTAATTTAATGTTATTTTTCGTATATTTAACATAATTATTTTATGTAATGTAATTCAAACTGTTTTAGTAAGTAATTGTATATTGTAGAATTTCTATACGCTAAGTTTAGGCTGATATTTATGTAATTATTATTATAATTATAATATTTAAAATAAATATATATATTAAAGTATAGACAAAAAACAAAACAACACAAAAGAAACTACTCATTTGTAATTGCAATTACTTTACTCATTACTACAATTTGATGCAAAGAATTCGAAAAAAAGAAAAGAAAAATTTTCACCATCAAATATTTTAAAGCATATTACTCATACATGCATAAAGTATATATACTTACGCATATAATTAGTATATTAACAGTAAAACATTACAATAAAATACACATTTACACACACACACAAACATATACACAATGACAACAAAATTATGTAATACTTTTTTTACAATGCAAAAGAAAACAAAAAAGAAATTAAATTAAAATTAAAATTAAATTTAATACATGAAAACAAAAAGAATAAACTGCAAATAATAAAGGAAACATGCAATGAATGATGATGAAATTATGTAAACCCCGTTAAAAATAATTAATAATAAAAAAAAATGAAATTTTAATTATAATTGAAAAACAAAATAAGTAAAAAAACAACATCATATAAAAAGTATTTAAAACTTTAAGTAACAGAAGGAAAAAAAAACTAAAAATTGCAGGCAATGTATGCAGCAAAGAAACTAAACATACAAAAAAAAATTGCAAAATTCTAGTAAGGAAATTATAAAAAAAAAAATATATTAAAAAAATAAAAAATCTGTAATGTTATATGGAAAAAAATAAATAAATAATTGTGTTTTTATTTCAATGATAAATATATGGACAGAGCCATAGAGAGAAAATCCGGGCCGAGGGTGTTTACATTCGGGGCCCGTATCGCCTTTCTATGGGTCTTTTTGACCCCTTGTACTAGGGTTCACTAAGGTTCACCAAAAAAAAAAAATATATAACAGCCAAGTATCCAAAAGTTGGATTCCGTCATTTTGGAAATTTTCGGAATTTCGGAAAATCATTTTACCACAATAATATGTGTGTCAAATACTAACTTTTCACCAATTTTTATAAAAATCGGAGAAGTCAAGTCGAGTCTTGGTCGGTAACGCAAAGAAATCTTGTGTGATAAAGACCACAGAGACCGCTCGAATATTATTGAAAAAAAGCAACCCATGCTTCTGAAGCGGCCACTGAACACTATACTTTAATATTATAAATGCGAAAGTAACTCTGTCTGTCTGTCTGCCTTCCTGTTACTTTCTCACGCCTTAACCGCATAGGACATGGGATAGTCTTTATTTTTAAAATCTTATCTTAAGAGGGCGAAAAGGGGTGTGGAAGTTTGTGTGGATAATGATTATGTGTGTGTTTTTGTAGCATTATCACTCAGAAATTATTCGTCCAATTGAGCTAAAAATTTGGCACTGAGTGTATCTCAGGTATGGAAAGGCTTAATAGTCAAAACGAAGAATATCTAGATACTCTAGAGGAAAAACATCTATTCCGGACTATCAACTCGCCTAAGCTTATAGTTTTCTGGTAAGTTCGAAGGTTTCCGAAAGTCAACCGATGGCTTCATAGTCAAAACGAAGAATATATAGGTACACTTGACGAAATAAATTTATGCTGAGCTATCAACTAGCCTTTGTTGATAGTTTTCTGGGGCCCACAAAGTTCACCCGAAGGCTTCAAAGTTAAAACGCTGAATATCTAGGCATATTAGAGGAAAAACATATTTAATTGATAGTTTCCTGGGACACCTGAAATGTATTCCAATGTTTTTTGACACTTTTGCAAATTTACCGATATTTTGAATAGTTTCGATACTTTTGGAACTTTACGTTACTATTGGACTTTTGCCAATATTTAAGATGTTTTACAATACTTCAGGTCTTTTACCGATTTCCTCGATGTATTTGGGTATTTTTCAATCCTTTTGGACTTGTATCGATATTTTGGATAATTTCGATACTCTTGGAATTTTACGATACTTTCGGACTTTTACCGATATTTCAGATGTTTTTCGATACTTTTGTACTTTTACTGATATTTTAAAAGTTTTTCGATATATTTAAACTTTTACCGACTTCCTCGATGCATTTCAATATTTTTTGATACTTTCGGAACTTAACCAATATATTGGATACTTTTTAATACTTTTGGACTTTTGCCGATTGCTTCAGTGTATTGCAATATTTTGCGATATATTTGGACTTTAATTTTTAAGATTTTTTTCGATTCTTTTGGATTATAATCGACATTTAAGATACTTTCCGATATTGTTTGACTTTTACTAATATTTAAGAGTTAACAATTTTATAGAATTAAATAAAATAAATATATAGGAGCATCTGTTGTTGGAACATTTTTTTATAAAAATAGTTTTCCGTATAGCTTTCTTTAGAGCTTTCTTGTTTAAAAACATATATTTATTAATAATATTTGTCGAATAAGTGATATAAAGCAATTTGGGGTTTTTTCTGCAAATAACCAAGTGAAAGGAAAACAAAAACCGAGCAACGCCGGGTAAAACAGCTAGTCTCCAATATAAAAGTTTTTCTTAAGGTAAAAAAAAATGTATCGATATAAATAAAAAACGGCGTTACAGATAAAGACCAGTACTTTCAATAAACATACCAAGTTTAAAGTATAGCCAAATATTACAGTGACTTGTTAAAAAACTTCAAAAATACCATAAAAACCGTTAGGTTGGGATATCACAAAAAGCATATGCAGTAAAGCAATTTTAAGGCCGAATTTGGAATAACCATTGCCAAATATATCGAAAACTACTATTACCGGATTTTTATTCTACATGCATTGGGGAATCTTACGGCATAACAAAAATACCAAATTTCTGGTATTTTGACCATAAACATATATAGGCGTATCTTCCGAAAATGATCAGCCAAAATTTTGAAATATACGAAGTCAAAATCTTCCGGTTAAGAAAATCAAGGCAAGTAAAAATTTTCTAGTTTTGTTTTGTTTGGTTCTTGTGGTCCTAAATGAGCAATATGGATCAGAAAAATCAAAAAACTCAACTCAGAAAGTTTTCACTTAAAAATTTTAGTTTCACTAAAAAATGATTTCGTTCGTAGGCTTCACTTATAAGCCAATGATATACAATTCTGTAAAATAAACTTAATTTGATTTAAGCTGAAAGCCTATTAAATTAAGCACACTGAAGTAAATGTGTCAATACCATTTAAGACTCAAAATTTCCTGGTTATTTGACTTCTGGGAAATCTTTGTTTAATCAAGCAAACCAAACTCTAAACTGAGTTAGTCAGTTTTCAGTAAAGACAAGCTGCCGCACAAAAGTAAAGTGACTTCTGTATGTAGATTGATTGAGTTTCCATATCAATGAAAAGCAATTGGATTATTGCATCATGACACTGTTTACGTATAATTTCTAGAAAAAAAAAAAATACATTTTCCCATGTACGCCCCTTAATGTTCTTTGCTTTCTAAAATTTTATTTTGCATTTTTTTCGCATTTGCATTTTTTTTCTCCTTACGATGTTATTGCTCCCAAAAGCAAAGCCATAAAAGTGTTTGCTTTAAATTTCCAAAACAAAATCACAGAATCAAAATCACAAACAAATTGAGGACTGCCCCAAAGTCAAAAGAAGGAGGTAGAGCAATGATGACACCGACCTATGATATCAAGAAAAACAACATACGGCATTCAGCATACTCCTCTCATCAGTTGTTGGTCGTGGTTTGTGTGGAAAACTTTACCCAGCTGGTTGTCATATCTGTTTCTCTGTTTGCGCCATTTTGCCACAAGGATTATAGTATGTTGTAGGAGTTTTCCTTAGTAAAATTTTGTTTATTTTTTCCAGCACTTTTTCCTTCACTTCTTGGCAATTTTTTAGGCATGTTTTTTGCAGATAAACGATTTTGCATGACTGCGGCTGATGTGTGCCAGCTATTCCGTGGTAGGTAGCGACGACTCTGATTTATGGCCACGTTTCTAATTTGTTGGCGCTGGTGTTTCATTTTCATTTCCAATTCCGTTAAACGACGCATGTTGCTGGTGGTTTGCTGGCTGACTGATTTCAATTTGTCGTTCGTCGTCGTTAAGGATCAGTGTCCGTTTAAAGGCGCCTTATGAGCTCTATGTACTGTTGATGCTCTGTGACATGAAACGAAGTCATATTTCAATGGTTTTGTCAGTGTTTGTTTGAGTTACTGTGTGCTGGCATTTTAAATTAATGTTTTCAATTTTTAAATTTTTCAATAGTTTGGAAAATTTGGCATCAATTATACCATACATCCAAAATTTTCAAATAACATGGTAAAATTGTACAGCAATCGGTAATATTTTACTTGCGGTATGATTGGTTTATTGATTTCATAAGCTTACTTTAATAAAAAATTAATATTTTTTTTTTTTTTTTCAATTTATTTGGCAAAATTTTTTTTATAGAATTTTCTGGTAATGTTTTTAATCATGCAATAAATTACTCGGTCTCACAGATTTGCATCTTTTGAAATCCGTGTCATTAAAACCGTCAAAATTTTATTAAAGCTCGTCAGTTTTGACTATTGAATTGAAAAACAGTGCTTGTTGCACTTTTCGGAAAGATGTTCAATAGCTTCGATATCATGTTTATGTGAAAACCATTTTAAGTTTTCGAATCCTTTACCACCGAGTCGTTTTTTTATTCGAAAAGAGAAAATGTTCCGAGTACCTAATTCTGGCTACTACCGTGCATGAGGATACAATTTGAATATCGCACGTTCCTTTTTTCTGTTATGGTCTGAACAATTTTTTCCTTGTTAACTGAGAACATTAATTTTTAATGGCTGCCAAACAGATTGTTCGCGTTGCAGTCAAAAATTTGTATGCGACACTTTGGTTGCAACGCGACTTTTAATAATTTGATCATGCCCTTTCCACATAAGATTGTGAATGAGGCTTTGTTTTGTGGCACTGCCATACCGACATGTCAAACAACCATGATCGTGACATGTCGTTTTTGGTTCTGGCACTTGCGATTTTTAACTTCAAGTGAGCAGCAGCAAACTTTCCGGGTGAAATTGAACATCTTATAAAGAACTTAAAAACAACTTAGAAATAAACTTAAACCTAATAAAAGAAAAGCGTAAAATAGAGTAACTAAAATAAACTTATAACGATACAAACAAAATCGTTTCGAGGGTTTTTTTTTTTGGCGTTTTGGATTTTTTGCCTGAGACAGCACGCAGCACACGGTGGGGCGGAGCACCTTTTCTGGCAGTGACTCGTTTGGTGAGTTTTACCGGTGTTTGGCGTCAACACAGATATTAAGAAACGTAGCGGAATCAAATTACAAACTTTTGCGTTTTCTGATCAAGAACTCCTGGTATATACCTTTGTAAACTACGCGGAAAGAGTTAATTTTACAAATTTCATAAAACGTCATGCTTCAAGAAATAGCAGCGGGGTTGAATTTGTACAAAATGTTTGATGAGTTTCTCCAAAACTATAGCCATTCGTTAGCAAATAACAATTTAAAACAAATATTACGATGATTCTCTCAAATATCTTCGTACTTGAGCTATCTGCTTGTTGTTTTCATACCCTTCACCCAGGGTACATTCACTTTGTCTTTGTTCGTATAGTAACGCACAGAAGGAGGCGTGACAGTTATAGAAAAGTAAGTATATATCAGGATCAACTACTGAGTCGGCAATGCCATGTTCGTCTGTCCATACGTATGGCCAGCTGGCTGTAGGTTGAAATCATATTTTTTTTAAAGCTAGATAATTCGACGAAATTTCGTGCACTATTTCCGTCATTGCTCGGGAGATTGAAACGAGTGGACACGCCTACCGCCTATTCAAAAAAATAAATATTTGAAATGCTACGAGTATACTTAGAGCATTATTTTCTTGAATACAACCAAGATATGGGCAAACTAATGCTAGAAATAAGAAAACCGAGCTCTGAACAGAAACAACGAACTCGGAGAAAAGGGCGTGGTGCCTTCCATACAAGCAAATTTTTTTTAAATGCCGCTATGCTTACGTTATTTGTGATAATAAAAACTAAACAATGCTTTTCAGCTGCACCGCTGCTCTCATGCCTCATAAGTTATAGCTAATTAACCCTTTCAGAACCAATATTACAAATACGTCCCATTTGAATTTTTCAATGTCAGACCCACATTTTATTTGCAATTGGAACCAGACAGGTCTTCGAGTATAGAGAATAGATATCCAAGTGTGTCGGAAAAATTGATCTTTATATCCTCAGGACCTGTAGATCCTAAATTCAAAAAATTGTTTTTTTTTCTAAACTAATTTTCAGTAGATTTTAACTCGAATACTGTTAAATAAAAATATGAAGCGTCTAAGTAGCAAGTGTGACAGACTTTCAGCTTTATAGAAATGTCAAGGAATTTTTGATTCACCGGCTTATTTTCCTACAGGGTGCTTAGATATAATGGGACACCCGTGTCCCGTTAGTCCTTAAAGGTAAAAATAAGGTATTTTTTTTTCGGTAAAATTTCTTATTTTTGCTTTTTTACATAAAATACTGACAAAAATAATTTTTTCGAAATAAATTAAAGAAATAAACTAAACAGAAATCATCCATGGTGAATTTTAAACCAAATTTTGTTATTTTGTGAAGCATTTTTTGTCAAACTAGCTAAACATATGAACATGACTTGAATTTGATCGGATACGGCTCATTTTGTTCGTAATTAAATTTGGATACAAACTCATACTCTAGATTTATGCGTTTTCCCCTTCTTTTCTTTTAATCCCATATGAAGCCCTCATAAACCTATAAATGTATAAAACTGAGTTCAAATTTGTACTTAAAAATGGAAAACAACGCTACCGAGCTGATTTTCGGGGTAGTTGAATCTGAATACATATGATAATGGATAGCTGAAAAATTCAAAATGGGGCCGGAAAATTTACCCCCACGCCACCCTAAACAAATTTTACCTATTTGTTTTACCTTTCAGGACCAATGGACGATATGTGTGTCCCATAATTTTTTTTACACTTGGAACTAGAAGTAGTAAGAGTGTAACTTTTGGCCTGGCCAAACATTAAATACCCTACACTGGAGTATTTTGAAGGTGCCACTCCCTCTTGTCCGAGTTCGCCCAGTTTTTTTTCAGAGCTTGCATTTATAGTTTCTAGTGTCTGAGTGAAATTTGGTTGGATTATCTCAAAAAACTCTTTCAGTATAGCATTTCGAAACTTTTGCTTATATGGGAGGTGCCTCGCCCTCTTGCCCGAGTTCACCCAGTTTTTTCTCAGAGTTTGAATTTATAGTTCTTAGCATTTGAGAAAAAATTTAGTTTGATTATCTCAAAAAAAGCTTTCAGTATAGCGTTTTTAAGTTTTTGCTTATATGGGAGATGCCACGCCCTCTTGTCCGAATTCTCCTGGTTTTTGGTCAGAGCTTGCGCTTACAACTCGTATTATTTATGTGTATTTTGGTTGCATTATCGTGAAAAAAACTCAAAAAGTTGCATTTTGTATATATTTTTTGTATGGGCGGTAGGCGTGTCCGTTGATCGATTTCGTTCATTTTCAATCCCCCGAGCTTACTTTAACGCCAAAGGTAATGCACCAAATTTCATTGAATTATCTTTCTTAGTTTTCCCAAAAAGTGTATTTCCACACACAGCCAGCCAGACAGACGGACATGGCTATATCGACTCAGGAGGTGACGCTGTTCAAGAATATATATACTTTTCTATATCTACCACTCCTCCTTCTCTGCATTACAAACGGAAGGACAAAGTGAATATACCCTGGGTGTAGGGTAAAAAAATGAAGTTTTGAAGACACATTTGAATAGAAATGTTATATCGCTTAGCATGGATCTGGAAAAAACAAAAAATACAAATTTTCCAGCGGTTCAGGAGCGTTCTCGAAAAGGTTAAGAAAACTTCCAAAAATGTTTTTTTTTTACTAAAATACCACATATGGTATAATGAATATTACCATTTATGAATTTGCATTATTTTGCATAAGCCTTTTGACTTTTTTAAAAGTTTTTTACGGTTTTCGAAATTTTTATTGTTTTTAACATTTTTCGACTTCGGCAGGCAAAACAACAATAAAAACTTTACTTCGTTAGTACATAAGTACTTATATAACCAACCATTCAAAACATACTTTAATAACTTTAATATTCAGAATTATATTTCCGAAATATTCAAATGAGTATTTTGCATTACTTAAAATATTATCATTTCCATGAAAAGTATAATTTTTGCAACAATCAACACCAATTAAATCAATGCACTCCTGACCCAGTTAACAAAGGGAATTTCAGATTTTCATCATGTGCGAATTGGTATTGATTCCTTCTGAAAATTACAGTTGATTGTTCATTGCGCTTATTGTGAAAAGGTTGTTGTTAAATCAAAAAAAAAAAAAAAAAAAAAACAAAGAGTTATGTACAAATAATTGCAATGAACCAAAAAATACACCGAACAATTTCGAACGAACATGGCAATAATATTCTCTCCGATTGATGCGGATATAAAATGTTTGTTCGAACAATGAATTGCAACATTTACGAGAATACGAGAGTATGAAAAAACATTGCACTTGTATGCAAATATTCAAATTTCTCGAACAAAAATGAGTTGTATTTTTTATTCTTTTATATGACATGATAAATTCAGGATATTCAGATCGTTAAATGTTTTATTATGCATTTTAACTTTTGTATTCATTATTTGCTCTGTATTTTCAATTCTTTTGCATTTCGGCCATTATTCGTAAATCACGTGCAGTGCAAAAATTACACGCATGCAAATACATGTCATTTCATACACAAACACATGAGTAATTATCTTACATTCGTGGAGTTGTGTATGTCAAGAGGCAAAAAGGATGCATACAATCAGAAAGCATGATAATTTGTAGGGCAAAAGTATTGCAAGAATTATGAGAATTTTCATTGACGATTTAAATAAAGCGCAGGAAAAAAACAATCAACTCGCAAAGGATTATACTAAAATAATGTGGGGTTTTTCGAAAAATTTAATTTGGTTTAAAAGTTTTATAACTTTAAGAGTTTAAGTAGCTTAACATTGTTAAACAAAAAAAAAAAATTTTTTTAAAATTTTTTCTTAAGACAAGTTAATTTTAACTTTAAAGAATTTTCATTTAAAGACAGCCACCTTAATGCATTCATTGTATTCATCCACATTCTTCTGTTTCTTTGGTCCATTAAAATTCACACCTACTCGTGTTCATTTTAATTGTTTTACCCATTGTTTCTTGTTGTGTTATACATTTTAAACTTGTAATGCCTGAATCCATGTCGAAAGTGTTTTTTGCATTTTAATGGTCTTTTGTGTAAGTAATTAAATTCATGAAAATAGTTTGGAGGGTTTATTGATACAGCAACTTCCATTATCCAAAAGAATGTGACACAAGCAGACGTCATTTAAAATTCAAGAAATGTTCCTTAGATATGGTCAAAACTTAGATTCATCCCGCAACTATCTAAAAAGTTTGAAGGACTCTTAAAAACGATATCTACATCATTTTTTTTTTTTTTTTCGTTCGGAGCAAAACCAATGGAGCAATTTTGATTCTACTGAAGGCTCATTTTTTCTTTGGTCATAACTTTTTTTTCATAACAAAATGGGTGATTTAAAAATAAATCCCATGGTTTTCTAAAAATTTTGGCGTTTAAAAAGTATAATTTTTTTTTTTTGGGGTATAGATAATATTCGCGTCCCAAAATCGAGTTTTTTACGTTTTTCAATTAAGCAGTCGTAAAAACGAATTTTTACAATAATTCGAAGCATTTTTTGCCATATACACTTTTTTCGCAAGATGCCTTGCTTTTGAGTAAAAAATCGATTTCCGACCGCGTAAAAGAAAAACGTAAAAATATCAATTTTGTGACGCGAAGATTTCTTAAGTATCCATTTTGTAATGAAAAAAAAAAAAAAGTTAAGACCAAAAAACATATTTTTATAGCCAAAATGGGCCTTCAGTAGCATCAAAAGTGCTCCATTGGTTTTTCTCAGAATGATTCGAGATGATTTTTTTTGCTTCACACAAAATCGATCCGGTCTACTGTTCCTTTAATTCATCTTAAATGTTTTCATTAAGAGAGTAAATGCTTACAATTGCAACAAAGTAAATTAAACAACTTGCTGTGCCTACCCATGAGGAGAGGTCAAAAATTGCTGGTGTTTCTTGGTCTTTGATTGGGAGGTGATTCTACACTTCATGTTTCTACGAAGGACTTTACTTCACCCAACAATTACTATTACACATTTTGCAGCTCTCTTTTTTCTTTTTTCTACTAGGTTTCAGTGCTAATCCATGAATTCCTTCTCCTTAATATCTAAGTCTGATCATACTTGTTCCTAAGGATAAATATTTAAAGAGATAGTTGTGCTCTGGGTGCTCCTGCCTTACTTATATGATGCAGTTTTCAAAAAGACACACGTTTTTGAGTCCTTAAACAGCAAATTTATGAACGGTTGACTGTTTTTAGCAGCATAGATCGATAGATATCGGTGATTTCCCAGACGCACATTTGAAGGAGTCTATTTTTCTAGGGTCTTTTGACGCAAAAATTATCTATCTAGTTTTCATTTCAAGCTGATTAGGTAAAATAAAAGCTGCCATTCTTTTCTAACCGAGGAAATAACCAAAACATATCCTTGTCTAGTTTCTCTACAGGAAAGGCCTTCTACAGGAAAGTTTTTATGGAATTTTTATCGAATTCGGTGCCCACTATTTTATTCGAAGAACATGTTGATTTCTCACTCGAAGTTCACTTTGTTTTTGCTGAATACAACGATTTTTCATTCTTGTCGCTTAACGTTATTATGTCCAAAGGTCATACGTCAACTTAAGGAATGAAATATTGCACCTTACATTTTTATGGTTCAAGGCGCCTCAGAACCAGAAAATAGGGTTTTCAAACGAAAACGCAAGTTTTGCATCAATTAACACAAAAAAGAAGGGCTTTCAGCCAAAGTTAGGATAAAAGTATACGTTAAGAGGGAGAGTTGTGAGTAGTGATGAGCAAAATTAGCCTTGGTCTTGGTATTTTTTCGAGAACAAGACCAAGACTGCATTTCTGCATAGAATCATCTCCCAATTTGAAATTTGGCAAATGCTTTGTAGAAATAAGGTTAAGAAATTTTGAATACTCAACAACCTTTGAAATTTTTTCAAGACCAAGACCAAGATCGAAAACAAGACTCAATATCCGAGAGCAAACCACAACAAGACCAGGACTGGTATGGTCTTGGTCTTGGTTTGCTCATCACTAGTTAAGAGATGCAAATGTTCACAAATTGGTTATTCGTTTTGACAAAAATAAACATTTTGATGTCCAAAAAATCAGATGGTTGGCTTAATCAACAAAAAGCAGTCTAATCCTGCCTAAAACTGAGCAGATGGCATTATTGAAGAGCAAACCAAGACCTTGTTCTTAGTCTGGGTCTTGATTTTGGTCTTGAAATTATAACAGCGTCTTTGTCTCGAAAAATTACCAAGACCAATAACAAGATATCTGATCTCTAGTTGGCATTGTCAGGAAAAAGAATTGAGAGTTGTGCATCTTGAAATATGTTGCTTATTTAGTAGGACAAATATGAAAATTTAAGTGACCAGAAAGCAGGTTCTTCGAATGAAAACGCAATTGGCTGGTTTTAACATAAACTACTATAGAAAAGAAGCAGTATCCTGCCAAAAAAAAAAGAATTAAAGTCTTCCATATATATTGATACTTTAGTTTATAGTAAAGTTTCTTGTCACAGAGCGCACTTACCCTATTTTAAGCTAATTTTTGTTTTTAAGAGCTGTAATCTGTGTAGATATATTAATAGTTTCATTGAATTTCAAAAAATCTTTTGATGTAATGTGAAAATAAACATTTTACCATTCCCCAAAAGATTTGCCTACACCCAGTCAGTTAGTTTTATGCTCATCATTTAGTGAATGTGAATGAAAATCTCAAAAACATTTGACTCAACTGAATTGACTTTGAAGTATTTTTGTATAATCTCTGTGAATAACGTACTGAATATATTTGCATAACTAAAAAGGTTTATGTTGATTGTGATTATTTATTTATTTTTTTTTTTTTTTTACTTTTAATTTTGCATTTTGTAATTTCAAGTTGTATCCGTGTGTTTTATTGTCGTAAATCCATTCGTACAGCTGCTGGTAGTTCGCATTACAACTTTTGCGGAATAACAACTTTTAATGACTTTTCAGAAAGGATGTTTAAGTAATTACTTTAATTAGTTCGTGCAACAAATTGAGCACTTGGGGAAAACAACCCAAACAACGTAAAAGCAGCAGCAGCCAAACGGCATACGGAATTCGAGTTCTTGTCATTGTCGTAGTATTTGGTCCAAGGCAGCAGCAGCAGTGAATGCATTGCAGCATAGCGACACTGGTGTAGCACAGTTTTGCTTTTACACTTTGCTTTACCGTGTCTGGGGAGATCATCATAGTGTACGAGTGTTTGTCTTCGTACAAGATGTTTTATACCAGTTGGAGCATTTTGTTTCGTTGTATTGTGTGAATTCAGTGAAATTAAGCGTAATTCATTTTTATTGCGTACATATTTATTACGAAATGAATGAAAACAACATTTTGGGGAGATAAAAACAAAATCACTAAATTTCATTGAGTTTTAATTGGTTTTATATTTTTTATTGCATTTTCAAAGTTTAATGACTTAATAAAATAATAAAAATAAAATGATTATTCCTTAACAAGGATAATAAAATAATTTAAAGGAAATGATGTTTTAATGTTGTTTTGGATTGTGTTGCAATCAAAAACACAACTATGTATTTCAAACCTCTGTGTTAATTTTAATTCACTTTTATTAAAATCTGAACAAAACAATGTTATCTTTATTTTCATCACTGTGTCAACACTTTTATTCAAAATATTTATGTTAATGCACTGAAGTGCTTCTACTTTATGCACTGCAGTCAAATGAAAACTGGTATACTTTTACGAATATATTGGAACGTTTCACGTTTCATTTCAACTTCATGCATTGCAATTCCGTAATGCATCATATTTTCATAAATCATTGAAGAGAATTTTCTCAATGATTCTAGTAGTTTTTGTTTCATTCTAACTTTATGCATAACAATTTTGTTAAAAAAGCGGAGAATTTATTTTCTCTACGATTCTAGTAGATTTGCTTCACTCCAACGTTATGCCGATAGTTTGATGATTTTAGTATTTTTATACCCTACACCCAGGGTATATTCACTTTGTCCTTCCGTTTGTAACGCAGAGAAGGAGGAGTGGTAGATATAAAAAAGTATATATATTCTTGAACAGCGTCACCTCCTGAGTCGATATAGCCATGTCCGTCTGTCTGGCTGGCTGGCTGGCTGGCTGGCTGGCTGGCTGGCTGGCTGTGTGTGGAAATACATTTTTTGGGAAAACTAAGCAAGATAATTCAATGAAATTTGGTGCACAGCCTTCGTCGCAAAAGTTAGCCTGGGGGATTGAAAATGAGTGAAATCGGTAAACGGACACGCCTACCGCCCATACAAAAAATATATTCAAAATGCAACTTTTGGAGTATTTTTCACGAATGCAACCAAAATACACATAAATACTACAAATTGTAAGCGCCAGCTTTAAGCAAAAACTGCACCAATTAGGACAACAGGGCGTGGCACCTCCCATAAAAGCAAAAGCTTCAAAACGCTATACTGAAAGCGTTTTTTGAGATAAGCAAACTAAATTTTCCTCAAACACTAAGAATTATAAATACAAGCTTTAAGCTAAAACTGGATAAAATCGAACAAGAGGGTGTGGCACCTCCCATATAAGCAAAAGTTTCAAAACGCTATATTGGAAACATTTTTTAAGATAACACTAGTTTACAGCAAAAATGTGATCTGGTTGCCACTATAAAATTCTTATGTAAAATGACTCCCTGATTCCGAAAATAACTATATTTTTTTTTTCTACGGAGACGTTTTCGAGAAATCCCCCTTTTCCTGTTTTTGAAGGGGGGGCAAAATATGATCTCATATAATCACATATATCTCGTAAACCAGCAAAGCCAGCTTAACATGTAAGACAACAAAAGAAAGGTAATAAAATTTTACATAAACGCCTCATACTTAACTTTTTGATCAGTTTTTTAGTTTCTGTGTTATTAATAAACATTTCGAAAAATTTTGATTTTTCTTTTGAAAAATCGGAAAAAAAAAGTTTTTCAATTGGGATATTTTCTTGAAAAAAAATTCGGTAAAAATAAAAAAACTTCATTGTGCAAAAGTCTAAAGAACCCCAGTAAAAACAAGATACTAATCAAGAAAATCGATGGATAAATAACGGAGTTATAATCAATCAAGTGAAAATAGCAAAAGTCAAATTTTACTCTATTTTTGTAATTTTCCTTGCATAAGGGTACAATTTTGAAAATTTTTTTTTCCGATTCAACCGATTCATATTTTTTTTTGATTTGGTTTACCATCATTAGTAAAAAAAAAAATATTTTTATTTTTTTCGCTCGTGTAGTGTTGCCGTATTAGAAAAAAAGCAATTATTTGAGGTGTCACTTAACTTAAACTGATCTGTAAAGAGAACATCATATTCTACTCCTTATCTGAGGATTTTATTAAAAAGGCAAATAAATTGCCTTTTTAACGTTGGGTCATTTGTTGATATCAGGTAAAAATTAGCCAATCTATAGTAAACCAAACTTCAAATTTAAAGCAAATTTCGATGATTTTCAGAATCTTTCTTGAACGCCGTTAACATTTTCTTGTTCGAAAAAATAGAAATAGTCAAATTTTATTACTATTGTCTTTTATATATTTTATTACAAAAATTTTGAGTTAATACGGACCAAGATCGGATGATAAATGACAGCTCTATTCAAGATTTAGTGAGTGAACCTACTAAATTACTGTCTATTTAATTAGCAAAACAAAAATTTCATATGTTTATTCACTAAATCTCGAATATAGCTGTCATTTTTCATCCGATCTTGGTCCGTATTAACTCAAAATTTTTGTAATAAAATATATAAATGACAATAGTAATAAAATTTGACTTTTCTATTTTTTCGAACAAGAAAATGTTAACGGCGTTCAAGAAAGATTCTGAAAATCATCGAAATTTGCTTTAAATTTGAAGTTTGGTTTACTATAGATTGGCTAATTTTCATCTGATATCAACAAATGACCCAACGTTAAAAAGGCAATTTATTTGCCTTTTTAATAAAATCCTCAAATAAGGAGTAGAATATGATGTTCTCTTTACAGATCAGTTTAAGTTAAGTGGCACCTTAAATAATTGTTTTTTTTCTAATACGGCAACACTACACGAGCGAAAAAAATAAAAATAATTTTTTTTTACTAAAGTTGGTCCACCAAATCCAAAAAAATATGAATCGGTCGAATCGGAAAAAAAAATTTTCAAAATTGTACCCTTATGCAAGGAAAATTACAAAAATAGAGTAAAATTTGACTTTCGGTATTTTCACTTAATTGATTATAACTCTGTTATTTATCCATCGATTTTCTTGATTAGTATCTTATTTTTACTGGGGTTTTTTAGACTTTTGCACAATGAATTTTTTTTATTTTTACCGAATTTTTTTTCAAGAAAATATCCCAATTGAAAAACTTTTTTTTTCGATTTTTCAAAAGAAAAATCAAAATTTTTGGAAATGTTTATTAATAACACAGAAACCAAAAAAGTGAAGTATGAGGCGTTTATGTAAAATTTTATTACCTTTCTTTTGTTGTCTTACGTAATAAGCTGGCATTGCTGGTTTACGAGATATATGTGTTTATATGAGATCATATTTTTCCCCCCCTTCAAAAACAGGAAAAGGGGGATTTCTCGAAAACGTATCCGTAGAAAAAAAAAATATAGTTATTTTCTGAATCAGGGAGTCATTTTACATAAGAATTTGATAGTGGCACTCAGATCACAGAAAAAAATAATTAATTTGTAAACTAGTGTAATCCAACCAAATTTCACTCAAATGCTTAGAATTATTAATTCAAACTCTGAGAAAAAACTGGGTGAATTCGGACAAGAAGGCGTGGCACCTCCGATATAAGCCAAATTTTCAAAATACTGCTGTGTAGGGTATTTAGTGTTTGGTCAGGCCAAATGTAACACCCTTAATAATTATACCCTACACCCAGGATATATTCACTTTGTTCTTCCGTTTGTAACGCAGAGAAGGAGGCGTGCCAGATATAGAAAAGTATATATATTCTTGATCAGCGTCACCTCCTGAGTCGATATAGCTATGTCTGTCTGTCTGGCTGGCTGTGCGTGGAAATATTTTTTACGGGAAAACTAACCATGATAATTCAATGAAATTTGGTGCGTTGGCTTTGTCGTAAAAGTTAGCTCGTGAGATTGAAAATGGGCAAAATCGGTCAATGGATACGCCTACCGCCCATACAAAAAATAAATTCAAAATGCAACTTTTGGAGTATTTTTCACAACAATTCAACTAAAATACACTTTAATACTATGAATTTTTAGCGAAAGCTTTGAGCAAAAACTGGACGGATTCGGACAAGAGGGCGTGGCACCTTTTATATAAGCAAAAGCTTTAAAACGCTATACAAAAAGCATTTTTTGAGATAATAAAACTAAATTTTACTCAGACACTAAGAACTATAAATGCAAGCTCTCAACAAGAACTGGGTGAAATCAGACAAGAGGGCGTGGCACCTCCCATATAAGCAAAATTTTTAAAAACTGCAGTATAGGGTATTTAATGTTTGGCCAGGCAAAATGTTACACCCTTACTAGTTTTTTTTCTTTTTAATTTTTTGTATAACAACTTCATAAAGCATAGCGGAGAGTTTTCTCTATGCTTCTAATTGCGTTGTTTTACTCTAAATTTATTCATTATAATTCCATAAATCATTGCTAAAAATTTTTTTCATGGTTTTAATATTTTTTGTTTCACTTCACTTTAAACTTTATGTAGTACATTTTCATAAAGCATACATAGAACTTTCTTTATGATTCTAGTCGTTTTTTTGCACTAACTTTATGCATAATAATTGCACAAATTATTGAAGAGAATTTTCTCGATGATTCTAATACATAGTTCAATTTTCACTTTTACTTTATGCAACTTTTTCTTTACTATTTATTAAAATTGCTAATATGAAAACCCTTTTGTAACACTGTTTTGCAAAACATACCGAACTGATTTTAATAATTAAGAAATTGTATACCTACTTACTTTTTTGATTTTTAAAAGAAAAACTTTTTTTTAGTATGAAGTTGTTGGAAAAAAAAACTCAATGCTTGCATAAAAATGACCGATTGCATTTGCGTCGCTTCTGCTTGTTTTGCTTCATGAGTTTTGTGTTGTTGTTGTCTTTTCCGTCTCTTTCATTTCTTGTTTTTTTTACTCTTGAAGAAAGAATGTTGTCATGTTGATGAGAGCAGAAATGAGAGTAATTTTATCAGTGACGCCAACTCAATATTTTCAATATTTTTGGACTAATACCAATGATTTAGAATATTTTACGAAACTTTTTCTGTCATTTTGGGTATTTTTCGATACACTTCAATATTTTTCGGAAATTTTGTAGGTTTTTCGATGCATTGCTGTTTTTCGATATACATATTTGGACTTTTACCGATTTATTCAAAGTTTTCCAATATATTTGGACTTTTACAGATATGTAGGATGTTTTTAGACATTTTTGAACTTTTTCCGATTTCTTCGGTATTTTCCAGTAATTTTGGACTCTTACCGATTTTAGGATGTTTTTCGACATTATTGGGCCTTTACCGTTATTTAAGATGTTTTTTAATATTTTTCGATAGGTACTTTGGACTTTTATCGATATTTTGGATATTTTTCGAAACTTTTAGAAAAACGCCGATATTTTTGAAATTTTTCGATACATTTAGACTTCTACAGATTTCTTCGATGTATTTCGATATTTTCGAAACTTTTGGACTTTTTTCAATATATTGGCTGTTTTTTGATACATGTATTTGGACTTATACCGATTTATTGGAAGTACATAATTCAATACTTTTAGACCTTTACAAATATTTGCGTTGTTTTTCGACATTTTTGGATTCTTACTGATATTTCAGATGTTTTGAAATATTTTCAATACACTTGGACTTTTATTCATTCCTTTGATGTATTTCAATATTTTTCAATACTTTTGGACTTTTGTTGATATTTTGAATGTTGTTCGATATTTTTGCACTTTAACCTATATTTTCGATTTTTTTCGATACGTTTAGGCTTTTGCCGATATTTAACCGATTACTGCGATGTATTTCAATATTTTTTTGATACTTTTGGACTTTTCACACACTTATTTTAAATGTTTTTCGATACACTTGAAGTTTCATCTATTTTTTGGATATATTTCGAAATAAATAAAATAAATATGTTGGAGCAACTGTTTGTGGCACATTATTTTAAACAAATCGCATTCGTTTTTAGGTTTTTTAGTGCTTTCTTGCTATTTATCAAAACCCGAGCAACGCTAGATAAAACAGCTAGTTATCTATTTGCATGGTGGGCAGGAATCGGTAGAACAACGGAAAATGTAAGATTCCTGGGTCTATTCTGAAAGATTTTTTTTTAGTTCGTTTTTTTCGTGTTTCCAAAAAAATTCATTAATCATATCTCTGAAAACATTTAACAGATATGGATGAGATTTGGTATATGTATTAAGAGTATCGAGAAAAATAATTTCCAAGGAAAAAATGGGCGGTGTCACGCCCTTTAAAAATGCCATATCTCTAAAACTATTTAACGCACATAGATGAAATTTGGTACGTATATAAATTGCATCGGGACAATTTACATTATTTGTTTTAAATTAATTGGAGATGCCCTGCCCCTATGTACAAGAGAAGATGTAGCAACGCACACCGGGATATGCTAGTAATTTCAGGAAGTACAGCATACAATTTTCTCCAGGAGCTGCAAGAGTCATACAATGAGATGAAGGTGCTATGTATTTTAAGAATCTTTGCTGCTTTGGTTCTTGCCTAAAATCCTCGCCAAGAATGCAGTACAAGCTATTAGGATTATTTTATTTTATGCTTTCTGGCAATGTTAAGGCTACAGAAAGTATTCCTTTTCATTATTATTGCTGCGTTATTTTGCGTTTACGTCAATACAATTTTTGTGTTAGAAAACTATATCATGAACTTAAAGCTTTGTGTCTAAAGTTCCTATTTAAAATTCATAAACAAAATGAATTTCCTCTTTGTGCATTTTAAAGTATAAAGAAATTTTCAAGGCAACCAAAAATATGCTATTTTAAAAATCCATTTCCCTTTTCTTTTTTAAAAAAAAGGAAAACATGAAAAAAAATGTGGATATCCGGAGGATAGTAAAAACAATTTCCTGCCCACAAATACATCTATATATCCCATACATACATTCGTTCGTGGTATTCATCTAAGTTGACCTCACACAAATAGATATGTGGACCACACATAACTGGTTGCCATTTGAATCAAATTGCGAATTGACGACGACGACGACAACAAAAACGATGAGTTTTCTCGGGGTGATGGGTCGAATTTCAGCAATTCAGCATAACCGCACAACAATAATAAAAATCTTGTCTCAAGGGCGCATTTCAACAAAAGCCAAAACCAGAGGAGAAAAGTACCAGAACCCAAGCAGCGCACAGCAGCAGCAGAAGTAGCAGCAGCATAGCACGAGTATTAAAATTTTTTTTTAGTTTATTTCATCAATTTCCAGAATTTGCTGGCAAAATGAGATTTTATTGACATTTAGTGGAATGTTTTTACGGATATGTTGCTGTAGACATTTTTACGGTTCCCTGCTGATTGTGGTGTGTGCGAGTATATTTGAGTGTATGTGCGGTATCACAACTTCTTTCTTAGTATGCCACACTTCTATTGACATTTTTCCCTCTCTCTCTCTCTATTGTATGGCATATGGCACACGCACTGTTGAACAACATCCTTTTGGGCAGTTATTTGGTATTTTGCGTGTGTGTATTGTGGCAGCGTTGCGTCAAATCCTTTTTAAATATCCTAATGCTACCGTACGAACCTGCTGATTAAATCTATTGTGAATTTTAATCTGTGTAAACAACATGAGATTTTTATTCAAAGCATTAGATGGTGAAGTTGTTACCATAATAAATGCTGTTGTCAACGCAAACAAAATATTAAGGTTTTTTTGAAAATGTTCTTTAATTTTCGGTATATTTACGGATATTTATAGTTTGGTGTCGTTTGTAAAAGACATCCACAGAAATTCAGAAATTTTTTAATTTTACTTGCGTTGATTGTTCGAATTCTGTCCCTTAAGAAAATTCAAAACAAATGTACGTCTAAAAAAGCTTAGGGCCCCCTTCTTGACCCCATTTAAATTACATCCGTACCAATATTATAAATGTGACTGTAACTCTAACGCCTAAACTGCTGAACGGATTTAGATGAAATTTAATATGAAGATAGTTTCAGAGCCTAGGAAAGACATAGAGTAGTCTTTATTTTTAAAATCTTTCTTTAAGGTGGTAAAAAAGGGGGTGGAAGTTCGTATGGAGAATCGAAGCGTTGTCACACAAAAACTATTCGGCCTATTGAGCTAAAAATTTTGGCACAGGGTTTATCTCAGGAATTGAAAAATATTTTTATGCTATACACGAAGGTTTCCGAAGGTCACGCGAAGGCTCCGTAGTCAAAACGAAGAATAACTTGGTATGCTAGAGGAGCGCCTAGCCTCAACTTATAGTTTTCTGGTAAGCCCGAAGATTTACTAGACGAAATAAATCTATGGTGAACTATCAACTAGCCTTTGCTGATAGTTTTCTGGTAAGCCCGAGGGTTGGCGAAGGTCAACTGAAGGTTTCATACTCAAAACCAAGAATATCTAGGTATAATAGAGGAAAAACATTGGACTATCATTAAGCCTTAACTTATAGTTTTCTGGTAAGCCCGAATGCTCCCGAAGGTCAGCCAAAAGCTTTATAGTCAAAACGAAGAATAACTTTGTATGCTAGAGGAAAAACATCTATGGTGGACTAGCGCCTAGCCTTAACTTGTAGTTTTCTGGTAAGCCTTAAGATTTACTAGAGGAAAAAAATCTATGGTTAACTATCAACTAGCCTTTATTGATAGTTTTCTGGGAAACCCGAAGACTTTCGAAGGTTGCCTGAGGGCTTCATAGTCAAAATGAAGAGTATCTAGGTGCACTAGAGGAAATACATCTATAATGAACAATAAACTAGCCTTTATTGATAGTTTCTGGAGAACCCTTTGGACAAACATCTATTGTGGAATACCAACATACTTTAATTGATAGTTTTCAGGTACCCCCAAAGGTTACCCGAAGGCTTTTTAGTTAAAACGAAGAATATCTAGGCATATTCAAAGAAAAATATCTTTAATTGGCAGTTTCCAGGGACGCCTGAAATGTATTCCAATCTTTATCGACATTTGGAATTTTATCGATATTTTGGATATATTTCAATACTTTTTGAATTTTACCAATATTTAAGATGTTTTTCGTTACTTAAGCCCTTTTACCGATTTCCTCGATGTATTTCAATATTTTTTAATGCATTTTTGACTGTTATCGTTATTTTAGATATTTTACGATACTTTCGGACTTTTACCGATATTTCAAATGTTTTTCGATACATTTTGACTTTTACCGATTTATAAGAAGTTTATCGATATATTTGAACTTTTACTGACTTCTTCGATGTATTTCAATAATTTTTGAAATTTTTGAAATTTTACCGATAAATTGGATATATTTTTCGATGCTTTTGTACTTTTGCCGATTGCTTCAATGTACCTATTTCAAAATTTTTCGATACATTTGAAGTTCTAATTTTTTTGATATTATTCGATAATTTTGCATTATAATCGAAATTTAAGATGATTTCCGATATTTTTTGACTTCTGCCGATATTCTAAAGGTAACAATATTATATTTAGAATTAAATAAAATAGATATGTAGAAGCATACGGGGTGGTTGAGATTCGGTAGAACACCGGAAAATGTAAGATTTCTGGGACTATTCTGAGCAACTTTTCTTCGCACTATTTTTCGAAATTCGCAAAACTGACGAAGATATAGCCATCGGAAGATTGGAATATAGCTTTGATGTCATATAAAAGGTAATTGAGTTGGCTATAAAATTGTTATAAAGGAGTTTTAAATCCGTATTATAATTTTCGAGATATGGCAAATTTTCAAAAATTATCAAATAACAAATATCAGAACATGAAAATCGGTTGAAAAATGCCTTTGTTGAGGACCTTTTTTGTGAGTTTTTTGCAGCAGTTTCGGTTAATGTCATGTTTTTAAATTTTAATTTTGGTACTAAAGTAGCTTCATTCAATATCTTTCTAAAAATGGTTTGAACATGAAAATCCACAAAAAAAAAAAAATACAAAATCTTTTATCGGTTTTGGCATGAAACAAAACCATATACCAAATTTCAGCGAAATCGATGTGTCAATTCTTATTACGCTAGGAATGTAACATGCTTTCCAACAGCATTTCGTATAAATATTACTTTACACACATTCTGTTGCTCCATTTTTTACCCACATACGTCAACATAAAGATCGATTTAAGTCCACAAAAAAAAAAAAAAAACCACTTCCTTGTTCTGAAGAGTTTACATTTCAAATAAATTTGGTTAAATGTTACTTCCGGTAAATTTTATTTCAAATATTTCCAAACTTCAGCATTAAGTAGATAGAGTCAGTTCAGTTCATGTGGTGGCAAACCCAACGCCATAGCCTCTGTGTGACCTTAAGTTTGCTCAACTTAATTGAGCGTTTTGTACTAATGGGTTTCTCTGCTTTATGAGAGCTAATTGTTATATCCATTGGGATTAAGCAGCAGCCAAAGGACATTGAGAGATATGCGTAGGGTCGTAGGGTGCGCATTTGTCTCTAATGCTTATGGATGACAAAGGATGATGATTTCTTCTTTTCTGAGTGAAGGGGTTGAAATACTAATGGAATGCTAAAGCACTCAATGACAGAGTGTATTGTTTTAGTTTAGGGTTAAACAAATATCCTGCTATGAATTTTAATTTTATATTAATTGTGAGCAATGCTGGATCATTGTTGTTTTTCTTACGCATTTTATGCATCTCGCTGATGATGATGATGATGCGTAGACGTCAACGAACTATTTGAATTTTGGATGTTTGAGAAGGGCTTGTTTGAAAGGAAAATTATTGAATAAAGCTTCAAGGGATTTTTGACTTAAATGCGCAGCACTTCCCTATGGAAGATCAGTTTTTCAGTAAATGGGTCATATAATTTTCCAAAATAAATGGAAATTTTGTCACTAAAAATTATGACCTTAAGATCAAATATAATATATTTCAAAAAAGTGCTACTTTTGTGCTTGTGAAAAAAAGCGATAAAACTACAAACAACAGCAGATTTAAAACCCTAAATAGCAGATACAACGCAAACTACAGAAATTTGCATATAAACGGATTATCAACAAAATGCAAGCAAAATGGCTTAGCGGTAGAGGCTTTAGAGAGTTAACAGAAAACTACGGAACTGTTGCCAATTTGCAAGCGGAAACAATTTCCTTATTAAGGAGTAAAAGCAGCATCTCAAACACTTTCACAGCAATCACTAATACTATGCACTAGAATGTTATTTTCACACACACACACACATGGGTCCCATTTGTGTGGGAGCGATTCAAAGACACAACTTTACGTTAAGTGACTCGACTGCAGTACCACCACCACCACCATCATCATTGAGGTTACGACTTAAGGAAATTACATTTTGAAAGGATGAAGTTGGTTGGTTAGCGTTGCATCAACTGACTGCCTGCACTACTGTTGCAGTAGTCTATGGTTGTTTCCTGTTTCTCAGTTGCAACACACATTTTTAAGTCCCCCAACGACGACGAGTTTCGACGATGACTCAGGCGTTAATGGTATTTTGTGGATTTGTCTGTTTGATTCTTCTGTGCATTGTCGCCGAAGTGCGATTGCATTTGTACATTTCTATTGGTGCTTTTTATTTTGGAAAATGGCGTGTTTATCGTATATTTAAATTTAGATTTCTAAAAGCAGTTCAGTGTTATTTAAATTATTCGGTTGTCTCGTTGCCTCTCCGCTGCATGGGATAATCAAGATGAGCAGCCATTTTAGCGCGGAAATTTTGTGTATTTTATTTAGCATATGGTGCCGTTTGGAATATGTAGATTATTTTAGAATATTCGATAAATAATTTAATAAAATTATAGACTAATCAACATCTTTACTCATGGAAATGTGTGGAAATTTATGCTGAATGTAGTGAAAATTACCGCCTAGATAATTAAGGTATTTCTTTCCTGTCAGTTATAAAAATGCTTTTACAACGCTACATTAGACTAGAACGCATTCATCATACCTTACATATCCATTTTGTTATGAGCGAAAACAAAGAAAATGTATCAAAAGCTATCGTTAGACAGGTTTTTTGACACAAAATTTTTTAAAACTGTCATTTGAAAGGTTTTCATATAAAACAGGATTTTTAACAGGAAATTTTTAAGTGGCCTCATCAGAAAAAATTATTATTTGACAGGTTTGACAGGTTTTCTTAAAAAAAAAACAAGATTTTTGAAAAGAAATTTTTTTAAATCCACAGTAGGATAGGATTTTTGGCAGGAAATTTTAAAATAACCTCAACAGGAAAAACTATTATTTGAGAGGCTTGAAAGTTTTTCTTAAAAAGCAGGTCTATTGAAAAAAAGTAAAAAATTTAATATCCACAGCACATAAAATGTTTCAAAAACTATCTTCGACAGGTTCTCATATAAAACACAGGATTTTGATGGAAAATTTTTATACAAAAAAAAAAAAAAAACCAGTAAAAATGTATCAAAAATTATCATTTGACAGTTTTTCATATAGAAACAGGATTTTGGCAGTAAATTTTAAAATAACCTCAACAGAAAAACTATTGTTTGACAGGCTTAACAGTTTTTCTTAAAAAAACACAGGATTTTTGAAAAGAAATTTTTTAATATCCACAGCACGAAAAATGTTTCAAAAACCGTTTTTTGACAGGTTTGACAGGTTCTCATATAAAATACAGGATTTTTGACAGGAAATTTTTTTACAAAAACAAAATAAAAATTTATCAAAAATTATCAGGTTTTCATATAGAAAAAGGATTTTTAGCAGGAAATTTAAATATATCCACGACAGGGAAAACTATTATTTGACAGGTTTGATAGTTTTTCTTGAAAAAAAGGATTTTTGAAAAGAATCTTTTTAAAATCCACAGTAGTAAAAATGTTTCAAAAAATATCATTTGACAGGTTTGAAAGGTACTCATATAAAACACAGTATTTTTGTCAAGAAATTTTTCTACAAAAAGAGAAAAAAAAAAACAGGAAAAATATATCAAATGTTAACAGTTGACAGATTTTCATATAGAAACAGGATTTTTGGCAGGAAATGTTTAAAGAACCATAACAGGAGAACCTATTATTTGACAGGTTTGACAGTTTTACTTAAAAAAAGAAACAGGATTTTTGCAAGTAATTCTTTTAATATTCACAAGCTGGAAAAATGTTTCATCATTTGGCAGGCTTGACAGGTTCTTATATAAAACACAATTTATTAGAAAGCAAATTGATCAAAAATTATAACAGGAGAAATGTTTCAAAAACTACCCTTTGACAGGAAAAAGGAAAAACTGAAAAAATATTGCCATTTGACAGGTTTTCATGAAAATTTTTCTACAAGAGAAACAGAAAAATGCATCAAAAGCTATTATTTGACAGGTTTGACAGGTTTTCACATAAAAAACAGGATTCTTGAAAATAAATTTTTCAATAACCAATTAAAATGCATAGTGAACAAACAACGAAGAAAGTTCAACGCGCACAAATACACGTAGCATGATGTATATGACATGCATTTGCGCACAGTGAGGCAAAAGAGACATGTTTTGTTAAAATCAATCTTTCCGAGTGTAGGTCTTTATTTTTTGGCCAGGCCAAAAGTTACACCCTTACTAGTTAAATTTTTTTTTTTTATTTTATCTGTCATATATTTGTATATACTTATTTGTAAAGTGATAGAGGAAGCCCTGACTAACAAAAAATTGCACCTGAGGGGGGTCTATAATGTACCCCTCAGGTGTTATAGGGTTAAAACAGATTTTCTGTCCAGTTTTAGAAACAAAATTTATTGGGTCACTCTTGCGTTCTAGAGAAAACTTTTTCAATGAGAGACTTTTAGCTTATTGTATGAGATTTTTAAAAATCTATTTGGTTTATTGAGCTCAAAACGATTTAGCAAAGTTATGGAGCTTTAAAATTGACTTTTTTTTTCTTCTAATTTTTGACTTTGGCGGCCATTGTAGTACGAAAAGGGACTCATTAACATATCCTAATATAATTTTTTTTGAAGTCCCTGTTGAATTTCCTTTAATTCAAAAGCACATTTGTCATACTAATCTTTTTAATTGATGTCAGAAAAAAATGTTTTAGATAAAAATTTCATCATTAAGCATTAGAATTCTTTTAAAACAGGATTAAAGGGCAATTTCTTCATATCCAAATCGGTATTTATTTCTGCTACAAAATGAATTTCACATGCCAAAAGATTTTTCCTGACAAAAATTCAATTTTTTCATTTTGAAACCTGTCAAACCTCTACAATGTTAATTTTCGTAAAAATTTTTTTTAGTAGAAAAGGTCGAACACGGTACTGATTTAAGCTCTTCTATGATTTGTTCACGCCGAGAAGCTTTTTTCCTCTTTTTTAAACAGGAAAACCTCCCAAACCTGTGAAATTGTTATTCCTGTTCAATTTTTTCTGGAAAAAAAAAAAATGTATAAACAAGTTATTCATAACCATTAGGAAGTCCTATTTATGAACATTGTTATCGCTGAATCAAACTGGTTGTTACGTTCCTTTTTTATTTTTCTGCCTGTAAGCAAGGTAGGAGCATACGCTAGGAAGATGGCAGCATTTCTTGCACAAGCTGAAAATCTGCATAACAAGAGCCTTTCACTAACAGCAAGGATAACTCAGATTCCTGTCCGAAAAAGATAGAAGTTAAGGTTCATTAATAAGTAAATATTAAGCCTCAAATTCCAAAAATTGCCCATAAAAGTAAAAAAAATTTTACTACCCTAAGCTCTCCTATTATTTGTTATTTCCTGTTAATTAAAAAATACAGTTTTTCAAGTGCGGCAAGTGTTTTCAATTAAAAAATATTAAATTTGCGCACCATTAAGAAATTTAATACTCAAACAAATGAATACCATTATAAAACACTTATCGTACTGAAAAAAAAAACAGAAGAAAAAACACGAATTCGCCATTGATTTACAAATACTTAAATACGTGCGACCCGCTTAATGGTCCAATACAGAATTAATTAAATGCAAACAGAACACTTATATAATTTAATTAAGCAGAAATTCTCTTTAAAATTCAATATATACGGAATATTTTTTTTTATGTTTCTATGGCCTTTAAGAAGTCATCATCATTATCATCAACATCACGAAGCTGAATATCATCAGCATCCATCATCAAATGACAAAAAGAAGGGACACAACAGGAAGAAAAAAAAGCGCGAATCCCAGTAAACTTTGATTTTACATTTCAAGAGTTTTTTGACTGCTAATTGACCAGAAAATAGAAATACTTGAATTAATTAAACCTTTTTGATGAAATAAAGCCTTCTTCATCGACAAAAGTGGTATTTTTCTTTGTTGTTGATGTTGTTCAGGGAATTTTCCTTTTTCGCATATTAAAAGGCAACTAATAATGAAAAGTTTCGCTTCAGATATCTTCCTTTTTTTTCATACAAACCATTTAATGAATCAATCAATTCCTAGCAACATCGAAGAAACATCGTTTGCAATCAAATTTCGTAGCACATTTTTCAATTAAGTTAATTTAACAACTCAATGCGTTTTTTAGTCCTCTCTGATGAAAGAAAGAAGTTATTTGGGAAACGCGGAAGTGTACGGAGCAAAAAGAAACAGCAGAAAATCAAATCAAAATCATGATGATAGAGCCGGAAGATGCTTCAAAGATAAACCACTGCTGGAGTAAATGTTAGTCATTCGTGAATACCATTTTCTTTGCAGTTATGGCTGCATTGTCAAGAATGAATACCCTACGATATACTCATACTTATTCAAACGCCGAAAGCAGGAGTATCCTGTCTAAAGCGAGATAAATCAAAACGTTAAGTGTGACTTGTAAGTTATAATTATATCAGCCGATTCCCCAAAAATATGTGGGTCAATCTTTGCGAAATTGGCGAAAAGTTAGTATTTGACGTACGTATAACTGTGGTAAAATGATTTTCTGAAATTCCGATTTTGATACATTTTTCAGGGTACACTAATATGAGCATCTGAAAAAAAAAAAAATTACACTGAAAAAAAAAATTTATTTTAGGTGAAAAAAAAAGCTTTATTTTTAAAGCCTATTTGCGGCTTGGATTACCCTCTTTAATTTTTTTTTAAATACCTTTATTTACAATAAAAGTAAATTTTATTGTTATCATTTTGCGACCCTCAAAACTGCTTGATGTTAGTTTATCATTAGTTGTTGGGAAACGTGCGCTATCATATAGGGTTCGGACGGTATTTTTTGTCGGTAACCCCTAGTGAAATTTTTCGTAGAATGTTTTTGTTAAGTAAAAGACCCTTACTTTTTACAAAATTTAATTTTCCTCAAACATTTCTTCTAATATATTCATTAGAGCGCCCATATGTGCGAAATTCTGATTTTGCTTGCTCCCCGTCCATTTCCTGAAATTAGAGGTCAAAAAAATAAGATCTCAAAAAAAAATTTGGAATCGGTAGTGGAAAAAACCCAGCCGGTTTTCGATCAAAGGTCGAAAAATTGACTAAAAAAAGGGAAGTCGCTTTGACTGCCCGTTACTTCAAAACTGTTAATTTTTTCATAATATTTTCAAGACAACTTTTGTAGACCATGACTAGGTCAACATTATCTTCTCAAAAAGTTTTGGTCCAAAAATTAAATTTGTTGTTGTTTCGGTACAAAGACTTAAATTTTTTAAGAAAATTTTCATGACTTTCTTTCTATAAATTGGTTTTTTGTAATTTCCAAAGGGTGGAATATTTGTTCTGGAATTTTTATATTGTAGGAAATTAAATGTTGATTAATTTAAAGGAAAAATTATTAAAAAATATTAGTTTTTAAGAAATGGAACCCAATTCAAAGTTAAGAAAAAAAATTTTTTTTTTATTTTTTCTACTTAATTTTTAATTTGGTAAGAAACCATTTTGGGAGTCATATTTCCTAAACTAATTTGGGATTGCTGAACACGAAAATAGTATTTATTTTCGTTTTAGTGCGTTTTTGGTCTGTTCCAGGAGAGATAATCGAAAATTTCGAATTTCGTGCATGCAGTTCAGGAAAAAATTTCAATCAAGTTGTCGAGAACTGCACAAAGATGTGAAATTGCACCTGAGCATTTACTTAATAAGAAAAAAAAGTTTTCAAAATCTGTTCATGGCATGGTTTTTTAAATGAGGTCGAAAAACGGTATTTAAAAAAAACGGCTACAAACCAAAACCTAAATAGTCATTTTAGATGTAGTTATTAATGTTGAATTCGAAATTGGACGCGAAATTGCTGTATCACTTATGGTTTGTGAGATATCTCACCCCTCATGTTAAAAAAACACGATTTTTGAGGTTGTGTAGAACACGCACAAAATCGTTTTGGTCTGTTTAATTAAATGCGTCATTTAGTACTGTCCTTTTTCTTCAAAATGAGTTATAGAATGGTCTTGTATGAATTTTCCTTAAAAAGTTATGACCATTTTAAAATAACATTATAAAAGATATAGTAATATGGCAATTGCTATAGAAAATCCATACATGATTTTTAACTTTCATGATGTCGTTTTAAAACGATCATAACTTTTTGAAAAAAAGTCCCACAAACCCATTTCATAGCTTATTTTGAAGACAAAAAGCAGTTCTAAATGATGCATTTAATAACAACTAGCAATGCATTTTGTTGCATCCAATAAAGTAGTGAATAAAAGAAAAAAATTAAAATACTCATTTTTTTCCAACATTGAGACCAGCTCCAAACCTTAAAACTTAATATTTTTAAATAATTTTTTTTTGTTGAATTAATCAACATTTAATCCCATGTAATATAAGAATTCCAGAACAAATATTCCGCCCTTTAAAAATTACAAAAAACCAATTTATAGAAAAAAAGTCATGAAAATTTTTTTAAAAAATTGAAGTTTTTGTACCGAAACAACAAAAAATTTTATTTTTGGACCAAAACTTTTTGACAAGGTAATGTTGACCAGGTCATGTTCTACAAAAGTTGTCTTGAAAGTATTATGAAAAAAATAACAGATTTGAAGTAACGGGCAGTCAAAGTGACTTCCCTTTTTTTAGTCAATTTTTCGACCTTTGATCGAAAACCGGCTGGGTTTTTTCCACTACAGATTCCAAATTTTTTTTTGAGATCTTATTTTTTTGACCTCTTATTTCAGGAAATGGACGGGGAGCAAACAAATTCTCAACTTTGCACATTTCATATATCTTGTGGGCGCTCTAATATTCATAAATCAAAACTTTAGAGCGAAAAACGTCCAAATTTTAAGGGTTGCCACATCTTTTTTTCAAAATTTCCTTTCTCAATTTTCTTATGCGTTTAATTATATATTTCAATCTTAAAATCTTACGTTAATTTTAAGGGTTGCCAACTAATCTTTCAGAGTTCCCACATGATTTTTCAGTTAAATTATTTGAAAACATAATTTTCTTTTCACACATCGAAATACTAGACAGATCTTAAAATACCCAAATAAAATTTGAGGGTTCCCACCTCTTTTTTTTCAACGTAATTTTTTAGGGTTGCCACCTAGTTTTTTATGGTTTCCAATTATTTTTTCACAAAATTTTGCTTATTTCAAACTTTTTTTTTTAATGTATCTAAACTTTAGAGAAAAAACACCTAAATAAATTTTAAGACTTACCAAATAATGGTTGCCACCATATTTATTGCAAAATTTTCTTACATAATCAGGTTATTTCACGTTATCAAGCCTGTTCTGTTACCTGCCACATCTTGTTATTACAAATATTAAAACAAAGTGTATATACACCTGCTGTAGGGTATTTAAAGGACACGCACTCAATGAAGCTCAACCAATTGTGTTTGCTGTTGTCCTCTTCTGCGTTTATTCTCTTGGGAAATTTTTTTTCATCGTTCGCCAAACGATAGCAAATAATATAATAAAGAATCAATGAAAATTTATTAAAAAGGAAAAACGAAAATTGGTAGTTGTTGTTTATTAAAATGAAAAAAAAAGAACGACGAAAACAAGACTGTGGCATTTTCATTTTCATTTTGTTTTTTTCCTTTTTTTTCACATAATTTACCATAAGTGATGGCTCTCTAAATGCCTTGCTCATAATGTCATCGAATGTTTGGTTGGTTGTCATCGCTATATTGTGTACTGTCCGTAATTCGTTAAAAGGACAATGTGAAATTATCGGTATTTTGCAAACTTCATTTGCTTATCCCGCATTAAGTAAATGTTTTGGTGTATATCCTTGTGCTGTCAGCTGTGCTACAGCGTGTGGACTTGTTTACCATTTACTTCATTCCATTTGAATTGCTTTCTCTGTGATGAACATTTTGAGTGTTAACCCATTGTATATAGTATGTATGCCATTCTAAAATAAAACATTTTCATGAGTCAAAAGGTAGTAAGAACTTTCTTCAATACAAATACCTTCAATATCCTTCATGTTATTACAATATACCTTGTTATCCTGTATCAAAAGTTTTCGCCACATTCATAAATTTTATCAATTTCTTGCAACTTCTGTACACAATGGACTAAATCGCCTTAATATCTTAAATGAATGTTTTTATTTTATCTTCTTTGCTCAACTTCTTAATCATCTTCGTTTTGTTTTGCTCTTCCATTTCTTCCATTGTGCTCGCTCCCAACTGAAGTAGCAGCAGCAGCAATAACTTGAATGGCATTTTCTTGTAATATTCAAATTAAATACAAACTAAAAGTTCATTGAAAATGCTTTTGCCAAGGGATAGAGATGGGTCATTTGTCCTTGTGCTCGTGTTCATTTCGCATTGAATAATAACAAGAAGAACGTGTCCTTTCTATGCTGGTGGTCCTTCTACGTATAAGTACTTCTTCGTACATTCCCGTTCCCATTTTGTATTTATACAATCGTGACCTTCTTTTGTATTTTTTTTTTTTTTTTTTTTGGTTTGTGTTCGAGAGACCAACGTTAGTTAAATGAAAATGAGACATTATTAAGTTGCAATAACTTGAAAATTTCAAATATTTCATACTTTAAGCTGTATCTTTAGCCATACGTCCGTATGTCAGCAGTTTAGTTGATTTATGATGAAAATTATTTGTTGAATTTCTGTTACTTGAAAAGATTTTGAACATTTTTTGATCTCGTAAATTATGCTTTAACAATGGAATATGTGTTTGTGTTTGGTGAGTATTGAAATTTGCTTGAATTCCTTTAAAACTATCCAGCAGGGACTATATAGAATCTCTTTAAAAATATTGACAATGAAATAGTGCTTTAATCATAATATAAGAAGGATAAAAAAATTGAAGAACTGGTCAACTTGTGGCAATATTTCAAAAGAGGCCTAAAATACTTCTGTGCTATGAATAGTTCGACAGATTAAGTAGTACGTGCATGTTAAGAGGAGTGCACTCAAAAGATAGGAGAGTAAAAGTTGTGAAATTTAATCATATTCGGGATCTGCCAACCATATTTCATCCAAATAGCTTGCATAGAGCTCAATATATAACGTCTAAAATGAGTGAATTAAATTCATAGATATAGCTTGTACTACTTACGAGTGTCTTGACCTCGAAATTTGTTACTCATAGTTCCTAAGTAAGTTTAACTTTACATCACTCAAATATAAAAAAAAAAATATTCGCGAGTCTTAAAGAGAGCCCCCCTGTTCAAAACGTATTTCCAAGGTACAGCAATGCTTAAGCGAAAGTTCGGAGGCTAAAAACATTGCTCTTAAGGCACAAAAGTGCTCTCTAGCCATAAGATTCAAACAAAAATCCCAGCCAAGCGATCTCAAATCAAGTTGAAAAAAAAAAAACTAGAAAAGATGTTACTTTGGCTTGGCCAAACATTAAATACCCTACACTGCGGTATTTTGAAATTTTTGCTTATATGCGTGATGCCATGACTTTTTGTCCGAATTCACATAGCTTTTGCTCAGATCTTGTCTTCAATGTCTGAGTGAAATTAAATTAGTGAGTGATTAAATTACCGCAAAAAACGTTTTCAGTAAAGCATTTTGAATTTTTTGCTTATATGGGAGGTACCACTCCCTCTTGTCCGAGGTCGCCTAATTTGTGCTCAAGGCTTGTCTTTACTATTTTCACTGTCTGAGTGAAATTTAGTTGGAATATTTAAAAAAATGTTTTCAGTATAGCACTTTGAAGCTTTTACTTATATGGGAGGTGCCACGTCTTCTTGTCTGATTTCGTCCAGTTTCTGCTGAGAGCTTGCACTTATAGTTGTTAGTGTCTGAGTAAAATTTAGTTGGATTATCTTGAAAAACGCTTTCTGTATAGCATTTTGAAACTTTTGTTTATATTGGAGGTGCCACGCCCACTTATCCGATATCGTTTAGTTTTTTCTTGGAGCATTTGCTTACCGTCTTTAGAATTCATGTGATCTTGGTTGCATTGTCGTGAAAAATAATTTTTAAGTTGCATTTTGAATATATTTCTTATATGGGCGGTAGGCGTGTCCGTTGATCGATTTTCCTGATTTTCAATAAATCGACCTAACTTTGACAACGGAGGCAGTATATCAAATTTCATCGAACTATCTTAGCAGAATTATTCAGTCAAGAATGGAAGCGCTTTCAATCTGAAAAATCAATTTCGAGCAAAAAAACAGAGAAGCATAGGTACCCAAAAGTCCAGAAAATACTGAAATATTATCTTAATGCCCAAGAGCAGCACAAAAGTTCGTTTGAGTAAACTTTTTTGACACAGAAGGGTAAAATAAGACAAATATGTTAGTTCTCATATGTAGTTTGAGTTTGTTAATCACTGAATAGACGTTAGAGGGAGTTATGGCACCCTTTTGTTGAACTTCTATAGAATCAGAATTAAAAGACGTTTTTATTCTTCAATTAATTTAAAACAGAAAAATAAAGTACTTCAACTAAATTAAAAATTATTGCAAATATGTTTTTTTCGACTTAAAGAAAGATCTATTAAATGCCAAATCGTCCAAGACTATGATGACATGGCACCCTAGGTGGCTTTTTTTTTATTGATAACGTATGTGTACATTGGGTAACATACATACAACTATTTCTCAAAGTTTCTTAAGTTTCGTTGCCAAAGTTATTGCATATTTTCGCTTAAGATGTAGGTACATGTTTCAAATGATTACATAGGGCACATTACGCATTTGATACAATCATCTGGCTTAGTGGTTTGTTCAAAATCCTTCAACATCCTACTCAACTATAAGATTCATTCACCATATTATCAGAATACGTTACAATTCTTGCCGTTTGTTTTCTTGTCTTCAGTCTAGAGTTTTTCGAAGTCGTTGGTACAGGCATGATTTCACATAGCACCATTTATGCGGTATGACACTCGTATTTAAAGTTTCAACAGTGTTTTCTAAAATATTAGAGACAGTCTCAAATTTATCAGGATAAAATGAATTGAATATCACTCCTGACTAAAATTCTATGATTTTGTAGTGACAGCAAGTTCAATTGCGTCATATTTGCACTCGCAAATATCTAATAACATGCAAAAGGAGAAACGGCACCGCAGCCATATCACCCTCAGTGATTGGGTGCCATTTCTACTTTTTGGTATACATGGAATAAAAGTGCCACGAAACGAATAAGCCTGTTCGCTCGCGTTCGCATTCAACCGAAAATGAATGCATTGTATACATAACTGTTTCAAGAACTCAATTTTTGATATTTCGCTATGCAAAAGAAGTCAACGGTTTTCATTTCCAATTGTTTTCTCGCTTACAGGTTATGACAACAACTACGGCCAAACGATGTAGTCACCATGAAGTCGCTCGCGTCTATGTCCACATTGAAATACTTTGAAAGCTGAAAGTGTCAAAATTTAAAGGGGTGCCATATCACCTGAGGGTGCAATTTCTCCCGGGTTTATCCATAACTAAATAATATAAGACAAAAATCAATTTTTAAAGTGTAAATCTGACGAATAAAAAATACCCCATTTACATGCATATATGTAGCTTCTTATTTTCTTCAAAGTAGACTTAAATATTTACATCCAATTTAAAATTACCGCTCTTTTTTGATGCTCCCTTCCAACGATTTCACCAACGCCACTATTTACCAACATCTTTTCATAAACAATTTGGAAAATTTATTTAACACCGTCGTCATGGCACAAATCTGGTGCAAATGTCTACATTTTGAGTTATTTTGCAATTTTAAACTTCCTTTAAATTTAAATGTTACAAACACAAACACAAACACAAACATACATACACACAAACAAATGAGTGCATGTAAATAAAGTAAAAAGTAAAGAATAAAAAACAGAAAATTGGGAATTTCACTTGTTGGTTTTACTTGGCAATAAAAATAATAACGTTACAACAATAGCAGCTATGAGAAAACATAACAAAAAAAAAGGATATCAACAACAACAGCAACGAACAAAAACTTAAACAATTACAACAACTTATTCACCTTACAGCATGTTAAGAGAAAAAACAAAAAATAATTTATAAAAACAAATTGCAGCGAGTCAGGATGCAACGACGGCAACGGCAGCAGGAGCAGGTAACTGCAAGCAACTACTGGCTGGCTGGTTGGTTTTGCTGCAACAACAGGAAGCTTTAGGCAAAGTGTTTTTCTAACATAAACATTTATACATACACAAAAACACTCAATATGTGTGAACACAACAACGTAGACATGTACATATGTATGTAGATGAAAAAATCGTTTTGCAACTTAAGTGGATAGTGTCAGTGGTAATATTTTCATCACTGGCTCTTTAAAAGCATTTTTAAGCGATTGGAACAGAATTCAACATAGATTTTGTTGCAAAAGGACAAAAAAGATGCTTAACCGTTGTTCATATTTGTATCCTTAGAAAATATGCTGACGACAACAGTAACAGTTTATGCTTAAACTATGCCTCAGACAAGCGTATGGGTCTGCCCGGACAAAATCGGCTCTGAAATGTGTTTAAATGTTATTCTTTGTATAGGTATCTGAGCGGCTCCAGTACATGACATCTATAAATGCGGTTTTTGTTTCTACATTCCCAGCTAAATTGCTCATGATACTCTCATTTGCAGAAGATGCATTGACATTTAAAGCATTAATTCTTATGCACAAGTTTTTTGTTGCACAAATAAATTGACTTGAACTGATAAACTTGAAAATCGCCCTCATTTTTTTGACCTAACTGGCAATTTTTTTTAACTTTTTTGCAGGAATTACACTGTGGAAAAATCTAAAACTGATGGGTTATGAGTAGTACACATAGTTTGGTTCCGCTTAGTTCTATGATTATTGTAGTTTGTACGGTTTGGCTCTGATTTTTGAGACATTCGGGCTTAAAAATTTATAACATGCAAATTTGTCCCTTCCACAAAGGATATAATTGTTTGAAAGAGTTATCCTGTGGTTGCCGCTTGCTGCTTAATTAGCGGTACTATGAATAAAGATATCGAAAACTTAAATATTAATAAAAAACTAGTTAGGGTGTTACCTTTGACCTGGCGAAACATTAAATACCCTACACAGCAGTATTTTGAAAATTTTGCTTATATGGGAAGTGCCACGCCCTCTTGTCCGAATTCACTCAGTTTTTTCTCAGAGTTTGAATTTATAGTTCTAAGCATTTGAGTGAAATTTGGTTGTATTATCTCAAAAAATGTTTTCAACATAGCGTTTCGAACCTTTTGCTTATATGGGAGGTGCCACGCCCTTTTGTTCGATTTTATCCAGTTTTTGCTTAAAGCTTGTATTCATAATTTTTAGTGTCTCAGGAAAATTTAGTTCGATTATCTCAAAAACGCTTTCAGTATAGCGTTTTAAAGCTTTTGCTTATTCGAGAGGTGCCACGCCCCCTTATCTGAATTTGTCCAGTTTTTGCTCAGAGTTTGCGCTTACAATTCGTAGTATTTATGTGTATTTTGGTTGTATTATCGTGAAAAATACTCAAAAAATTGCATTTTGAATATATTTTTTGTATGAACGGTAGGCGTGTGCGTTGACCGATTTCGGCCATTTTCAATCCCCCGAGCTAACTTTGACGACGGAGGCTGTGCACCAAATTTCATTGAATTATCTTGCTTAGTTTTCCCAAAAAATGTATTTCCACACACAGCCAGCCAGCCAGCCAGCCACCCAGACAGACGGACATAGCTATATAGACTCAGGAGGTGACGCTGATCAAGAATATATATACTTTTCTATATCTGCCAGGACAAAGTGAATACACCCCGGGTGTAGGGTATAAATATATTCAGACTTTCGTAATTTTTCGATATAATATACGTATGTGAGGAAGTATGCTTAATCGATTATCAAAATTCCAGATTTTTTGAATTTTTTTTATAAATCTTTTCCTAATGTAGTTTTGTGAAGACAAATAATTTTTATTTCTTTACGTTCTGCAATGTTTAACAACAGATTTTTCAATTTTAAGCTTACAGTCTGCTGCAATTTGACATATAGTTTTCATGAAAGAAGGGTAGCAGGTAAGTGGCATATTCCCTCTTTTAATACCACTTGGCACTTAACACGTTCTTAACTTGGACATTCCATAGTGAAGCATTGTGCCAAATATTATATTTTCCGATAATATGGCATATTTTCTTGTTATGGGGCGTGTCACTGCCAACTTTTTCATTGGAAGTTATTTCTCCAAATGCTCGTTACATGTTTACCAAATTTGATCTATCTGCGTCAAGCAGCTTCTGAGATATAATGAATCAACTTTTATGAGAGCTTGGAACCGCCCAATCTTCTAGTGAGAAATATTTGTTCTATGGTCCCTAAACATGTGAAAAGCATTAAGTAAATTTTTACTAGTTTCGAGTTGTTTGGTATTTCTGATAAAAACTATTATAGTCTTTAATTTGATAAGACTCATTTAGTCATATCTTTGTTAAAACGTGGTTAATTTAATCATAAATTAAAAGCAAAACAAAGGTTTCCATACAAAAAAAACCAAATTTAGTTTTCTGAGCCTCAAATTTATCAAAATTTGACAAACTGACAGTACTTTTTACTTGTATATCATATATATCTGCTGTGAGGACACAAATCGGAACAATCATTTGCGTCCACATCTTTATAATAATTACTTTTATTTCAAGTATTAATAATATTAAGAACTAGTTAAGGTTTAATTAAGTAAAAAATTACTAATTAAATAAGTCTAGAACTAATTTTAAACTAAGGATTTTTAGTAATTGATAATTTTAGAACAATCACATTCAACGGACTTGACAAACAAACGTGCAACCGTTTGACAAACTATCGTGCAACCGCTTGACAAACAGTTGGACAAGAATGGCATGATTATCGCGAGCCGCAGCAACCCTGGTCCGGAAACAGTGAGTGCCAACTGTCAAATCCTATCGATAAAAAGAAACAGCTGATCATGGATGAAAATGGAATGGTGGAATGCAAGTTCCGGTGATGGTATCGTAAGCTAGTAACCTGACCTTCAACGAAGTAAGACGTGTTCTTCAAATATTTCAACCATCCTTGGATGAAACTGAGACTTTCAAAAAAAAAACCAATACACACGTATCATTGACTAAGTAACTAAGGGCTTAGGGCTTTGTTTTCTGAAGAATTTTCTGACCTGACCCGAGAGTCTAGCGGTGGCGCGGGCTCTCGTGAACAAACAAGAACCGGTTAGCAGAGGACAACGGGGAGGCAGCGGTGGCACGACTTTTTTCAATCCTGACATCTGGACGGAAACACAGACCGGCGACGCGAACGCGACACATCCACGGAGAATTAGTGGTGGCACGACTCCTGGTTCGGTTTACTTTTTATATTCACGTTTTACACACATTTTCATCATCCATACATAACATAAAGGGTGTTTTTTTAGAGGTATAGAACTTCAAATTGAAATAAAACACAAGAAAATCGTTTTGATGTCCATCAATTTGGCTTTATTGGAAGAATAATTTTATGCCATTAATGTTAAAATATGATTTCGGGCATGTGGCCGCCGCGGCTGGCTCGAATAAAGCCAATTCTGCAGGTCCAATTTTCAACCACTTTTTCGAGCATATGGGGCCGTATGTCGGCAATAACGCCACGAATGTTGGCTTCCAAGTCCCCTAACGTTTCTGGTTTGTTGGCGTAGACGAGCGACTTCACATATCCCCAAAGAAAATAATTCAATGGTGTCAAATCACACGATCTTGGTGGCCAATTGACAGGTCCATTCCGCGAAATTATGCGCTCATCGAATATTTCCTTTAATAAATCGATTGTGACGTGCGGTAACGGTAACTGACTCTCCAGCATTATTTCGGAAGAAGTATGGCCCAATGACTCCACCAGCCCATAGAGCACACCAAACAGTCAGTTTTTGTAGATGTAATGGCGTCTCAAGGGTCTCATGTAGATTCTCTTTACTCCAAAAGCGGCAATTTTGCTTGTTGACGTAGCCATTCAACCAAAAATGAGCCTCATCACTGAACAAAATTTTGCGATGAAAATCAGCATCGAGATCAATCTCATTTTCGGCCCATACACCAAAATCACGACGCATTGCATGGTCTCGCGGCTTTAATTCTTGCACAAGCTGGATCTTGTAAAGTCGCAAGCCAAGATCTTTGCGCAAAATCTTCCATAAAGTTTATGGACAAAGCTCCAATTGCTGTGCACGGTGGCGAATCGATTCATTCGGGTCCTCTTCAACATTTTGCTCTACAGCGGCAATTGTTTCTTCGGTGCGCACTGTTCGACGCCTCTGCGGATGCGTATTATCACATAGAGTAAACGTAGTGCGAAAACGATCCATGGTTAACCGAATTAATTGCTCTGATGGACGATTATGTCGACCATAAAATGGACGGAGCTTGCGGTAAACTTCGCGAACTGAACCATTATTTTCGAAATAAATTTGCACAATTTGCAAGCGTTGTTCTTTTGTCAGCCTGTTCATAATGAAATGGCAAACCAAACTGAACATAAATAATATTAGAGTTGCCAGATTTGACTACAAAATGCCAGTTTTATCTCTATTCGAAAAACAAACCTCTAAAAAAAACACCCTTTATTTATTGTTTAACATATTTTACGCGTGATTTACAGGAGGAATAAAATCAGTGAAATAAAAGAAACCAGTAAAATAAAAACCAGTGAAAATTGTGAAAAGTGTTTCTTTCCTTGGCTGGGAATAAATTTTGTATACGAACCCTGGGCACCGACGGCTACACCCCGGCTAGCAGCAAAAAGGTTCGTTATACTGCACCAAATATTGTCAGCGATATGATGAATTCTGTCTTTACCTAGGGCGTGGCACCGCCCATTTTTCTAATGAACATCTGTCCCGAAGACTTTTACTTTGGGGAGCACTACCCATTTTTAGCCCATAACTAAGCCATTTTATTCAAATGGAATGTGAAACTTGAACTAAAATCGGTCAGATTCATGTCGTATGAGTAAATTTTAGTTCCTTTCGTTCACAGCAGATACCTATCCCAATTACAATATGGTACTTGTGTTATCTAAAAAATTATAAATAAAATGAACAAAAATTTCTCGATAAAATTTCACGAAAAAATTCTCTAATAAAATTTTACACACAACAACAACCTGCAGTAACAACAACAGCTGTTAGCAGTTGATAACAATATTAAAAGTAACAACAGCAGCGCAGCAGCAACAGCAGCAAAAACAACGAGAAAAATCATAATAATACCAAGAGCAATTCATTTTTTTATATGAAACTACTGACTGCACTCGTGTCTTGCAGCAACAGTAGAAATCGTTAGCTGAAGCAAATACGGCAACAATAACAATAACAGCAGCAATGTTGCTGCTGGTGCATGTATTTTAATGTGTGCCATTGGCAATACAGTAACTACAACAAACTGGATTGGCTAAAATTAAAAAAAAAAAAAAAACAAAAAAAAAGGACATAAGGGCCAAGGTCCTTTCCAAATAAAAATTGCAATAAAGTGCATTTGCGCGATATATGCAACAGCAACAGCAGCAGCAGCAAACTCAATAGCAATTGCTGCCATGGTAAAGTGTCGACCCCTATGCAGCAGAGTATACACGCGCAGGATATGCGAATTGATGCAACCATTGCACGACGACAAGTTGCAAGCGAAGTGGAGGTTCTTTTTTTTAAAATTAAGTTGCGAAAACGTTTTGCAACGTTATGTTGAAATATGAATTTAATTGCTGCCGCAAGCATGTCACGCTATATTGAACAACTAAATGGTGACTTTTTTCAATTTCGTTAAGAGAACGAGTGCTGCTTGTATTTTGCAATATTTTGTCATGGTCGATGTCGTTTGTGCAAACTGCTATTGGTGCAATCGTGCTACTATTAACTATATGTGATGAGTGCTGGAGTTGTGTCAATCAAAAAATGGCAATAGGGCATATTTGACTTGTGAACTTAGGAACTTTGACCTATTGCAATTATAGCGCAATGGGAGAATTTTGGCGCAGGAAATCAAATATTAATTAAAAAGGAAAAGGATTCGCTTGGAATATTATGAATGCTGTCATGCAAATAAAATATAAAATCCTATTCAAAAATGGAAGAGATATACATCACTGAGTCTCAATACAATATCATTGGAAATGCATTAGGTGCTACTTCTACTTACTCACATGAATAATTCCGATCACTTTCTGTTCAATACTATTTTGTGTACTTGGCCTAAGTTTAAACCCAATTTGTATTGGTTTGATAAGAGCATTTGTAGAGTTTTGGATTCCAAGTTGTCGTTTTTATGGCGCAGCTGCAGCGACTCTCGATTATAAATTTCAAATAATTTCCAATTACTTTAAACTCCGGTTCTTAATCTACTCGATTAGCGCTTTATTGAGCTTTTTAATTGGTTAGATATGTATTTTTAAAAATTTGTAGTGTACTCATAAAGTCACTATTGCCACAAACGACACTTCTCTAAAACTCAGACTAAAATAACTTTTCTTCAATTTATTTTCCCACCAAATTTAAAGTAAACAAATTAAATTCAGAAATACAAAAATCACTTTGGAGTAAACAAAATTCCAAAGTACTCAAATTCCAAATAAATAAATTTCCTTTAATTTATTTTCAACCCCTTTCGGCTTGTGCTGTTTATGTATCCAACACATGAGCACGAGCACAACAACAATAACACCAACTGCATTTGAATGCACTGCCTAAGCGTAAGCATAGCAACTACACAGATCGTATTGCTTCAGTGCCAGACACATTTAAAGTCATGGTCAATATTTTCAATGCACTTGTTGTTATTGGGGAATTAGATTTCAGTTTGGGAAACTAAATTGTGTTGATCGACCAAAACAAAACTGATTGGCGATCAAGGGAAATTCCAAAGAGAGAAGGGTGGAGTTAAAGAAAATAGTGGGAAATAATTTTAAGTAAAATAATGTTTTTTTATTGTATATATACTCGTACATATATATACATAGCCAGAGTTTAATTTTGATTCAAATGAAAAGTGCGGCGTAAAGCCAGAACTAACTGCTGCGTCTAGCAGACATAAATATAATACAACCTTTTTTTTATTTATCTTCTTTACTCGCATCCTACGCTAAACGCGTAACTTTACAAATTGTTGTTTATAACATTTGTAGAGTTTCAATTTTTTATTTTACATTTAATGCAATGCAAATTGTTAAAAATAGATTCCTACAGTTTTCTTCGTCTTTAGGGGGCGTTTAATAGCAAGGGAGTGTTGTGTTCAATGTATTCTTTTCGATATTGCAATCGAAATTTTCCTCTTTTGTCACTTAAACAGGGAATATAGAGGTCTAAAATCATAAAGTGTCCTTTCGTAATACTAAAACACCACATTATTGTATGTAATTAACTTTTATTTTTGACATTTGTAGAGTTTCAAATATTAATTTTTAGTTTTATGCTTTGCTGGTGATATCTTTTAATGCTTAACGTAAGGCGTTGTAAGAGAAGTTCTACGAAAAATATCTACAAAAGAACAGAAAGTTAAATTCTCCTCCTGATGGTACGGATTTATGAATTCATTCCATACTCTCCTCCCTCTAAAGAATGCTCACCAAGGGATAGGCTCCTCACCTTTATGTTTTTTTATAACCTACAACCAGATATATGCATTTACTTCGTCATTCCGTTTTTAATACAGTGAAAGAGGCGTGGTAAAGAAAAGTGTATATATCCTTGATCAGCGTCACCTCCTAAGTCAATATAGCCATGTCCGTCTGTCTGTCCTTTGAAATCATTTTAAATTTTTTCGGAGCAAGTTTATTAAATTGAATTCGTTAAACTGCCATTGTCGTTCAGTTTAGCTTGACTTATTGAAAATGAGCAAAATCGGTCAACGAACACGCCAACCATCCATCAAGAAATATATTCAAAATGACATTTTAGGAGAATTTTTCACGACAATGCTACCAAAAAACACTTAAATACTAAGAACAGTACAAGGAAGCTATGAACAAAAACCAAGAAAACTCATACAAGAGCGTGTGGCACCTCCAACATAATCAAAAATATCAAAATGCTATACAGAAAACGTTTTTCAAGATACTCCAACTGAATTTAATTCAGTCAGTAAGAACAAAAAATGTAAGCTCGGAACAAAAACTAGGTGAACTCAATTTGATACTTAGATCTCAGGATATTTTTCTTGGCTTTTATTAATGGCATTTTTAAAGTTTTAAAATTTTATGCATCATCTGGTTTATGTAAGGTAATACTAAGACATATTTTAAATTATTATTAGCATTCTACAAAAATTTGGTAGTTTTTCCTAGGCATTAAGTGGTTTTTCACTTTTTTTGTAGACATTTGTAGTGTTTAAAATTTTGATTTTTTATGAGTCGCTATTACATCATATTTAGCTAATGCTTTTTATGTTTCTTAAGATTTCAAGAAGATTTAAATAGTTTTCCTCAACTATAGGGTTCCTTTCTCTATTAAGTTTTTAACATTTGTAGTGTTTCAGTTAAAGCTTTTACTGTTTGGTATGGCATGGTGCTTATAAAACTTTTTGACGTCAGCTACAAACTCAAGTCAATAGTTGTAAGTGGTTAAGTAGTTTAAGTTTTTTTATTGTTAACATTTATAGGGCTTAAAATTTTGATCCCTTTTTGTTAGTTGCTATTGCACTCATTTTAAGCTAATGCTTTTAATGATTCTTAAGATTTCATGAATATTTAGTGTTTAAAATTTTGATTTTTTATGAGTCGCTATTACATCATATTTAGCTAATGCTTTTTATGTTTCTTAAGATTTCAAGAAGATTTAAATAGTTTTCTTCTGCATAGGGTTCCTTTCTCGATTTAGTTTTTAACATTTGTAGTGCTTCAGTTAAAGCTTTTACTGTTTGGTATGTCATGGTGCATAAAAAACTTTTTGACGTCGGCTACATACTTAAATCAATAGTTTGCGCTCTAAGACATATTAATCTTATAATTTTAAAGACAAAACCATAATTCCCTTCAATTTACCCAAATAACAAACAACTTCCTTCTAAACTTCAATTTGCATTCTGCATTAAGTAGTGAAAATATTGTAAGTACGAAAATGTGTCAAAAAATGAAACTTTCTCAAAGGAAAAAAATGCACACTTAAATAATTCAACGGAAATGTACAAAGAGAAATATCACAAACACAAAAACAAAAAAGAAACCCACAAAAAAAGTGGCAAAAAAAGAATCCATTCCTAATATAGCAATGCAAATCCTCGCAAAAGAAAAATTGAAACTTTCTGGCTCAAGGACTGCATTTTCTGTGCGCCCGCTCTTTTACAATCAACCATCACCAAGCAGTGTATCGTAAAGCCCCGCCCTCTTTCATAAAACCGCCAGCCGTAAAGACAAACATCACACGGTGCACTAAAAACCCCCATGTCGATAGCGAAAAGTTGAGCGCTAAGCGCCGTGTGTTGCATAAAACTTCGATACAAAACTTCATGCCATAAATATGAACAACAAAAAAACAGAAGTGAAGAAAAAAACAAAACTGAAAGGATATACAAATAAATAAACCGAAAAGGATGTTGAATAAATATAAAAACAACAACAAATGGAATAAACAACAACAACAAACAAGTTAAGGAAAAAACTTTATTAATTTTGAAGATTATACCGAGCACTTGGAAAATTTTCATCTCATGCCTGTTGTTGGTTTTTACTGATTTTCTCTTTTATTTTGTTTTATTTTATTTCATTTTTATTTTGTTGTATATTTATGAATTCTTTTACATGGGGGTCAACATCAGAGTTATCAAAAGATTATTTAAATATTTTTTATAATTGAATATTTATGATTCCTTTAAATCTTTACATTTTTCTGATGTTTAAAATTTCTCTTTGTAAAAGTACAAATTTTAATTAGAATTTTTTAATAATTTTGTAATACATTTTACTATATAACCACCCTGTATGTTAGCAAACTTCAAAAGCTGCTTTCATATTTTCATAAGGACATTATGTTTGCAAAGTCTTTACTTTACTTTACTTTAAATGTAAATGAGAAAGCAACGCAAAGCTGTTATGATTTACTCAAAGAAAGTGAGCGCGGTTTTAGAGTTGCATGAGAAATTTAAGAAATATTTAAAATAAATGACAAAACTTTGCAATTTTACTAGATAACTCGAAAAAAAATGCATATCAAAAGATCAATAAAATAGAGTACACCAAAGTCACGTAAACATTATTACATTTGAAATTATTAGTGGAATTTTTCCGAGTCAATATTTTCATAGAAAGCAGAGCCAAACAAACATTTACTTAATTTACAGCTGCAAAAGATGTATTACTCAATTCAGTATCCTTGCTGTTTCTTCTGTCTTTGTTGTCTTTATTGTCATAGAAAAGCGGAACCAAACAGACATTTGAAGCCGGTGGCATCACAATAAAATACGCAATACTGCATTAATGATATTTGCTGTCTCCACTGTCTTTGTTGTCTTTATTGTCATAGAAAAGCATATTCAAACAAATATTTACTTCAACTGAAGCCGCTGGTATCACAATAAAAGACGCATTACTACATTTATTACCTTTGCTGCCTCTACTGCATCGGTTGTTTTAATTATCTCTGTTGTCTTTATTGTCATAGAAAATCAGATCCAAATAAACCTTTACTTTCATGAACTACCATCACAGCAAAATATGAATCAATGTATTTATGACCTTTGCTGTCTATACTGTCTTTATTGTCATAGAAATTTTTCTCTCTATTGTTTATATGGACAATATTGTCTCTTGTGGTTCGAAAGTTTTTATTGGTTTTATTCCCTATTGTATTCTGACTCCGTTTGTTTTCATTACTGCCTTTATTTTTTTTCTTTTATGCATTGCCTTTTAAATGGATTTTTATTTTTATTGTATAAATGGCTAAAACTGTCTCTAATGAGTCTTTACTTATCTATGTTGCCTTTACTGTCTCTGTTGTCTTTACTGTCTTTTAAATAGTTTTTCGTCTTTATTGTATACTAAGTAGTTGCCCCGGGAGCAACATTATTCAACCGTTCACGATGTCCTTTGCTGTCTTCCCTGTCTTTTTTGTACTTTGGATATTATTTTGTTTCTATTATACTGTTTTTCAAATGGTTTTGTCCATATTGAATATATGGCTAATATTGCCTCAAATAAGTAGATTTATGATATTTGTTGTCTTTACTGTCTTTTAAATAGTTTTTTGTCTTTAATATATGCTAGTTACCCCAGGAACAACTTTGTTGGCCTGTTCCCGATGGCTTTTTACAAATGTAAGTATCATAGAAAAAGAGTTTAACCTGAAACCAAACGGGATAAAATGCCTTCAAAAGAAAAAAAAAATTAAGGAAATTGGGAAACTGGTTTTGCAGCTATAATATTTACCAAGTTCCAGGACGAAGCCGTGGTTACATTGAAATAAAATGTATTTCAAAATTTTACCATGGAAAATATCTGTAGGCCAAAATTAAAAACATGCAAATCGAAAAAACTGTTCTCGTGTTATGGACACAAACAGACAGACGTTGTATTTTATATAGTAGTAAATATATGAGTATGATGCGATATGGCTAATATTGCCTGAGAAATCCACTCTTGGTAACGTGTTCCCACTATCCATAGTAAGTCGTTCGCAAATATCAAAGTGGTAAAAAGCGATTCAATATAGTATTTCGAGGGATTTCCTGAGAAATCCGCATTTCGTAACTTGTTCCCACGATGCCATAGTAAGTCGAGTCGTACATGGTAAAGTGGCCATAGTAACCAAGAATGTCTTGACCTTTCTTGAAGAGAGAAATACATCAAGATACGTGTTCCCACAATCCATGATAAGTCGACTTGGGTGATTAGTCCCAGGCGGATCAGAGTCATACTTACAGTTGCGTATTGCTACGAAATCTGACCAGAGATTATTTTGGTACAACGGGAGTCAGTAGCCCTTTGGAGTATCCGGTTTGCTGGATATTCTAACTGACTATGTATTGGGATGGCCCTTCGGGGAGTCTCATGGTAGCTGTGGCTTGGACCTAAATCGCAGGAAGAGTTTGGAAGCTTGGTGTGGAGTTGCATTCTCAACCGGGTGCCATGACCCAAAGAATGGTAGTCCTCATTTCCCCACCATTGAAAGGAATTGTGTCTGATCTAGTGACTCTAAAAATGGAAACCAACCATGGGCATTATGCAGATGGAAGGTTGCGCCATCCGTCGTACACAGGATCGTTTGTGAAGAACATCGTGAGATTAAGCCATCACAGCAGGTGCTCACGTTAAGCACAAGAGACTTCTGTCTTTGTTATCATTATTGTCTTTAAGATATTCTTATTTTATATTCATTTCATTGTAGCTTTTATTGCCAATTTGAAACTAACTATCACTACTAGTGGTAAGCAAAATTAGTTTTGGTCTTGAGCCTTGGTCCTGGTAGTTTTACGAGAACAAGGTGAAGACCAGGAAGCTGATATAATTTTAAGACCGAGATCAAAACTGTTATGGTCTCGGCCTTGGTCCCGATGATCATCAAGACTCAGACTGCTCTTCAATCTTAGTAATTTATAGTTAAATGGTGTGTCACGCTCCTTTCAAATATAAAATCATTTCTCCATCTGAAATTTGGTATCTTAAAAACCCAAATCCTTTGTAAAAGTAAGGTATGGAAATTTTGAAAACTCAACAATCTTTAGAAATTTTTTTAAGACCAAAACTTACATCGAGACTAAGACTTAAAGCCCAAGATCAAGACGGAGACCAAGACTCAATATCAAAACCAAGATTAAGAGCAAGACTCAATGACCAAGATAAAGACCAAGAATGCTATGGTCTTGGTCTTGGTTTGCTTATCACTACTCACTACAGCTCTTGTTGTCTTCACAATCTGCGTTGTCTATACTGTCTGTTTTATTATCTATACCAAATTGTTGACCTTTGCAAGGACTTTAAGTTTGTTATACTATTTATCAACAATATTGCCTACACTATCATAGCTACCGCGATTGTCTGCATCTGTAGAAAAAAGTAAAAACAAAACAGATAGTCCCCGAACAAAGCATATCCATAGCTTAATTACACAAAAAGTTAAATAACAGCAAATAAAAATACTTAATATAATGTCTGTTAGTATATGAGCTATTAAGGATATTGGGTATCATGTACGTAAGTAGTTTTTTCTTTATTTGTTTACATGTGTGATTTAGTTAATGTTTTACTAAATATAAGCAGATTCTACGCACATTTATTTAATATCCGAAGCAAAACTTTGCAAATTTTTGTTTATCTAATATGTACAATTTACTTACTTTCAGACAACATAGCCGCAATGTGTACAACAACTGCTCTGGGCGCATATTAAAAGTATTTTTGCCCGGAATGATAATATTGCTTCTGTTGCCGCTGCTATTGATGATGATGATGTTGTTGATGTTGCTGATGTTGCTCTCCTAATGATGTTGATGTTGTTGGCAAAACTTGTTTATTAATCCACCCGCTAAACAAATATACTGCGAACTGGCATTCAAACTTATAATATGGAAAAGCATAAATACAAACGAAGGATCAACATATTGATTTAGTAGTGGTAGTCATAGTTTTCGGTATTGTGGCGGCTGCTGATCAAATGGTAATGCTGCAATGATTTATCGAAAATATCGAGGGGAATAAATGTTGGTGTTGATTTCAAAGTATAGACTTCGATATTTGGAGAACATTTTGTACGAGTACAAATTAAAGCAACTTTTCAAATACTAAATTTTGAGGGTATCGCCTCCAAACACTACACAACGTGTTTATTTTCATACAAAAAAAAAATCTTGTAAATTTGTTTCTTTTTTTCGGATACAAACATATTTGATTTGTTTAAGCCATGTTGCAATATTTTGTGATTTCCTTATTGATTCTGGTGTTTATTTTTATTTTTTCTTGATTTTTTCTTGTAGTGTTGCCAATTTTTATTGCCAAAAGAAAAAACAAATAGTAAAAAATAGTTTCAGCATATATTCAATGAAATAGTGAAGTGAACAACTTAGGGTTCTCTTGATTTTGTACATGATGATGAGTAAGTTTTTCCTCAAATAACATACACACCTACACCCACACCCATACACACCCAGTAATCCATGTACACGTACACGTATTTAGCACGTGAGGTGAATTTTCAATTCTCTCAATATTGTTTCGAGTGCAGTGTTGCTATTATTATTGTTGTTGTTGATGTTGTTGTTTTATTTAATACATCCAAAAAAAGCGAAATCAATAGCATACAACCAATATTTTTTTTACCTAAAGTTCTAGTGTTTATGTGTCTGTTCTGTAGTATGTATGTCTATACATAGAAACATAGTCCATCGAGCGCTTTACTTTACACAAAGTAAAAATGTTGGAATTTCTTAAAAGTATTTGAAACGATTTTTTTCTAAATACAGCACACACTCGTTGTAATTTTTTAATATTGTATTTTTTCGAATTTTTAACATTCTTTAAGTTTAAACTTTTACTAAATCTTAATTTTTTTCCAATGTTTCAACAGTTTGCGTTTACTTCAGTATTTTAACATTTTCAATTAATTCCATGTTTTTTGACTATCATAACTTTTTCCAAATGTTCTTTTAAATTTTTGAACTTTTCAGCAAATTTTCGACTTCTTCGTTAGTCTTTCCAAAATTTCTGACAACAAATTTCAATATTTAAGGATTTGTCAAAATTTTTAGTTTTTTTAAACCCACGTTTTCATATTAGGCTTTGGGCAATTAAACATTTTCAAATACGTCCACATTTTGAGCTTTTTTACCCATATGGGCCCGATCCCAATGAAATTTTTTGTGAATCTTAGAACACAGGCCACTTTGGACCTGTTTGTATTTTTTCAACGTAATCGCCATTTATTTTGATACATTTTTGAAGTCGATAAATCCATCTTGAAAAACAGTCTTCAAAATCGGCTTCTCTCTCAATTTTTTTTATTTTTTATTTTTGGAAACAACCAGGCGCTAGATCTGGGGTATAAGGTGCTGGATGAATTTCTTCGATGACTAAAAGCGCAATAAAATCGGTCGTTTTTTCAGTAGTTTACGCTGGCGCGTTTTTTTTTTTTTTTTTTTGATGTAGAAAGTAGCGGCGTAGCTCCTTTTTGCCGTTTTCCCAATAATTTTTGGAAAACTTTTGGTAAGCAGGTTTCAGTATACCACTTAGCAGTAACCGTCTGACCTTTTTTCAAAGGAATAGCAGCTACAACTTTCTCTCTAGTGAAGTAAACTGACATCATTACTTTTGTTGCTTTGCTTTAACAAGTGGATTTGCACCTCCTAGGCTCCATGCCATAAATTGTTGTTTGGTTTCAGGGTCGTACTTGCAAAACCATGCTTCATCATCTGTTGCAATTTTCTTGAAAGTGTTGGACTCTCCGTTTTTTGAATTTTTCAGGAAAACACTCAGCACAACGCACACGTGTCTCTTTTTGAGCATCACATAAAATTTTTGGACCACATCGTGCAGATTTCTCCGTGTATCCAAGATCATTTTTTAATATTCCCAAGACAGCCATGGCATTCAAGCCCAGTTCTTCAGCAATGATTTCCTGGGTCAATCTTGGATCTTCGTCAATTTTAGACTTCACCAGCGCTACACTTGCATAATCAGTCGAAGATTTTGGGCGGCCTCCTCGAAGTTCGTTCTCCACAGAAAAAAGACGCGTCTGGAGCCTTCGGAACCACATTGAAATGGTAACGAGGGTTGGCGCATTAACTTCAAATGCTATTTGGCATTCATTAAATATTTCCATAGGCTTGAGCTAACGTCGAATTCCAAAAAGAAAAGCAAACCGAATCTCTTGCTGCGTTGGCAGTGGAATATCTGCTGACATTGTTTCACGAATTTTACGTTTCTTCTCTCCATTTTGACCGATCTTTCTGAAAACTAAAATGATGTATCGTAAGACTATAACAAATGGTATGCAATTTTTAAATGGTTTTTTTTATAAAATTTACATATTTTAAAACCAAATTGCTATTTTTATCCAATGATAATCCCCTTCGATTTTTAATAAAAAAATTTTTGAAAAAAATTTTAAAATTTTAAGTTTATTTTTAGAATGGGCAAACGATGGGATCTATTTTTTAAAAAAGTTTTTAATAAACAAAAAAGTGAGTGAACGAGCAATAAAATATTCCTCGTTGGTGGGAGAGGTTAAAAATGTTCACCGACCCACAAAGGGGTATTGCATGCGCTTTTATGCATTTAATTGAAAAGAAAAATTTTGAAGTACCGGCGTTTTTTGATACCGTTTTAAAGATAATTAAATTCTGCATCACAAACAATAAAAATTGTTGACCTAACATAACTATTAAAAAAGTTATATGAGGTTGAAGATCAAATTTTTTTGCATTCGTTCGCGCGCTATGAAAAATTTTAATTTTTTGGCTATTTTAAAGTACATTTTTATTAAAAAAAAAGTTTTTTGTGGAAAAAGTTTAATGGAACCTTTGACTTCAGGTAATTGTAGTTCTTACTACATAAAAGTTTTTTTGAGTTAATGTTTAAAAAATTTTGTTTTATAGAGTAGAACGGGGCAATGTCGTGCACTCAACTTTGACATGCTCGTAAAGCCGTACATCTTAAGCGAATGCGACGAGTAAGCATCCGATCAAAAGATAATTTTGTTGGTTACATCCATGTGTAACAATATTTGTGTAGCGAGAAATTGTGTTTGTGTAAGGGAAGAAAAAAAAAAATGTGCACGACATTACCCCCCTCAAAATTTGTGGGGTTATGTCGTGCATTGTTTTCCGAGTATAGTAAAGGTACAAAAATGTGTGAGAAATGATAGGTAGTGGTTCTATTAGAGGAGATTTATTATTATCATGTATTTATTTATTATTATACATGTGTGAAGTACATAATATGTTGTGTAGAGTAGAACGGGGCAATGTCGTGCACTCAACTTTGACATGCTCGTAAATCCGTACATCTCAAGCGAATGCAACGAGTAAGCATCCGATCGAAAGATAATTTCATTGGTTACATCCGTGTGTAACAACATTTGTGTAGCGAGAAATTGTGTTTGTGTAAGTGAATGTGCACGACATTACCCCAATGGTCGTTTTAAAGGTCAACTTCGATAACTCGGTGAAGCCCAAAATTTTTTTATAAATCAAATACTTCTTTTCTTTGGCAGGATATTTCGTTTCAGAAAACACTTACCTGGTATATTTTCCCGGAAGAAAAATTATTTTTCTGACCCGATGAAAAAACACTTTTATCGTCCCAAAAGCGTACTTTTTGAAAAAAAGGTTACTCTGTAGAGGCGAACTGGTGAAAATTGCTAGTATTATATGCATAAGCTCAGTAGGTCAGCAGGTCCCTACCTTACGAACTGTTGGTAAATCATTCAATTCTTTGGGCTAAAACAGCCAGTGCACGACATTACCCCCTGCACGACATTACCCCGTTCTACTCTATATATTAAATATGTGTTAAAAAATTAAGGTTTTTTATTATTCAAGTGGAGTTAAAGTATTTTAGGTTGTGCAAGGTTTTCATCTTGTTGTGATTTTCTTTAACTATAGACTGTCCATAATAAGTGTTAAAAATTTGGTTGTGCCATGTTTTGCTCCTTCGGAATTATTAAACTCTTTGTGAGAGAAATCCAGTCGCTGTAATCACAAGAAGCAAGTGTAGCCACCAACAATGCAATGATTTTTTTTCCTTTTGTTTTGTTTTTCTTCTTAAATTTTGATGGATCCTTTTAGTTCAGGTATTTTTGTAATACAAAAGTGGTCTTTGTTTTGTGAAAAAGTGTTTTGTTATATTTAAATTTTTTTTTTGCTCGTTAGTATTAGTGCATTTTGGCTATATGCATAGACATATAGTCATTCCAAAAGTGAGCTCAAACAAAAATGTTTTGATTTTAATAAAGAGTAGACATTTAAGTTACTTCTTATGTAAAAAAGGGTTCCGGGTTTTTGCGCGGCTGTGAGAAATTTTAATTTTTTTAAGGCAAACTGACATGTCCAATATGTATGAAAGTGGAGCAAAAAATAAATAAAAAGTTAAATACAGACATATAGACAGAAAATTACCACCAAAAATCTGCAAAGGGTGTCAATAAAGTACGCTGAGTTTTTTTCAAGGTCATTAAGAGGTCGCTCAGCGCCGTTTTATGCAATATCTCGGCTTAGTACAGTTTTTATTTTATTACGATTTAAGAAACGCTCGGAATAAGTCATCCGATATATCAAATTTTTTGTCTTGAGTCAAGGTATATAAAAACATTATATCTCGAATTTAAAATCATTCATATATTGTTGTTTTAGATAAAAAACCGAAAGAAAACATATTTTCGATATTCTTGGAAAAACTGTTTTTCATAAGTTTACCATGAAATCATACAAGAAACAATTTTCTATTGCATCTTAACCCATCATATCCTGTTTTTATGGATCTTCTAGACCCTTTTTGCCAAAAACTTGGTTAAAATGGGTTAAAATATTCAACAAAAATATTCTTCAAAAAACTTCACTAGGATTCACCAAAGACAGAAATTCTTAAAACTTCAGAATAATGCGTAAAAAATTTGATGACAATTTTCAATTTCCGTTTTTAATTGCTATTAAAAAAAAATTTCACTACATAATGTACAACTGCATAAGTTTTCTACTTTTTTATGCATAATTAACTAAAAAAAGAAGTTATTATAACCCTTTTGGTATCTTATACCCCACTGTGCGACCCCCAATAATTTTTACTCTCCAACATTTCTCTTAAATATACTTCCCCATTTTTTCCACCACTAAAGGAGACGCCCCTACAATCATTTTTTTAAATATAATAATAATTCCTCATTGCCCGTAGAAGAACAAAAATTTTCTCAGACTCTCATTAATTTTTTTCTCCAACATCTTATTTGAACATATTAGCCCCTTTCATCCACCCTTCAACAGGCCTCCCATACAAAATTGATATTTTTATCTAAATTTTGTATGAGAGGCCCCTTAATGAGGAAAAAAGAGCATATCAAGTTCGAGAAAAATGTTGAGGAAGAAAAATTTAAGGGGATCGGTGGAAATTGTTTTCGCTTCCCGGCCATGAGTAATTTTTTTAATGTTTTTATCAAACAATTTTATGGTATAGTTCTTTGGATGGGGGTATAAATGGTTTTTCGATACCTTTATAAAAATGGAATTTTTCACGGAATTGCGCCATATGCCCAAAAACAGCGCTTTCTGCAACTTCATGCAAGGATATAACAAAATCCTGCAAGTATATGAGCAATTTTGACCTCAGATTCGGACTTAACGTCAACAACGTGAGCACTTGAAAAATTTAGTGCAAATCTGCCTATTGTCTCCGAACAAGAGCTTTCACTTCCGCGCTTGATATTTTGCCTGTACAATATTTCTGAAACTACAGAGGAGAATTTTCTTCAGCATAAAGATAACTGCTCTAAAAATACTTTTTAACTTTTAGTTGTTGTTTAAGAAGCAAGAACTCTTTTTTCTCTCATTTCTTCAGGTTTTACGCTTTAAGTTGCACGATCGCTCAACATTTAACTTTTGAACTCTTTGCATGAGGCTGTTATTACTTTTTTGAAGGATTCTAATATTATTGTAGTATAAAAATATATGAGTTTATTAATATTTTTTGATTGAGCGTAGAATAATTTTGGCTTAGTGTACGAATATATAGTTCAATATTATAGCAAATCAAGGGATGACCCTTCGTCCTCCGCCAACTCATAGTAATAATGAAAATGATAATACATTTTGCACATGCTATGATTTTCAAACTTTTTCTCAATTGTAATACAATATTACTGTGTAATTTTGTGCAATTATATTGTTGCTTCATACGATTTCTGGTAGTTTACTTGAAAGCCAAGGACTGAGTGCACGTTTTTAATATTATTGTTAATATTAGGAATTCATTGAAAATTATTGTATGAGAGTTAAAGTATTTCCTGCAAGAAAATCTATATAGCAAGAGCATTTATTTTCAATAAAAAAAAATAGAAAATTTTTTAAGGATATTCAAGAGTATCCATAGCATAGGTGAGAATTTATATTATTATATTGCAATGAAAATTCAACATATAAAGCAATATGTTTTCCAGCAATAAATTTAATTTCTTTGAACAAAACTTAATACTGTATGTAAAAAAAAAACTTTTGTTAAGTGACCCGAATATTTCAAGAGTTCATCTTCCACCTGCGTACACAAAAGTTTTCATTTCAATTTAAATTTAATATATTTTTCCTGTTAAGCTCACTTTCAATCTTCTCCATATAAAAATGTATATATTTTTAAGCATATGGTTAAAAATGCATTTATTATTAATCGGTATTGGTATCATAACCACAATTTCCTGTAACATACACACATATATTTTACACTACATAAAATTTAAACCACAACAAACACCACACACACACACGCACACAAACAACTTAATTTGTGTTCAAAAAGGCAAAACTGAAAAATTAATCCTTTTGTCTTAAGCAGCAGCAACAAAATTAAAAAAAAGGCAAAAATCTCAGCAAGAGCAATTTACATTCCACAGGAGCAACAGCGGCACTAACAAAAATAAAGTAGAAAAAAATTTTCTTCTGTAAAGGCAAAAAAAAAAGCTTAAGTCAACGAACACATATGCAAGTGCATGTGTTGTGTTGCTTTGTTTGTATAAATTTTATAATTTCACACCTACACTTTCGCCATGTCCTTTGCATTAACCGTCGTTGGTGAACGAATGAACGTGTGAAATTTCTTTTTTTTTGCACTTTCTCTTTGCTACCTTTTCACTAGCTGCTGCCAAATTCTTTATGCATTCACTCCCTACTTTTTTTTATATCCTCAATTTTTGTTTTGTTTTCTTCTCGTACTTACTTATTCTTGCAATGTTGGCTGCAGCTGGCTGCTGTAAAAACAAGATAAAAAATGAGCAACAGAAAAAAATAAATTGTAGTAAAAATTGCACTTTTTATCTTTAGAGCAAATATTTGCATCATCAACACAACTAGTGCAACTTTTGAGCTATGGTTGTTTCGCACAGTGGACGTTTTAGAATTCACAGTATTTGCAGTCAGCCATTTCTCAAACTTAGAAATATTTGTAATGCAAATGTTGTTGAACAAAACTTGACTTATCGCCAACAACCTAAGTCATATCGAAGCGAAGATATGTGACTTAATGAAATTCATCTATTTACTACTTAATGCAAACAACGTGTTGTATGAGTTACTTTCATTTGTATTTTCTTCTCAAAATGAATAAAGCTTAATCTTGAACTCAAATATTCATTCTGAAAAATCTCGATAAAGCTTAGAAGATTAACAAGCGTATAGAACATAGATTTTCTTCAAAAGACTTAGGTTAAGTTTCAAGTCAGCCATTTTTCAAACTTTGAAACTTTTGTAGCGTGAACGTGGTACAACAAAACGTGCTTTATCATATACAACCGAAGTCATATCGAAGCGTAGATATGTGGTTTTAAAATCAGAAAATTCATTTACTTACTATCTAATGCAAACGAAACGTCGTAAGAGTTACTTTGGTTTGTATTTTGTTCTCAGAATGCCTAAAACACAATCCTGAACTCAAATATTCATTTCGAAAAATCTCGAAAAAGCCGCGAAGATTAAAATGTCAAAACGAATTCCTTTCAAAACAGTTAAAATTTTTAGTCAGCCATTTTTCAAACTCTAAGATTTCTTAGTGCAAATATTATGGAACAAAACTTGATTTGTCATCAACAACCTAAGTTATTTCGTAGATATGTGGTTTTAAAATTAGGAAATTCATTCACTTATTACTCAATTCAAACAATATTAGATACTTTGATTTGAATTTTGTGCTTAGAAAACATAAAGTAGAAATTTTTATAGCAAGATATTAACGTTTTTAATTCGAAAGACCTGGAGTGAGTTACGATAATTATTAAATAGTGTCGATGTTCTTCAAAGAAGCTTAAATTTGAAGTCAGCCATTTTGCAAACTTTATTACTTTTGTAAAGCAACTGATGTAGAACAAAACATGCTTGGACATAAACAATCCAAGTCATATCGAAGCAAAGATATGTGTCTTTATACTAATATACATACTAATTTACAAATCAATTCAAACAACATGTCGTATGATTACTTTGATTTTTATTTTATTCTCAGAATGCAATAAGTGTGATTCACGATCTTGAGCTCAACTATTAGCTTAATTAAATTGAATTTTAAAAAACGCGAAAAAGCAATGGTATCAATTTTCTTTAAAAGTGTTAAAATAATAAAGCAGCCATTTTTCAAAATTTGATACTTTTGTAGTGCAAATGATGTAGAACAGAACATTCTTGGACATAAACAATCTAAGTCATATCGAAGCAAAAATACGCGGTTTTTAAATTCATCAATTTACAGCTCACTTCAAACCACATGACGTATGAGTTACAATGATTGCATTTTGTTCTTAGACTGTATAAAATACAAATTTTAGAAGCCTGTTCTGTAGCTCAAATATTGCATTTCTCTATTTGAACCACCTCGAAAAAGTACAGATAAGGAAGTGGTGTCGAAAGGCTTTAAAAAGTTAAAAAAATTGTGCAAAAATTCGGTTGGCGTAAAGCAAGAATTTCGCACAAAAGTTCGTAGAGGTAATAACATCGAATAGTTTTGAGTATATCGGGCATTACATATGTAACTGCATGGCATGATTTTTTTTTTTTTCTAATACAAGACAAGAAATCAGTTTTAACCCTATAATTCCCCAGGGGTACATTTTAGACCCTCCCTCAGATGTAATTTTTTGTTAGTCTAAGCCTACTCTATCACTTCCTAGATAATTCGTAACCTGATGCGATATACACCCTTTATAATGTACAAATTTATGACAAATAAAATAAAAAAAGAATAATTAATTTTATATAAATTTTCCATTTTTAAATCGATTTTTTTAAAAAGTATTAGAAATAGAAATTGATTAGAAATCAATTTATTTCTCCGAAACTAACAAACTAACCAAAAAGTGATATGAGTAAAATTATTTACAGGTAATTTTATTACCTTTAATTAGAGGTGTAGAACGTTTAAACATAAACATTGTTTCTTGAGATATTTGTAATTGAGTGAAACTATCTTTTTTTTTTTTGGTTCAAGAACTGAAAGTGACCGAAACCTCGAAAACGACGTGAAAGATTTTACATATTTAATGAATAATGGCATTCAAAGGTGATTTTGGTCCGTGTCTTAGCAAACATAACATGAAATATGAGTAACTATTTTTACTAAATATTTTGTTATTTTTCTGATGGTAAAACTTTATGGAATGCAAGTTCGATGCGACTTAGATCAAACATTTCTAGGTGGAATTTCTTCATTGATATCTTCGTTAATGGAAAGTAAAAATTTAATAAATGGCTGCTGAATAATTTTACATGAAAATTATTCGTACAATATAAGTAAACCTACACGACGTATGAGTTATCACTATTACTTAGCATTTGTTATTTTTCAGACAATAAAACTTTATGGAATGCAAGTTCGAATACTATTCAGAGCTAACATTTCTTGGTGCAGTTTCTTCATTAATATCTACGCTAATGAAAAATTAAATTTTATGAATGGTTAATGACCAACAATGCTGAAAAATTTCCCTTTATCTTAATTTTTCTCGAGTCGATTTAAGCTACATACAGAGTTGTGCATTATTCAAATAATTAAGTTGAATATTTTTGCAAAAAAATCGTTCAGATAATGTAAAACTCTAAGTAAATTAATGGAATGCAAGTTCGATTTAGAGCTTACATTTCTAGGTGGAATTTTTTTATTTATATCCACGCTAATCGTAAATAAAAATTTTATTAATGGCTGCAAGCAAATTGCATACTTTTCAGCATTTTCTATTAAGCATACCACACATTCCATTGCAATTGCATACTACTGTGCGCACTACTACTACAAACGTATGTGTCTATTACGGTTTGTCTGCATGTTTACTTTTGCTTTTGCTTTCACGAGTTTTCTACATTGGCGCGCTTACTTCTGCTACCTTTGATCTACAGCTCAATCCTATTTTTAGTGCTGCTGTTTGTATTTTTTTTTTTTTTTTTTGTTCTTCATGCACAGGTGAACATTTTAATCAATTTGTTGCCTGTATGTTTTTGTTGCTTTGCAGCAATTTTAAATATTGCGCAGTGAACAATAAAAAAATCATCATCACCATCATCGGCAGCAGCAACAGCAGAATCATCAACTGTGTAGCAAAGGGGGCAAAAAAAACTGCTACTATCTACTGCGACTGCAATCAGCCAGGCAGTGTTGCATTTAATCCGCATGTTTAATTGCTGCACATCGATTGGAAAAGTTATGGGGTAAGTAAACAATGCGCAAGTAAATAAACAATTCGCGTTGTTGAGCAGCACATCCCTTAGCTTCTCTTCACACCATAAAGATTGGAGGGAAAGGGGTGGTTGGCGATTTTAACAATAACTTTTCCAATCGACTTATAAACGCACACATACGCACAGTGCAAAATATGTAGCAAAGTGTAGTGTGTAGATTGTCTTCATTTGACTGCATTCGTATGAGGGATAAACGCATAAGTTTACTTTGCTACTTTCATTGTTTTGCTGCGCAGCAATTGGGCTGGAAAGTTAGTAGAAAATGTATTAATTTTTGAAACTGAGGAGCATAACCTGAGAACAAAAAATCGACTTTTTGATATTGAAGTGTGTGCGTTGAAATTAAATCAAAGTTTTCTATTCCTCTACCAACCATTTCACTAAAATTCAAGCGCTGTCAAATTGTAATTTTAGTCGAAAATTAAATGCAAATAAATTAAATTTTGTAGCACATTTCATTAAATTTATTTCAGTTTTGTGTGTTTGCACTTGTAACATACGAGTATGGGTACATTAGATAGGGTAAAAATTTAGATTCAAAAGTTAAAAATACTCTTAATAGCGATATCTGCATAGCATTTTTTTTTTTCCGAGAAAACCCAATGTGCCAAAATTGATACCCAAAAATGCCTCAAAAATAAAGACTATGTATGTCCTTACAAAAAATTTTGCGTCAAAAAATATTGTTTTTTTTTTTTTGATATTTGATTCGAAATTTTTATGTTTTCAATATGTTTTGTAAAATTTTAAAAAAGTTTTCTGAGCGTTTCTGAAACCAAAAATTTCAATTTAGTCAAAAAAAGTAAGAATTATATAAAATTTTCGAGAGTAACCAGGTGGCAACCCTAAAAATTTATGTTGGATTCTCAAAAAGTATATTTAAGTGTTTTAGGACTATATTTTAATTTTTTTTTTAATAAATATTTTAAGCAAAACTAATAAAAAAACCAGGCGGAGGGTTACTAAACGGAGAATGATTAATTGTTGTAAAGAAAGGTGGAGAATGATGAAACGGAGAATGACGAAATGTTGCAGAAACAGTAATATCACAGTGAAAATAGCAATTTCTTTCACTGGAAAGATCACCTCATAATTGACTTAAAGCAGTTTTAAAACTTAAAATCGATTTTTTAGGAAGTTAGATATGTTTTCACAAACAAGTCACATAATTTATTAATGCCGAAAGAAGAAGAAGAAGAAGATAAGAAAAAAAGTTATGAGCAAAAAACAATGTTTTTTTTTTTGTGTCAAAATCGGCCTTCAGTAGAATCGAAAGTGTTCCTCAGATTTTTCTCAGAATGAAAATAAAATGATACAGACATAATTTCTAAAAGTCCTTCTAACTTTTAAGGTACTTTGTTTCGGAATGATTTTTTATTACTTCAAAAAACTGGAATCTGTTTAATGTACTTACGAATATTTGTATTATTTCTATGATGATATATGTTGGAATTTGCAATCATTCTAAGGGTATAACAACTAACAACAACAAACATGGATTTCTATGTATATTTTTATTTTGAATGTTGTTTTGTCTATTTCTCTATCTGTCTGCCATGTGTCCTTCAGTCATTGTAAATAAAAATAAAATGCTTAAATCCAGCATTTTACATTTTGTTACATATGTTTTCGTTAAAGTTTTCCGTCATGTTTTATATCATGTTGTATGACATTTGTAACAATTTTGCATTTCTCACTCAAAAAAAGGGAAAATTTCTATTTTACGTTACCTCAGCATTTTATCTGACTCATAGTCAGCTTAGCCCACTTGTAAATTGAATGTTAACAACGCTGTTTTACTAAAGGGTATTTAGCACTTGTAGAGAAAATCATCAAACATGCTTTGGTTTATGAAATGTATTGAAATAATGGAAAAAACTAGTAAGGCCCATATTATCATTCATTAGTTAACTAATAACAAGGGTTTAACCAACAACATTTTATTTTCAGCCATAAGTTAACCATTAGTTAAGCCCTCAAATTTCATTGGTTAATCATAAGTTAACCAACTGCTGATGAACTGCCACGCATAATGATATTTTTGTGCCCTTTCACTTACACAGAAAAAAAACTGACGGTAAAATTAACTATAAATTTTGTATTCTATAGTTTTTCAAATTTTCTATAGGAAACAAAAACAAAAATTCAAAATTTCAGAATCAGCTTTACTTTTCTACAGTTGAATTCAACTGTACATTTTGTATTCGATAAATTTTTTTTTTCATATGAATAACATTTTGAATTGAGTTTTTAACAGGTTCATATTCAATTCTCACATTGTTTTAGAATAAATCAACATAAGTTTGCTAGAGTTGTACTGATATTTTGCCATTTGAAATGGTGTCGCCGTAGAAGTTGTTTGCTTCAACTTCTACGAGTTTTTGGAAACGGCTAGTTACAGCCCTTCTGGGGTGCTAACTATTAAACCGTTCCAAAACAGTTTTAACTGTTTGGAACAGTTTATACAGTTAGCTGACCTTTTAAGAAGGTTATTTTTACTGTAACTGCGATTGATAGTTTTTAAACCGAGTAAACTGCAAATTTACAGGGTTCTACGGTCAAAAAACAAAAACTCCGGGTTGGTGCAATTTCTATCAAAAATCTAGGTTAAATTAACTGTTTTCACAGTACCTAAACATTTTAACAGCAACTGTACAGTACTATATTTACAGTAATTTTACTGGACTGCACAGTCAATTCAACCTTTACTGCGGGTTGGTGCAATTTCTATCGTTGAAATCGGTTGGATTGACCGATATTTTTTTTTCTGTGTATTTGATCAGTAAATTCACTTCTTCATTTTTATCGTTTTGTTATTTTCTTTTCCCAACCCCAAACAGAGAACATATGGTTTTGCAAAGTCCATTAACAAATTCCACAAATGATGCAATATTTTTTCCTTGTTCATTGCCTTAGTTAACCAAAACGGATGTGAATATGAAACAATTAGTTAAACTCTTTTCACACTTTTAGTTAACTAATTGGTTAACTAATGACTGTTAATACGGGCCTAAGTGTGTTATCTTTGGTCTGGCCAGGAATTATATGCTATTGCAGCATTTCGAAACGTTTACCTTTTTGGAGGTACAATGCTATTTTCTTCGAATTCACCTAGTTTTTGCTCAGAGCTTTCACCTATCATCCCTACTATTTGTGTGTATGTTGGTTGCGTTATCGTAAATAATGGTCGTGGAATTGCTTTATAAGTTTTATTTTGTATGGGTAGTATGCGTTTTCATTCCCCACTTTCGGTGAATTCCCATATTAAAACTAAATATTTGATTGATGTAGAAATTTTTTTTATCCAAAATAAATTGATTTTAACCCCTAAACGCGCTAAAATCACGTTTTTAGTCTCCAACGCTGTCAAACATATTTCGTAAATCATAAATATAGAAAAAATTGCGTTAACAAATTTTCACACTTTCGTTTAGACTTAAAGCAAATATTTGAAATCTAAATATAAAATAGAGCTAGTTGCTTTCCCAATCATTTAATATTGTACAAATTAACAAAAGTTTTATATTTTCGTAAATTTTTAACGTAGAATTTTTGCGTTAAGTTTGATTTTTTCCTAGAAATATAAATAGATGCTACTAAAATATTAAAATCATTATTTTTTCCTTTTTTTATGTTACTCCTGAACTTACGCAACATAATTTTGCATTTACATCAGAATAACTTTATGAAATTTCCTTTTAATATTTTGTTTTTATAATTTGAATTCTTAAAGAAAATCCTGTAACAATTGCATTTTATGATTTTAACAACTTTCTGATATTGAAATTTCTACAATTGATACTTATGTTTACTTTTCTTCATATAAAAAAAAAACTTCCTACTGTTATCCTTGCTCTTATCGTAACTACTCGTACTACAGCTGCCTTTTTCAGGTCAACTAAATAAATCAATAATATTTATATTTTTCGATAACATTGTAATTAAGCAGATTAAACAATTTCCAGTTATCTATAGCAATGAAACTTCATTTTATATAATTTTGTATTTGTATGCATTGTTTTTTGTTTGTGTATGTGTGCTGAAAAGGATGTTATTCGTATTTTTCGAAATACAATTCAAATAGTCTCAATCGTTAGGGTCAGCATCTAAACTGTATTGTGTACTGTAAAACTCATACGTTCAACTGTATGTTACCTATACAGACATACAAACAATTCTCAATAAATGAAATACAAATAATTGTGTGGCACATGATGATCCCCATTGGCTGAAAACTTTAATGTGTTATGACACCCAATAGGCAAAATTTTTGTGGTGACAAAAATAATTGACTTCTTGGCATCAACAAGTTAAAATCTGTAAAGATTTGAAAAATAAAACCCAAATTCAACATATGGGGCATTATAGGTGTAGAAAAAAAATAAAAAAATTAAAAGGGACTAACTTTGTTAGAATCAATTTTCAAAAATTAAGGTCCATCTTTCCTCGGTCGACGGACACGCTTACCGCCCATACAAAAAATATACTCAAAACGTGATAATAAAAGCTATGTTAACAATAACGCATACAAAATACACATAAAAAATTAAAAATAGTTAATACAAGCTCCAAGCAAAAACTAGGGGAAGCAGAACTAGAGGGCGCGGTACCCCCCAGATTAGCAAAAGTTTCAAATTGTTATACTGAAGGCATTTTTTAAAAATAATTCAACAAAGTTTCAATCAAACACTAAAAACATTAATTTCAAGCCCTGAGCGAAAACTAGGTGGACTCAGACAAGAGGCCGTTGCACCTCTCATATAAACAGAAGTTTCAAAAAGTTCTGCTGAAAGCGTTTTTTGAGATAACGCAACCAAATTTCGGCCAAACTCTAAAAACATTAATTGCAAGCTCTGAACAAAAACTAGGCAAATTTAAACTAGAGGGTGTGGCACCTCAAGTATAAGCAAAAATATTTAAAATGTTATGCTGATGGCGGTTTTAAACACAACCCAACCAAATTTCACTCAAACACTAAAAACATTAATCGCAAACCTTAAGCAAGAACTAGGCAAACTTGGATAAGTGAGCGTGGCACTCCCATATAAGCAAAAGTTTCAAAAAGCTCCACTGAAAGCGTTTTTTAAGATAATGAAACCAAAATTTTGTGCAGATACTTGGAAAAGTTAGTGCAAAATCTAACAAAAACTAAGTGAATTCAGTCAAAAAAGCGTGGACCCTCCCGTACAAGCAAAATTTTTAAAACACTGCAGTGTAGGGTATATCATTTTTTGGCCAGGCGAAAGGTAACACCCTTACTAGTTTGTCATTATTCTTGAATAACACAGTCCTGCGATGAAAATAAGTATGAGATCAGAATAGTAGCTTTTTATAGACTTTTGCTCACTGAATCCGAATATGTCCTTCGATTTGCTCCATCACGTCTAAAATCCGAGTTATTCATGATTTAAAATGCAGAAAACACTATTTTCAAATATATGGCGTACATCTTCAAAGAAGTCTAGTTCACTTTTGACAGCGGCATTGAGTTTCTTCTTTAACGCGGTGTTTTATCTTTTCCAAATGGATCATTAGTTTCATTTAAGTAAAGGTATACAAATTGAATATAGTCCTTTACAGGGATTAGCGATACCTTTACTTCAATCGATGATATCTCGAAAACTAATGAATTGAAAAAGTTAAAAGTTCGCTTTAAAGAAGAAGCTCATTACTATTCAATGCCGCTGTCAAAAGTGAACTACACTACTTTCAGGATGTACGCCATATCTGAAAATAACGTTTTTTGCACTTTAAATCAAGGATAACTCAAATCTTAGACGTGATGGAGCAAATCGAAGGACATATTCGGATTCAGCGAACAAAAAACTATAAAAATCAACTACTCTCATTTCATGCTTTTTTAACTTTTTCAAAAAAGCAGGACTGTGTAATCTGTCCTTGTGTGACATTTAAGTTTTTGACATTTTTCAAACTATTTAACCTTTTGAGTAAGGTTGGACTTATACAGAATTTTTCGACCTTGTAAAAATTTGTTTAAAAACTTCTCAAATATTTGCCAATTTTAAGCATTTTACTAACTTCTCAATATTTATTCTACTTTTTATTTAGTTTTGATTTTTTCAACGATTTTCAACATATATTATTCGACCACTTTGAATGAAAGGCAGGTAGGTGTTTTTAACATGAAGAATGCTCTATTTCGTCATTCTCAGTACCATTGATTTTTGCTAATACTCCAAATCTATTTGATATATTTCATTTTAGGAGATTTAGGAACTTAAAACAGATTTTCCATGTAACAGCTATTTATACTTACTTTCCTACTGAGCAATTCATAAAAACGTACACATCTATATGTATGTACTCATAAGCAAACACTTTTTAATGATAACGAAAGAAAGTTTCCTGTATTTGCGCAATCGAATGCGGATGTGTAACCCTTTTCAAAACTTGACTCTTTGTTTTTATATCACAAAAAAAAAAAAATTAAACAGAGACTTTTGTTATGTTTTGCAAATCGTATCGATTTTCTGTAAATTGCCAGAAAAATGTGTGAGGTGAAGGATAACAAGGATATAAAATGAATAAAATTTAATTCTAAGAACAGAGATTTCTCAACCGAAATTCAATGTTCAATACAGTTTCCACTACATACAAGAATGAAATCTTTTTATGGATTTCGAATATTCCTTAATAGACGTTTATAGATTTAAGAAGTAAAAAATTATGTTCTACAATATTTTTCACAATGAAAACACTCTTTGAAATTTACACAATACAATGATGAATCAGCTTCCAATTATTGTTTTGAAATTGCTTTTGTTTCTTTGGAATTATAATAAATTCAATTTAATCTTCATATTAGAAAACTTTTTTTTTAATAAAATTCTTGCTCCCTGATTTAATGAACAGCACATCAAAGAAAAAATTTACAAATTACCAAACTCTCCACTTTCATTAAATTTATACCCAGACATTCAAAGGTCAAAAATGTGTGCAAAAGAAATAAAATGTCCCTTCAAACAAACTGCTGTATGTCTAAAATAAAAAATCACTCCCCACCTCTAGTCACCAAGTAAGTAATGACAACGACCCATGCAAAAGCTTGTCACACTTGTACACAGGAACCACCAATGTCACCGCCAACAACTTTGAGGTTACACTTAGGTCACCCCGACGAGCAACATAAAAAGAGAGCCACCACATGAAAATATGTCACTGTTTGCTGCCGCAAACTTTGCTATCTGCCTCTTTCTTTCTTTCTCGCTTTAAACTCTATTATGGCCAAATAATCCAAGTTACGTATACGGTGAAGGGGGGCAAATAAATTTAAAATCACTGCTAAATCAATTGAGCGTGTTTATTGAGAATTTATTGTTGGGTAGGCCTGACAAACATCGTCGGCGGCGGGCACGGACGCTGGCGCGCGGCGTTGGGATAACCACAGAACCATTTTCGTTGTGATGAATTCGCGCGCACACAAATGATTTGCTTGGTCACAATTTATTGTGTAGGTTAACATTTGTCTTAGGAAGATGGTATTATATATTTGATATTTTTCAACTGAGTTTGATGTTGACGTTTTTCTAAACGATATATTCATCAAGGTTGAGGTTTCACATGCAAAATCGAATTTGAAGTTTTTTGGGGTTTTTATATGGTTTTTCAGTATTTTAAATAAAATTTTAGATACATTTTTTTTTGCAAAATAAAAATACAAACGAAAATAAAAACAAAAGTATAAACAAAAAACTTAGAACTTAAAACTTAAAATTAAATCTTTAAACATTAACTTTAAAACTAAAATCAAAAAATTAAAAATTAAATAAAATTAAAATTAACTAAGGGCAACAACTAAGAACTAATATCCAAAAACTAAAAACTAAAAACTTAAAACTAAAAACTAAAAACTAAAAACTAAAAACTAAAAACTAAAAACTAAAAACTAAAACCTAAAAACTAAAAACTAAAAACTAAAAACTAAAAACTAAAAACTAAAAACTAAAAACTAAAAACTAAAAACTAAAAACTAAAAACTAAAAACTAAAAACTAAAAACTAAAAACTAAAAACTAAAAACTAAAAACTAAAAACTAAAAACTAAAAACTAAAAACTAAAAACTAAAAACTAAAAACTAAAAACTAAAAACTAAAAACTAAAAACTAAAAACTAAAAACTAAAAACTAAAAACTAAAAACTAAAAACTAAAAACTAAAAACTAAAAACTAAAAACTAAAAACGAAAAACTAAAAACTAAAAACTAAAAACTAAAAACTAAAAACTAAAAATTAAAAACTAAAAATTAAAAACTAAAAACTAAAAACTAAAAACTAAAAACTAAAAACTAAAAACTAAAAACTAAAAACTAAAAACTAAAAACTAAAAACTAAAAACTAAAAACTAAAAACTAAAAACTAAAAACTAAAAACTAAAAACTAAAAACTTAAAACTTAAAACTTAAAACTTAAAACTTAAAACTTAAAACTTAAAACTTAAAACTTAAAACTTAAAACTTAAAACTTAAAACTTAAAACTAAAAACTAAAGACTAGGAACTAAAAACTAAAAACTAAAAACTAAAAACTAAAAACTAAAAACTAAAAACTAAAAACTAAAAACTAAAAACTAAAAACTAAAAACTAAAAACTAAAAACTAAAAACTAAAAACTAAAAACTGAAAACTAAAAACTAAAAATCAAAAACTAAACATTGAAAACTAAAAACTAAGATCTAAGGACTAAGAACTAAGAACTAAAATTTAAGAACCAAGAACTAAGAACTAAGAACTCAGAACTAAGAACTAAGAACTAAGAACTAAGAACTAAGAACTAAGAACTAAGAACTAAGAACTAAGAACTAAGAACTAAGAACTAAGAAGTAAGAACTAAGAACTAAGAACTAAGAACTAAGAACTAAGAACTAAGAACTAAGAACTAAGAACTAAGAACTAAGAACTAAGAACTAAGAACTAAGAACTAAGAACTAAGAACTAAGAACTAAGAACTAAGAACTAAGAACTAAGAACTAAGAACTAAGAACTAAGAACTAAGAACTAAGAACTAAGAACTAAGAACTAAGAACTAAGAACTGAGAACTAAGAACTAAGAACTAAGAACTAAGAACTAAGAACTAAGAACTAAGAACTAAGAACTAAGAACTAAGAACTAAGAACTAAGAACTAAGAACTAAGAACTAAGAACTAAGAACTAAGAACTAAGAACTAAGAACTAAGAACTAAGAACTAAGAACTAAGAAATAAGAACTAAGAACTAAGAACTAAGAACTAAGAACTAAGAACTAAGAACTAAGAACTAAGAACTAAGAACTAAGAACTAAGAACTAAGAACTAAGAACTGAGAACTTAGAACTAAGAACTAAGAACTAAGAACTAAGAACTAAGAACTAAGAACTAAGAACTAAGAACTAAGAACTAAGAACTAAGGACTAAGAACTGAGAACTAAGAACTAAGAACTAAGAACTAAGAACTAAGAACTAAGAACTAAGAACTAAGAACTAAGAACTAAGAACTAAGAACTAAGAACTCAGAACTAAGAATTAAGCACTAAGAACTAAGCACTAAGGACTAAGCACTAAGAACTAAGCACTAAGAACTAAGAACTAAGAACTAAGAACTAAGAACTAAGGACTAAGAACTAAGAACTAAGAACTAAGAAGTAAGAACTAAGAACTAAGAACTGAGAACTAAGAACTAAGAACTAAGAACTAAGAACTAAGAACTAAGAACTAAGATCTAAGAACTAAGAACTAAGAACTAAGAACTAAGAACTAAGAACTAAGAACTAAGGACTAAGAACTAAGAACTAAGAAGTAAGAACTAAGAACTAAGAACTAAGAACTAAGAACTAAGAACTAAGAACTAAGAACTAAGAACTAAGAACTAAGAACTAAGAACTAAGAACTAAGAAATAAGAACTAAGAACTAAGAACTAAGAACTAAGAACTAAGAACTAAGAACTAAGAACTAAGGACTAAGAACTAAGAACTAAGAACTAAGAACTAAGAACTAAGAACTGAGAACTTAGAACTAAGAACTAAGAACTAAGAACTAAGAACTAAGAACTAAGAACTAAGAACTAAGAACTAAGAACTAAGGACTAAGAACTGAGAACTAAGAACTAAGAACTAAGAACTAAGAACTAAGAACTAAGAACTAAGAACTAAGAACTAAGAACTAAGAACTAAGAACAAAAATTAAGCAAAACAAGAAACAAAATCAAAAAAAATAAAAAACAATAGAGTTAGAATAAGAAAAAGGGTTGGGATAAAGTCACCAAATTTCGCTGCGACTTATAAGCTTTAGGCAAGAATGCAAACCCTGATAAGACTCAATTAGAAGTCAGTCCATAGGCATAAGGCATTCATGAATATCATAATTTTCCTTGGAAGTAAGACGCCCACCTGCGATGGAGAAGTAACGAAGTCTCTAGCTAGAGTATAACAGTGACATAGAATAAGTTCTGTTGTTTTCTCTTCTTACTGAGTTACAGAATCTACAGAATTCATTCCAAAATAATCCCATCCCATCTATGTGAAAAATCCCGTTATATTCCGTATACCTTTCCTGTTAAGCATAAGTAACTGTTTTATTCTTTATTTGGAAGTTTTAAATATGAATGATTCAGGTTGTCTGTTGCCCAGGGTGTAGTCTCATCCTTCTTAAACTTTTTTGTACAGCCAATGATTTAAATGATATTTTAGAAAATTCCGAGGCGGTTGAATGGAGTAGGTCCACAAGTTATGTTGATGATGCTTTTCTTGCCGCCGCGTTTGCAATATCATTGTCCTCAATTTAATTTTGCCCAAGTACCCAAATAAGATTAACCTTAATTCGGGATTTGAGTTTGATTAGTACTTGGTTAGTTGAAAGCAATCCCAAACTATCATCGATGTAATTTTGAAACTTTTAAGGATAAAAAGCCGCTTTGCTAACAGTTAGAATATAGATGTTTATTCCACAATCCCTTTTTTGTATTCCCTTAAGCAGTGCTTGGTTGGATGTACGTTCGCTTGAAACACCAAGTTTCATGGCTCCAGCACTATTGGGAAGATTACATATATCTGGGAAAATGCTCGATAAATTTTATCAAACAACAATAGACTAATATCGATTTAAGTAACCTTAATCAACGATATATTTCAGTAATGGCCATACTCCCATCAACAATATTTCTCTCTCTATATACATATTTATGTCTTTCATGATGACATGTCGGCTGACTGAATATGCGATATAACTGTCTGTCTGACTGTCTGTTTGCCTGTCTGTCTGTTTATTCATATGTAAGTCAGTCGCTACTGTGCAGCGGTTTTTGGTGTTGCTACCCATCGTTTGTCAGTGTCATCGTTGTAATATTTTGCGTTACTCTTGATGTTGGTTATTATGGCTGTTGCTGCCACTGCCCCTTGGAACCTCGTTCATCATTCTGAATTATTTGCTCAAATTGGTTGCATTTCGTACAAATTAAAATTAATATTTTGAACTCCGCCACGCAACGTGGCAGTTTCATGTTAATTCATTTCAAAATTTTATGTATTAAATTGTTTGATAAAGTATAGAGATTGGAGTCAAGAGGAAAAGCCATAGACTATGCTTAACAGTTTAATTTGACTGTGATTGAAAGATATGAGTTGTGAGTTTTAAATCAAAATGCTAAAATGAAAATTGTTGGAAAAGTCATTTGTCAGATGTTTGAAAAATCGTTTTGAAGTATGTATGTAGTTTATGTACTATCAATAAACAAATACCAATCCTTCAGATAAATCGTTGGTCCATTTATGCCACTTTTCTTACAACTATAAAACATCATCAATCAACAGTTTCGTTTTAATATGAAAACTCAACAGTTTTAATATTTTCACTAATATATGTATTCCTGTCACTATTTTTAGATGACAACGAAATTATTATTCTAACAAATTCAAATACTTCAAAGAACTCTTTGTGTCATCACCTCTAACTAGTACTTCTGTCAATAAAACACCACTGGAAGTATGCTTCAAAAATAAGTACAGAGTCTAAGCTAAGTTTTACAGCACTTAATGCACTACTCATCATCAAGTGGAGACTTTTGGGTTTTCCAAAAATTTCAACAACACCAGCAGCAGCAGCTTTAGCAAATTCAACATCATTCCAAATATCATGACGGCAACATCATCATCATCATCATCTTCAACCCTTTCATATGTTCTCATTTTGTTGGTGGTTCAATTTATTATCCTCCTTACGTTTTGTTTTATTAGCAAAGGGTTGCAAGAGTCATCACTCCCAAAGTATTCCTTTGCTCCTTTACTTTTCTGCACTGCATTTTCATTCTGTTTGTCTTGTCAACGTTGTTTGGAATCTCTTCGTCTGTCCACCGATTGCGCTACTACTACAACTGTGTTTCCTTGTACCTACATGTTTGCATTTGTGACTTGTGCTTGTTCTTTGGTTAAATTATGTCCCATGCAGACAAACAAATTTTCCGTCATCAACACAGTAAATGTTGCAGTGATTCCCTAAGCTGCTGAAATATCGAAGAATCCTCCTATATATAGGTCTTTATGTCTGGAATTGGTCTGGATCAGGTCAAAAGTTTTTTTAATCGGTCTTTGAAGTTTTCTTTGCATGTGTTGAGTCAACACACTAAATTTTACGATCCTTAAGTCTGAGGTATATCATGTCTTGTGAAGACTTATTGAGGATGTTAAGGGAAATATTTTTAACCCTCATCCCTCACAAATGTGTAATTTTTGACCATTTCTCAAATAGATACAAAAATTACCCCTTAAATGGGGGATAATAGATCAATATGTAACACAGAAATATTTGCTATAAAATTTTACTAATAGTTGCCGCGAAGCCCAAAAAAATCTTCAATATCAATAAAGATCTCACACATTTCATGATAAATCAATTTTTTTAATATTTATAATATTAATTTTTTGTAATATTTTATAGCATTATAACCGGTTTTTTGGGAAAAGGGGTCAAACAGGCCCACAAAAACCGGATGTATTGGGTTAATGTTTTTAAGAACTGTTCCTTATTTGGTTTTGTTATGACCTTGGGAGAACCTTTTTTCAAAATGTAGTTTTAAAGGTTTACAGTGGGGTGCAATTCCGAAAATTCGTGTGAATGAGTTTTCGAAAACTGCTGTAAAACTGAAATTATGGGGCATTGAAGAAGCATCTGCAAATCATTTTTTCAATTTGTCTTCATCAAAAGTTTTAGCTACACTGACATCCATATAATGCAATTTTGTTATTTTATTTATGTTTTGTTTATTTCATTGTTGTTGTTACTGTTGCTGCTGCTTCTGTTTCTATTGCTATCTGATTTGGAAGCCCGGCAAATGTCCTTTTAGTCCTTGACAGTTTTCGTTCTATATTTCTTAACAACTACGTATGTACTTAGTTACTTAGTGCACCCGTATGCCCTCAAACTTCCTATTTAGGTTTTTGTACAACCGCACTTCCCTTTCAGTGTTGCATTGTCCACTACTAATGTTGCATAAATGCAACATAGGCAACCCAACTCATGTTACCATTCTGTTGATGTTTCTTCTTTTTCGTCTTCCTATTGTTGCCATTGCAAACGGGCAAGGGGACGCGCGGAAGTAGCAACAATTTTATACTTTAGGCATAATTCCAATGCAAATAGACAAGTTTCGCAGAGAGTTTTCCTTCAAACATGATAAACACAAATATCAGGAATGAACCCATTCATGTATGAGTGCATGAATTGAATGAACTCAAACGCATACACACGCACACTTCGAATGTTGAATTATGATTTTCTTCTGCAGCAGCAGCAGCGAGAGCATCATCATTTTAGGCAATATCCATATTGTGTTCTTGATTATGTTTTGGTTCTTGATATGATTCTGTGTCATATTTGGGTCATTATATATATTTTACTTTGATGTCAAATTCGAAGAAGGCACTCAATTTGGTTTACATGAAAAATATTACGAATGATGACGATTCAATGGCAGCATTTGTTTTTGGCAATCACAGCAAAATTTGAACAGAAATGTAAATTTAATATATTGGGATTTTCAAGAGAATTGTTCATAGGTAAACTAGGAATTGAGTTGAAAATTGTGTAGTATTCGTTTAAATTATGTTTACTGCCGATATTAATATGTTCAAGGAGCAGCTTCATCTTTATTATCAATAATTTATGCATGTTTTGATTCATATGCGATGTAAAATGTCTCGGCATGATATGCTTTCAAGCTCTTTTGCCAAAATATACTTAAACTAAAAGTCTTACTATTAAAGAAAAAGTCTTAAATTTTAATTGTTAAGTTAATGATGTTATTAGTTGGTCTCCAAAATATGAATATGCTATCCGCTTTTTTGCATCAGGTCAGATTTACTTAACTCTTTAACGACTAGGTCTAAATATGCGAAAGAATTTTAAAATAAAAATATGACAAAATCGAAGTAATGGGGGTTTATAAAACTTTTATTCAAGCAAATCGGGTTCTGGCAAACATACTTGCCTTTAGTAGTTAAAGGATTAAAAAAATTTCTATGTAGTCCAAAAAAGTAAGAGTTATACAAAATTTTCAAAAGTAACTAAAGTACCTAAAACTTTATCTTGGAGCGTCGCGAAGTTTATGTATAGTCTCGAATCATAAAACGGAAATTAGTTCGAAAATTCTAACGAATTTACTAATAAACAACAATGTCTTGTAAGAGAACCATCCTTCTGGAGTTAATTTGATGGGAGAATTATTATACGGGAGAATGACAAAATGTTACAAAAACAATAATATAAAAATAGCAATTATTTTTAAAAAATGTTGAAACTCATTGTTTATTGATTTAACTATATAAATATAAGTGAATATAAATGCATTGTAATATAAAAAATACTTACAGGGAGATTGACACACACGTGTGATCTTTATAAAATTTTTAAAATTTGAAAAAAAACGCACTAACACTTATTATCGAAAAAATCAAAACTGACTGAGCTGCAAAATAACAGATTCTTCTCTTACTCTTCACTTGCAGTTCTCTTTTGTACTTTTTATTTCAAAAATTTACAGTAAAAATAAGAAAATCTTAGAGGAGATAGTCTTAAATAAGGGACCAAAATCAATTTAATATAAAAAACATTTTTCGGGGATTTAACACTGAAAAACAGTAACTGAAATATATATACACACAATATATAAATATGTTTTTTAGAAAATAACATAATATGCAATAACGGGCAAATTAACTGCACGAAGTAGCGGTTAGGGACAGTAGGGAGAATGACTTTTTAACACTTCATGTTATGATTTCATACTTAAATAGTTAGAAGTATTTTTTTTTTTTTTTTTTTTTTTTTTTAAGCTCATATTAAGTATCTGTATATACACTCAATTGTATATTTTTCGGAGAATCACCCAGTTTTAGAATTTGACAGTATGCTAAATCCCGGCTGAAAAATGCTGGGAATGAGTCGTGGGATATCCCTTTGATTTAACATCAACCATAAATTGTTTTTTTTTTTGTTCAGACTCTCAAAAATAAGGAATTTTTGAACTTCCCCCACTGTAAGTTGCCAAAAGTACATTATGTATAAAACTTTTTGTTCCAATGTCATAATGAAATCACGAAAGAAACAATTTTTTGCAACGTCTTAACCCGTTATATCTTTATTATGGATCTTTTTGACTCCTTTTTCCAAAAACTGGACTCTAATAGGTTAAAGTAGTCTACAAAAACTTTCTACAAAATATTTCACTAAATTTTACCGAAGTCACGAAACATTTAAAATTTAAGAAAATGCGTTAAAAATCCAACTTTAGATTTTAAATGATTTTCAAAACGCTATCTGGTGGAATATTATTTTTTTTTTTAACACCTAAGCAAAATCTTCTCATTAATATTTTTCTTACGATCCCCATAAAAATCGAAGCACATTTTTGATGTATTTTTTATTTCTAATATCACCGGTTTCGTTATAACTCTTAAGCTGGGTTTACAGAAAACCCGACCTGACGCGTCATCATATTCATGTTGAAGAAATCAGGATGTACTAGTAACACTATTGAAACCACTTTTGGTTGTTTTACTGTTGTACAATGTAAGTAGTATGATATGCGACAAAATAACTATGTTTATTGCTCAAACATAGGTCCTTATTGCACATTTTGCCGGCACATTTAACATTTTTACACCGCGAATTAGGTGATCGTTAATCATACTACGAATTTTGATGTATTTCATGTCTCTCTTGGTCACGGGAGAATGATGGAATCTACTTCAAGAATAGACATAATCTATATGTAAGTACATAAGACAAAAATTTGTCCTACCTTTCATGCTGTGTTCAGAAATGGAGCACGACTTGAACTTTTGTGTGGAAATGTGCATAAAGTAAAAATTATTTTAATATTTTGCCATTACGCAAGGTGAAATTTTGTGCAAATTTTTAAATATTAAGAACGACAAAATATGCAGTCACACATAGCTGAAAAGAGGATACAGCACAAAGAGAAAGACAAAAAGCTGACTGACCATTGGACGATTCAAGTAAACATAATATTGCCTCCAAAATTCGAAGAAAATTAGTTATGTATCAGAAAAAAAAAAAGAAATTGTTAATATTTTGTTCACTGTTCAAAATTACTTCTTAAATTTTTGTAAATACAACGTCCGCCCAATTTGACAACGTTTTTTGGATTTAAAGTAGACATCGACGAGTCGAAGAGGCATTTATATAAACGCTCGTATTGTCAGATTTTAATTAAAGCAAAAAGCAATGTGATGAAAATCGATTGGCTGGATTTCACCATGATTATGTTCACGTACCATATATGGTACGGTGTGCATATAAGGGTTAAGTCAGTGCCAAAAAATGTACCTAATTAATATAATAACGTAATTTTTTTCCTCAAGTGCATACTGAATATTTGACAACCTTCGCAACCTGTCTATTGGGATACAACTCACTGCTCATTTCGCTTAAATTTTATAAAATTGCCACACCCTGTTGACTGCAGCAGCAGCTCGCACCTTTCAATTAGCTAATTGAATACGCTCGAGGCCATCATTGTACGCAGGGTAATTAAAATGAAATATTATCACAAACGCGGCCTATTAAGTGCAGTTCACTGCTTTAGACACCCCAGGGATATGTTGCAACGATAGCAGAAATATTTTGAAAAATTAAAAAAGAAATATAAAAAAATTTTAATGTACTTACAAAAAAAATTAATAAAATTGAGAAGACTTCATAAATTTTTTTTTTTTTTTTGCATTCTATACATTTTCGGCTAAAAGCGGAAAATGTGCAATTTTTTTTTAAGTTCCAATTAAAGTTTTAAATGACTCGGTGTTATGTGTTTTGGTATTTAATTTAATTTTTTTTTTTTTAGTTTTTTATTGATATTTTTACAATTTGCTATTACTTTAAAGATACTTTTTTTGTTTCTACATTTTGTTTTTTAATCCAATGTACATAATGCAATTTGCAATTTCACCCTTAGGTATTTGTAATAAAATTTCTTTACAATTTGTTGTGGTTAGGATACATCATAAAAAAAGTACGTGCTTTTGTACTTTTTTGTAAAATTAATGTATTTGAAATTGTAAGCGGTGAACAGACTTCAGAGTATATATCATTCTTTAATTTCATAGAACTCCTCGGCTTAAAATCTCTTGAAATTTTTTTATGGCAAACACAGAGCTCTGCATTACATCTGCTATAGATCTAAGTAATAGAGTTATAATTTCAATCGATTTCAATTCGATTTTCTCGATTCTTGGATTTTCTACTCAAACGATATCTGAAATGCAATTTTTGGTTTATCAAAGTTCACGCTGTGTCATATTCTCATTACAGTTATAGGCGATGTATAAGACAAGATTCGGCTGGGTTTAAGTAGCGCACGGTTCTTCGGAGCGGGGCTTTATTGATAATTTGCGGAACTCAGATTATTTTTTTTATACTATATCTTATGGGGTTTTTTGAAAAAAAAAAACGCAACATACCAAATCAGATATAGTCACTTTGATGTATTTATCGGTGTTGAATCTGAATTCAGTCGCAGAATTGCTCTATCACATAAGGTTTTTGAGATATTCTAACTTAAAAGATCAAAAACACAATTTTTGAGGCTATATAGAGAACGCACGATAATGTTTTTAACTTTTTTACAAAATATTATAAATAAATTATGAATTGGTCTTGTTTGATTTTCTCTCAAAAAGTTATGACAATTTTAAGATGACAAATGATATACGAAAATCGTATGTGGTATCATTTTCAAACGATCATAACTTTTTAAGAAAAAATCTTACAAGACCGAGCATATAAGAGTTTTATATCTAGCTAGACAACGACAGAATAGATGTTTCAGATTATACTTTTCGTCGTCGGCATACCAGCGACATCTGTAAGCATGATTACCTACGAGAAAGTAACCTGTGATAACTCCTACAACAGTTTCACATATTTTAAGAGTTAAAGTGAGAATGTAGTCTGTATTATTTTCACGGGAAGTTGGCCACAAATGTTTAGTTTTTTCGCTACAACATATTTGAGTTAGTTCATTTTAGATAAGCCTCATAAGGAAGGATTTCTGATAAATTATATAACATCATGGTACTGTATAAGAAGTGATATGCATAGCGGTTCCCTTTCCACGAAGATGCCTTCTTTTGCCTGTTCATCAGCAATTTTGTTCCCCTCTATACCGCAGTGACTCGGTAACTAAATAGTTGAGGAATTTTTCAAGCTTTTAAAAGACTTAAGTTCATTTTCCGTCACCATACTAATCGTTTTCACCTCGACTTGAAAGATGCTACAGTCTCATGGCAATTTAGACTTTTATTATAGGTGAGAATGAAACCCCAGCTTTCAGAGCTGCCCGTAAATCCAATGAACACGAAGTTCGTTTAACCCAGAAATCTCTCGATTCTTTGTTTAAAGAGAACTGCATAGCAAGACGAAATATTGGATTACAATAGTCAGTCGATATTTTAAAGCAGGGCCCGAATTCTCTCCAGCTAAACCCCGCTTTTTTTTAGTTGGAGTGCAGCTTTAAAGACTATTCCTTCCGCACATACTTAAGTCGGTAGGTAGCATGTTAAGTAATATATTTAATGATTCTCTGAATTCTCTGATGTAGTTTTTAGAGCACCCGTAATCCTCAAGTACATATTTCGTTAAACTCTTTCTAATGGAGTTAAGAAAGACTCGTTTTTGAATGCATTCCACTAGAGAAATATTCCATAAAACAACATAAACCTAACATTGCAGCAGAATGTTTTGTGTGTTATCTTAAATTCTAAGCCCAAACTTTCTTCAACGTTTTCTTTCCAATGCAGTTTTTAATCTAGAATCACTCCTAGAAACATTGCTATTTTTTGATAAATTTATGGTGATTCCTTTGATATGAATGCAACTGAAAGGTGTTTTTTTATATTTTATGGTAAAAAGTAAAACTTTAGTTTCTGATGGACTTATACTGAGGCCTTATGTGGTGCATCATCTGCTTTAGAATTAGACTAAACCATCTGAAAGTTTGCGATTGAGAATGAACTACGAGATCGATTTTAAAGGTAAGCAGCGCACGCAACTATTATTCCAAAAGTTTCAATTTGATCCATGTACCAAAGATTGTTTTAACCGGAATTCTGTTTGCAGTTTGTAGATTTTCTTGTTTCTCAGTTGACTTTTTTTCGGTGTATGACAAATGCAAAACCAACAGGAAGACTTCGCTGGAAAAGGAAATACAAGAATCGGGAAAGTCGTGGCAACAGATCAAAGTCATCGCAAGGGATCGCAACAAATGAAGACGTTTCATATTGGCCCTCCTCCTCCATAAATACATAAATACATAAGACAAATGCATAAAAGTATTTGTAAATTTTACTTGAATATAGATACTTCAATAACTTAAGGTAAGCAAATTAATGAAATTTCTAAGAAATTAAATGCTAATAAACTGACGAAAGAAATAGTTGGTATTATTTAATATAAAAAACCATATTTTAAAATGATGACAAATTCACAAATACATATTGCATCATATATTTTTGAAATTCTCCCACCATTCAATTAAAACGAAAAACAATTTAAAAAAAAAATTTTCTAACTAAAACCCCCATATCGCGCTGTCTGTCAAACAAACTGATTTCTAATTAAATAAACAAAAGAAACAACAACAACAAAAAATACAAAATATTACGCTCGAGATATTCCACTGTATTTTATGTAACACATTTGGTATGAGATAAGGTCGCCAAATTAGAAATTTCCAACACGAATGCAGTGAAATATTACTAAATTTTACATACTATGTATGTGTAAAATTTTGTTTGTGTGTATATTTTTTCTATTTTTGTGAATAAATTTATAGAAAATCCGAAAACCAACAGTGATACCCTGACTCTGACAACATTTCCGTAACAACTAATGATCAAACAGACATTTTTTACATGCTGTCAAATTTGTTGAAATAAAGGGTGAACCAGCAGCTGATTTCATTTTGAAATAGTCAGAAATAAACGCACGTACGTAGACAATGACTGCTGCAGTTTTTTTGTATGGCCTTCTGATATATCGCTTTGATTATTCTTCAGCTTATGTTAATGATTTTCTCTCTTTTCATTTTTCTCATTTGCAACACCCTGTAAATGCATTTATTCATCAGGCATTACGTCTGCTCGTTGTTAAAATAACGAAATAAATGCAACTAACGCAAAACTGAATTTTTGATAATTTTTATTTTAAAATTGATTGCATGAAAGTTGGATTGTTTGTGCATGAAAGTTGGATTGTTTGATTTGGCAATCATTGGCCGTATTCACGATCTTGTTGCATCGTAGCGAATGTAAAATTATTTGAAAAATTTTTTGAAAAATCAATAGAATTTGTTTTTGCAATTTCAAATAATTTTGCATTTGTTACGACGCAACAAGATTGTGAATACGGCTATTGATTGCAAAGTTTCGTTCAACCATCTGATTTTCTTTGAGTTTAACAAAATCGAAAAGCATACCTTTCTTCTTAGCTTTTTTAACAACCAACCAAAGAGTTATTTTGTTTTTATAAAAACTAGCATTTCCCGTTGTGCGTCGCTACACCTTCTCTTGTACAAAGGCCAAGGCATTTCCAATTAAATTAAATCAAAGAATGTAAATTTTCCCAATGCAATTTATTTGCCTGCCAAATATCATCTTTGTGCGTTAAATAGTTTTAGAGATATGACGTTTTTTAAGGACGTGGAATGCCCATTTTTCCTTTTAACATTATTTGTCCCGATACTCTTAATACATATACTAAATCTCATCCATGTCCGTTAAATATTTTCAGAGATATAATAAATTATTTATTTTGAATACACAAAAAATACGAAAAAAAAAAATTTATAAATTTTTGTTTCCGACATCCAAGATAGACCCTTGGAGCAAAAAATTTCTTTCCTCTAAAATACCCTTAAAAGTCATGAAACGTGTAGAAAACACGATAAAAACGATATTAAAAATTTTTTTATATTTTTGGTTACGCCATCCAAGGGGAGGCCCTTGAGTGAAAAAATTTGTTTGAAATTGATCAATCGACCTAACAGTGCGTGCTCAGTTGAAATTCTTGTAGATAGTTTTTCTTTGAAGCACTGTGGAGAAAAAATCAAAAAAATCCGTCGGGCCGTTTTTAAAAAATCTCATTTTGAAAATTGTACTAAAATTTCCATTAGTAGGGTACTATTTATATTTGGGGAACTGGCAACACTAATAATAATAGTCTAAGAGCCAGCGCTTAGAAACAACTTTGCGTTTCTAAAAGCTGATTTTTTTACATTTGGTTACAGTAGGGTAAGGGAGGGAAATATGGACCACCAATCTTTCTTTTTTAAATTAAACTCAAAAAACATAAAACAAAACAATTAATTTTACGTCATTTGTTAAAGGAAACAATTTACCTTTATTGTGATTCAGTTTTAGTTAAATATCTCATCAGGATAAAGAATAAAAATTAAAAAACTGAAAATACTCAAAATGAAGATAAAAAAAAAGTGTAGTGTTATATAGACTATGTAGTCCATATTGCCCCACATGTTTATTTGGTACAGAAGTTGCATATAAAAATGTCACTTCCACATTCTGAACATTTTTCACGACTCCAAGAACGCCAGATTACAGATTCAACCCAAAATTCGCCACGGCGATCTTCTAAGTAATGGGTATTACATTATATGCATTTTTCATCTTCTTTTCCTTTGTAGTTTACCAATTACAAATAATGACCATCAGACTCGTCATGAAAACTGCAGCTAGATTCTCCACTCAGAGAAGATGATAAAAACATTTGTTTTTGAGGCTTTTTTCTTTGGTGGTCCATATTACCCGCAGCACGTTTTGCAGAAATAAATTGGTATTTATCAATAACTCTTGTGGTTAATGAACTAATTTGTGCTATTCAATTATAAATGGTATTCACTAACTTTATATAATTAATGAAAATTTTTTTCTGAAAAATTTTAAAAAAATAACGTTTTTTACTCAAGAGGGAGGCATCTTACGAAAAGCTGCACATGGCATAAAATGCTCAGAATCATCCAAAGAACAAGTGTGATTTTTTTTGGAACTTTTTTTTTAAAAATTTTTAACGTCATAAATTCTTTAGAAAAAAAAAAAAAAAATTAAAAAAAAAATCACACGTATTCCTTGAACGATTCTAAGCATTTTATGCACACTTTCTTCGTAAGTTGCCTCCCTCTTGAGTAAAAAAAGCGTTTTTCCTTTCACGGGGCTGTTAACCAGCTTTGTTCTAACGTTTAACTGACTGACCGACAAAATTGTTTTTTATATCCATTATATGTACAATCTGTATAACAATTTTCAGCCTTTAGAAATTGATTGGATCACCATCGAAATCATAACATGTTTGAGACCATATATCAGCCACCTATTCTACAGTTCGCTTGACTGACCGACAGTTTATGTGTGTACACAATTACTATAACCAACTGTAACAAAACCAGCTTTTAGAAACGCAAAGTGATTTTTAAGCGCTGGCTCTCCGGCTATATGCTGCTAACCAACATTTCAAAAATCCAATTAACTTTATTTTCTAGTACGTGAAGTAAGTATTTTCTATTCGAGTCCAGCAGCCATATATACTGTACTTTATTAAAAGTAGAAAATGTTCAGGAGCGACTTTATGATTTTGATGATATACATAGTTTTAGTAGATCGACATTTGTCCTTTGAAAATTAAAAAAAGTGTATGATTATATATGGAGCAAAATGCGTCATTACTGTACCTATCAAATAAAAGATGAATCCAAATTTTGAAATGAACTAGCGTTTTGATTGCCTTCGTAAATGCAGAGATCTAAAAACTACTGCACTGTCTTCAGTCATTTTAATACATAACTAATAATATTACTGTCCCTTTTATTGCAGTAAAAAAATGTTTAAAAAATTAGCAACATTTTTTTCATTTCATCGATATTATAAGCAATTATATTTTACAAAAAATTGATTTGTATGAGAAATTTATATTTTGTGCTTTAAATCAACCTGCCCAAAATTTAAATTCGTTATTTTAGGTCAGTTGACGGATTTTGCTGCTTCTTAACAACTCAAACGTAAAATGCTTCCATTCGCTTGCAACATAATTCGCAGACTATCTTATATATTATGCAGAAACACTTTTTAGCATTATGGTCTTTGAAATTAACATCAGCATAACATGAGAACTCTTGCTGTAACATTAACATTAAGCTGTAGCAAATGTATGCCAAAGAGCAGCATTAATGTTAAGCTCTTGCTTAGTTTCTCTTAACACGACAACAGTGTCCTTTGCAGACAAAATACTCATAAAATAAGCGCAAAAAGAGAATAACATTACACTGTTAGTGACAGCGAATTTAAGTGAATTAAACGGAAAAGAGCAATAAAACTTTTAAAGAGGATATGGCATAACATAAGACTGTATAAATATTGAGATGGTCAGGATTATGCTGCTGCAAATGTGACACATTTATCAATAGACTGTGTTTTCTTTTGAGTAAAACTGATGTTTTGGCATCTGGTAAATCATAAATCATTTAACTGTCCGGCAGACAAAGTTCTGAATAGTAAGAATAAATAATTTTCAAGGCGAATTTTCTCAGAAACATGAAATTTTTGCAGAAGTTCAGCATACTTAACATCTAACAATTCTTTGAGAAAATGGCATAGTATGCTCAAAGTATAACTCAAATTAGGACAAGTTTCCTGAATTTAGAGGCATAAGTAACAGGTTGTTATTGTTGTAAAGCATGTACTTATCATACTTTAAGATCGAACTGTAAATGCTAAAGAGAGGAATTTTCTAGCAAAAATGCATCGTTTTAGAGGCGGTACGGCGGACTTTTTTTCTATGATACGGTCTACTCCACACACGAATTTGGTAAGAAACTGTAAAAAAATACTTATATGTGACCTGGTCTACTAAAAGGGGGCTTAGGTGTCAAAAATTTATTTTCCACTTTTTTGCCGATTTGCATAGAATTGAACTTTAATAGTTGTTTTCCAGCTGTTTTCTCACGTAAGCCCCCTTTTCACAGACCAGGCCACATATATTTACTTTAACATGGCAAGCTTTGAAAACTGGAAAACAAAGTCAGCAATCCAATTATGGGTGAATGATAAAGTCTGCACAGATCGCTCAGTAATTATTGAGCAAAAAGCTACGCATGCTTTATATTTTAAAGGAACTTTTGAAGCGGCCACTGGAAATTATGATTTTGAGCAATATTTTTTGATTGTTATGATTGTATATCGCTCTAGTTAATGTTATATCTGATAATGGGATCATTTTCACCATTTTGAGTTTGATAACGTTTTGGGATCTTCTTCATCTTTTTTTTTTTTTTTTTTTTGATATCATTTTAAAGTCATTTTCAGTCAGTTTCTCACTTTAATCCCTAATTTTAATCCAATACAATTCTCAAAAAGTGAGCAAAATCAGATAAAGCCACGCCTACTTTTCATATATGAAATTCAATTCCTTCATGTGTACTGAGTTTTTAGTTTTTTTTTTTTTTTCTTTGGGAAGGCTTGGAGAAAAGATTAAATTTTCCTACAGCATTCGATTTCTTACAAGCCTAGTCATCCTCGAACTATCGAGTTTTTACTGAGTGATAAAAGTCTAGCTTGAAAATCATCTTAAAAGCTAAGAGTTTCTTCGTCGCATACAAGAACGAATATCTTATAAGTAAATACAATGCATAGATTTTTCAATTTATATTCCAAAAGAAACAATGTTACAATATTGCCAAAGCAAAACATAAGAATAGAAAAAAATCAATCACATCTTAATTTCTTGTTTAAAAATGCATGAGAAATGATAATCATTTACGAGTATCCAAGATATTCTGAATCAGATATTCACCAAAGTGAATTCCAAACTACTAAATTCAACACGTTTTTCACCAACCCCCAAAAGACTGTAAATCAATGTAGAAAAATTTGTATTCATTGACTGTAATTGTCTACACACAATTGCACACACTCACACCAAGGCACACACACTGACACCCAACTAACCAAGCGCAAAATTAGAGAGATCGTTTTCTTCGTTACCATCACCCACGCATACACTTACATATCCTACAGCAGCAGCAGCAGCAGCATGAGCAGCATGCAATAGACCACAACAAACAGAGAAAGAGACGAAAAAAGTTTTGCATCAAACTTCCGCCTCAAAGTCCGAAATTTGCCGCTACAAACGGAGTTGCGTTCCGCAGTTTTGCCAAGTATGTATGATATTTTACAAAAACAAGAGGAATGCTTTATTTATAAAAGAGGGGGTGGGGGGAGAGGTAGATAGTTGACTCACGAATACTAAACATAGGCAAAAAGTGAATATATAGCGTCGGATTGATAGGAGAAGACAAGGTCATTAGGCGCACGTTTTGTCGTAAAGGTCCTTTTGGAATTATTTGAGATTTATAACCTACGACAATAAATCCTTAGCGAATTATTTAAGCTGCGATATTGTCCATTCCACTTTATAAATACTTACATACATTGACTATCTGTGTTTTCAAAAATCTCTTCATAAGTATGATGAAAATGTGCACAAATTGAACCATAATATGACATAAATGCAAAAGGTACATTGAACTTTCTTGAACCGTCGAGATACAGTCACCAGATATTCTTCAAGATCTTCAGCATACAAAGCTTAAAGATATGAAAAATACAGGTTTCCTTATTCTAAAGAATAATTTTGTTGTAACATGAATGCAAAATGATACTGAACAACAATTTTCGGGTTACCAAAATAGAACCGGACTATTTTTTCTAAAAATAATATCTTCTTTTATGGAAAAATATTATTCTCCTTTCTTATGCATGGGTAAATCTCCGAAAAATATATCAAATCATGCCATTTGTGTCTCCACCTATTTTTTAAGTTTTTTTATTTCTTGAAGGTATCGAATATGATAACCTTAACTTCTAGAACATTTTTAAAAAATTAACATAAACTTTCAGGATTGCCATAGGTTTTTTTTTCTTTAAGTTTTGCAAGAACAATATAGTTAAAAAATTAAAATAAAATTTAAGTATAAAAACGCTAAAATAATCTTTAGAAAAATCCAACATACATTTTTAGGGTTGCCAGATAGAATTTATTTTAAATCTTTCTTTTTTTTACGTTCGCCATTATAATTAAATAGTTTAATATAAACACAGGAAACTTAATCCCAAGTTAATTTTTCGATATCTACAATGGTCTAGGCTTCGGTCTCAAGGGGTAAAGACTAAATTTTAATTTTTTAAATAAAATGTTTAAGCAAAACTAACAAAAAAAACCAAGTGGAGGGATACTTAACGAAAAATTATGAAATGTTGCAAAAAACGACGGAGAGTGATTAAACGGAGAATGACGAAAATTGCAATTTTTTTAAAAAAAGTTGAAACTGATGGATTGATTTAGTTATATAAAGATAAAATAATGTGTTTAGTAATATAAAAAAAAAAATTACGCAGAGAATGACACACACTTGCGTTTTTTACAAAATTTTTAAACTTTAAAAAAAAACACACGATCACTCACTATCGGAAAACCAAATCTGACTGAGCTCAAAATATACTGAATATACTCTTTCTCTTCAATTTCAGTTCTCAAACTACTCAATATTTAAAAAATTTACAGTTAGAATAAGAAAACCTGAGCAGAGATACTCTAAAATGAGGGACCAACTTTTATGTATGTCAATTCTTATAAAAAACAAAAATTTGTTTGAAGTATGAGTTTTTTTAGAAAATAACGTAATATGCAAAACGGACAAATTAGGTGCATTAAGAAGCGGTTAGGGAAAGGACGGAGAATGAGTTTTTAACACTTTATGTTATGATTTCATAGTAAAATATTTATTTTTTTTTTTTTTTAAACAATTCGTATAGAAGCTCTATTTAAGAATCAGTATTAAATAGGTTTTAGATTTTTGATTCAAACATGATTTTGAGTCCCAGGACATTGAATGGTACATTTTTTGTTGAATTACCCACATAGCTCTAAAAAAATGTGCTACAAAAAAGCTGGGAAGTTTTTTTTTCAAGCTACTTATAATTTAGGAGGTATTATAGTTCAAACTATGTTCTGCTTGCATTTCCATAGCAGAGTATGTATACTCCATCGTCTGTCTTTAAAAAATCAGTACGCAAAGCGTCTGCCTCTTGTATTTTCATGCTCAACGCATTTGAGAGAATGATTATGCTTAACGGCAGGCACGATGAAATGACCTAATATAGTGATTTTTTTTACATTTTTACAAAATGACATTTTTTTTTTGCAGCAAAATCGGAATGGCGGAAATGGGTTTTATTACTCCATATGTTGTTATCTTTACAAAAAACTTAGTCAGCCGACGATGAAATCACATAAGCTTAAAGGTCATAAAAATTGCAAAAAAAATTAATTACTCAAAACCGCAGCACGAAAAATGTCTGCCGCTAGTATTTACCTTATTTTTTAAGCTTACCCAATTTATTAAAATAAGTGGCATACCACATCCATTTTTTTTTTTTTTACATATTTGAAGAGCCGCCATTTTGAAAATCAGCAACAAATAATTGCCAGACATGGCTTATTGATTAATTTATACCAATCTTCACAATTCTCATCTTCTGTCGAAGGATTTTCTCATATCATTTTTTATACCACCAGCTCCCTAACTAAAAAGAATCGTGATGATATAAATGCAATATATGTATGTGGGATTTGGGCAAAACGGAAGAAGACAACTTAGAATTAACCGGCAACATTAGTAGAAAGAAAGGGGAACAACACTAATTGATAAGACAAGCAGACAACGTTGGCAATACAAAACTGAACGAACAAATAACGAAACTTAAGATTTGAAAAACGGACGAACAAACAGTTGGCGTAGAAATTTAGAAGTGAACGGACGTGAGAAAAAGAGGAATTGTTGTAAAATTAAACTCAATAACTGATAATATTAAAATTAAAAGGTTATAAATAAAATTGACTATTTTAATAAAACAAAAGTGTCTTTATTGAAATTAAAAAGAAAATAAAGAGTGAACCAACATGTATTCGAATAAACACCAATTTAGTAGTCAAAATTGAGGCATATTAAAGACTAGGGCTGTTCAAAAAAAAAAAATTTTTCGAATTTCCAAGATATACTTTGGCATCACGATCTACATCATGACAGAATATCCCAAAAAATTTTTCAGATTTTTAAATTCATATTTAAAGGTGGCTCAAAGCAGAAATATATTTTTATTTTTTTTTTTTTTAGCATTAATTACAAAATGTTGTCAAACAATTTGAAAAATTTGTTTTAGAGTTATTAAAAAACATTTATTTTGTTTGTTTTTTAATGAACTTTAAAACCTACGTTGTAATTTTGACAAAAAAAAATTTGACACTTCTTAAAAAATGAAAAACTGCTCTAAGAAGGCGAAATTTTACGGTTTTTCAAAGAAAAAAGTCATCGTGCTTTAAACGAAATGAACATTTTTTAATTTACAAGATTTCATTCAAAAGAGCTCTTGAAAACCTTCAAGACCAGACATGTTAAGACATTTTTGGGCAAGCAGGCTCGATGACAGAACGTTTGAAACATAGTAATGCAGCCCTGTGAAAGGCAAAACGCTTTTTACTCAAGAGGGAGGCATCTTACAAAAAAGTGCCCATGGCATAAAATGCTTAAAATCATCCAAGGAACAAGTGTGAGTTGTTTTTTTTTGAAAGTTTATTAGAAATGACGTTAAAAAAATTTTTTTTCTAAACTTAAGTAAAAAAAAAAAAAACAATTTGCACTTGTTCCTTGGATGATTTTAAGCATTTTATGCCATGGGCACTTTTTTGTAAGATTCCTCCCTCTTGAGTAAAAAGCGTTTTGCCTTTCACAGGGCTGCATTACTATGTTTCAAACGTTCTGTCATCGAGCCTGCTGGCCCAAAAATGTCTTAACATGTCTGGTCTTGAAGGTTTTTAAGAGCTCTTTTGAATGAAATCTTGTAAATTAAAAAATGTTCATTTCGTTTAAAGCACGATGACTTTTTTCTTTGAAAAACCGTAAAATTTCGCCTTATTAGGGCAGTTTTTCGTTTTTTAAGAAGTGTAAAATTTTTTTTTGTCAAAATTACAACATAGGTTTTAAAGTTCATTAAAAAACAAACAAAATGAATGTTTTTAAATTACTCTAAAACAAATTTTTCAAATTGTTTGACAACATTTTGTAATTAATGCTAAAAAAAAAATAATAAAAATATATTTCTGCTTTGAGCCACCTTTAAATATGAATTTAAAAATCTGAAAATTTTTTTGGGATATTCTGTCATGATGTAGATCGTGATGCCAAAGTATATCTTGGAAATTCGAAAAATTTTTTTTTTTTTGAACAGCCCTATTAAAGACGGCCGCACAGTGGACCCAAAATGTGTTTTTAATATCAAAATTGTTTGCCCGCTTAGGGACGCACTGTAGAAAGATTTCAAGGATGGGGGCTTATAGGTAACTGAACAAGGAACAAATTATGCTGCCGGTTTTTGGAAAAGAAATCATTTCGACCTCTTTTCTGTGGGCTCAAACTCGAAAAATCGAAAACGGAAAATTTTCCGAATTCTACTATTCGAAGACCAATCATCTGATTTTTATTATTTTTTTTTTTAATGGGTAGATACGTTGTCTGTTGAGGTTTTTGAAAACTTATTTTTTCAAAATTCCTTCGGTTTCGTCCGGTATATTAAAAACCTTAATAACTCGAGAAGTATTGTTCCGATTTGAGCGATTTTTTTTGTGGATAGGAATGTTGCCTAGTAAAGTTCTGTTATGAAATTTTTTCAAAAGTCTTCCGGCAACGTCCAGGACATTAAAATTCTTAATAACTCTGGAAACACTGAACTGATTCGGGTGATTTTTTTGTTAATGGTTATATACGTTGCCCGGTAAGGTTTTGTAATTTTTTTTTTCAAAAATCCTTCGGCTTCGTTCGGGATGTTAAAAATCTAAATAACTCGAGAAACATTGAACCGTGAAGTAAAAACTCGAGCTAACTCGCTATAGCTGAAAGCAACGAGAAGGCAGCTTAGAAGGAGGCTATGTAGTTTCGAGATTTAACACGAAGATTCTACTATCACAACCCGAATTTTTGCGAACTTGTAACTGTACCACATTACCCATCAATACCATAAAATACTAAATAGTTCACAATGCGTTTATGGCAAAATTTCTAGTAAAATTATGCAAGCGACAAAAGAGCACACACACACGCATGTGTATGCACATACACCATTACAATGAGATATGTTTGTACGCATAAGCAAACCCTGCTTTAAAATCCCTAACATTACATTACAAGAGAAAGCAAGCAGGTGGGGGGAGGGGTGTTGTGAGCAAGTTAGCGGAAACCGGATACAATCTTAGCCACACATCCGGTCAATTCGTTGCGGTGAACTGCGCCACTTTTACTATTTTACTCAACTACTACTGTTGCTATTGCTTTTGTTATCATATTTATGCGAATCTTTGTGTGAGTGTTTTGCGTAATTGTATGTGTATGTGTATGCGCCTGTAAGTATTGGTATGCTGCCTGTGATCATTGGACAACGGGCAGTGCAGAGTGAAATAAACCAGGCACAAGGCGCAGAACTTCATGAATAATTCATACATTGGAAATAACGACAACGATTCCTTTTTTTCGAAATATTCGCCCTTTCGCTTGCTCTGTGTCAATGCGTGTGTATGTGTATGTGTGTGTTTGGATTTTGAAGGACGCTGCATTGTGGTGGGCAACTTTGTAATTTTTGAATTTTGCATTTTCGCATCGATTGAGATTGTGATTGTTTCTGTTTACTTTCGTATCCAACGTACAAAGGACTAACTTTTGCATGAATAAAGCAAAGCATGTACAAACATAAAAATGTAAATTTATCTTTGTATGTGTGTGTGTGTATGTATGAATCTCTAATAGTTGAGTGAGACGATAAGGTGCTAGACTTTTATCCTTATGGCCAGGAAAACAAAAAACTCAACAAAAAGGCATAACAGACTTTATGCTTATTGTTGGAATTTCTCAGAAAAAAACACAGGCCACAAATCTGCACAGGTAGTAGTGCTATTTTGAGCATAAGAAGAAAGTGATTGCATCTAAACGAGATTTTCTTAGAAAGTGACATAAGTGACCGCAGGCCAAAAGGTATTGACTTTTGATATATAACGTAAATGTTGAATTACTGGCACATGAGGTTACTGGTTTCGATCAGTTAAGCATATTTGAGTTGAAGGATATGCTGCTCATGTTTAGCAATAAACAAAAGTGAGCTGCCTAAGTTGAATGTAAGGAAAATGTGATTTGAGTTTGTGGAAACAGATCTCAAAAAAAAATCAGAGTCCTTTTTAAAGCAATAATTTCTGATATGCGATTTCCCTTCTAAGGGTACATAATGAAAGTTTATACAGTAAGAAAATTCATGAATTAAAAACTGACTGTTATTTACATTTTTGTGTAGAAACGTTGAAGTTTATCAAACTTTCCCGATATTCACGATTTTTCAAAACTATTCTTAAATTCTACACGAAATACAAAAATTTTTAGATTCTTCTAATACAATAAACTTATGAAGTTAAAATTTATAAAAACATAAACTTAAACTAAGTTATATGTGCAAACACTTGTCGTCAATAATCAGCACACACACGCAGTCAATAAAATGTGCACATACGAGTGCACACATACATATTTATGTCGTGGTGTGAATCTTTAAAGTTTTCATCGAGTTATATATTTTTTTTCTTTTTTGTTGGAACTGCTTTTCGCAGAATTGTTGCTTCACTTATTGTGTTTTTTGTAATGCCAGACTTCATGACTTCAATGCAACAGCAAGCAGTCTATCATTCAGTCACTTTGTCAAATTGTTGATCTTTCCAGCAATACCATCAGAAGCAGAAGCAGTTATTGCAACAATAGATAAACTTCTGCAGCTGATAAAGTGTAAAATTCCGAATACCCAGTGAGAAATAAATCAAAGCGAAAAATTAAATAACATACTTTCGTTGGGTATAAGCAATAAAAAATAAAAGAACATAATATATCGTCATAATGAACAATTTTCAAATTTTTACACAAAATGACATATCCTCGCGAAAGGTGCAAAAAGTACAAAGGTTGCAAAAGATTGATTAGATTGCTAAGTGGATTGCGCTTTTCCTATAGAATGTTATGCTTTGTGAGAATTTGTTTAATTAAAATGGTTCATGTTGACTATATGAAAATTATACCAATTTTACGAACTTTAAAACAAATTAAATACAACATAAATTGGTCTGAAGATGGTTACCATAGCCATGTTTAGTGGTTTTTTTCTCTAATCCTAATTATCATGATTTTCTAAGTTAAAAAATGCATAGAATTTTAGATTCTTGCAAATAATGACTAAAAGTTCGTAAAATTAGTAGAATTTGTTTAACTTATATTTTTCCAGAAGGACATAGAGTAGAACGGGGTAATGTCGTGCAGGGGGTAATGTCGTGCACTGGCTGTTTAAGCCCAAAAAATTTAATGATTTACCAACTGTTCGTAAGGTAGGGACCTGCTGACCTACTGAGCTTATGCATATAATACTAGCAATTTTCACCAGTTCGTCTCTACAGAGTAACCTTTTTTTCAAAACGCACGCTTTCGGGACGATAAAAGTATTTTTTTATCGGGTCAGAAAAATAATTTTTCTTCCGGGAAAATATACCAGGTAAGTGTTTTCTGAAACGAAATATCCTGCCAAAGAAAAGAAGTATTTGGTTTTCGAAAAAAATGTTGGGCTTCACCGAGTTATCGAAGTTGACCTTTAAAGCGACCATTGGGGTAATGTCGTGCACATTCACTTACACAAACACAATTTCTCGCTACATAAATGTTGTTACACATGGATGTAACCAATGAAATTATCTTTCGATCGGATGCTTACTCGTTGCATTCGCTTGGGATGTACGGCTTTACGAGCATGTCAAAGTTGAGTGCATGACATTGCCCCGTTCTACTCTACGTATGAAAACTTTATTTTTGTATATATTTTCAAGTGTTCTGTTCATACTGTGTGCTATTGGAAAATGTTGAAAATTTTTCATTTTGTCTGCAATTTCATATTTTCTGCACTTGAATTGCGTTTTGTACAAATTTACACTTTTACTGAATGTACGCATACCAAATACGTGTACGTGTACGAGTATGTAGTACACTCATCCGCATAAAATTCATTTGTATTGTCATCGATATATGTAACATAGTATGTTTGTTTATGTTTGCAAATATATTTGAGTTATAAAAATATTTGATCTTTCAATTTAAAATATAATCATAAACATGAATGTGAATTTATAGAATAGCAAGCATTCAGTAAACATACGAGTATGACAGATCCTACGTTAAACCGAATCAATTTGCAGGACCACCATCACTTTAATTGATTTGACGAGACACGTACTCGCTACATTTTCCTCGAAACTGTTTCGTCGGAAGTTTTTGATAGGTAGAAAATTAAAATGGTTTATGTTGACTATATGAAAATTATACTAATTTTATGAACTTTAGTCATTGTTTTGCAAGAATCGAAAATTCCATGCCAATGGCTGAGCCTTACCAAACAAACACAACTTAAATGATGACAAAGGAGTATAGAGAATGAAACCACGCTACATGCATATAGGCACTTAAGCTACCAATTTTTCCGAGGGCACACAGCGCAGTCCGTTGATAAATGCGCTATGTAGAGAGATTGATTTCGAAAGGTTCATAGATCGATCCCGGTCTCAGACAAAAAGTTAAAAAAAAAAAAAAATTTTTCAATTGTTATTTCATTTAATTTAAATAAAATTAAATAAAACATAAATTGGTCTGATGATGGTTACGTGGCGGTAACCGAAACATATGTCACCATAGCCATGTTCAGTAGTTTTTTCTCGTCTCCTAATTGTCATAATATTCTAAGTTGGAAAATGCATGGAATTTTCGATTCTTGCAAAACAATGACTAAAGTTCATAAAATTAGTATAGGTAGAAAATTGTTGAAAGAGTCCAAAATTTTTGAAAAAGGCGAACTAATTGAAAATATCGAAAATTGTAGGAAAAAATCGAAAATTGTTGAAAAAAGTGAAAATATCTGAAAAAAAAAAAACAAAAGTTTTCAAAAATTATATGAGTATTGAAAAGTCGAAAATTGTTAAAATGAGTCCACAATTGTTGAAAAAGCTGAAAATTGTTGAAAAAGTCCAAAATTTTTAAAAATGTCCATAAGCATTGAAAGTTGAAAATTGTTAAAATAAGTCCACAATTGTTGAGAAGTCGGAAATTGTTGAAAAAGTTGAAAATTTTCGAAACTAGCCCATTCCGCAGAATCATGTCTGAAGATAAACATGAGTGAAATATGCACATATATAAATATTATTTTTATATATTTACATATGTACTTATTTATTTTCATATGGGGGAATCAATGCGAAATTTTTCGACAAAAAATTTTTACCCCGGAAATGTGTTCTTCAAGAGCTTCCGATGACCCGTTCAAATTTTTACGGCAATCGGTTGCACCAAACCCGATATATCCACTAAACTGTATATTGTGTTGACCGTTTTTAAAGATTTTTCAGGTGTGAATAACTCGAAATGACTGAAAATCGGTCAGCACAATAAACTGTTTAGTGAATATATCGGCTTTTCCGCAACCGATTGCCGTAAGAATTTGAATGGGTCATCGAAAGCTCTTGAAGAACTCATTTCCGGTGTAAAAACCGATTTTTGTTTTTTCGTCAAAAAATTTCGCATGGATTCCACCATAAATAAATTTTTTTTTTAAAAGTAGGTACTTTAAAGTAAAATTTATTTTATAAGCTTTAAAACGGTATATGACTCAAGATGAGATTCGGGCGCTAAATGAGAATTTTTGGCTTTTGAACAACCGCGGTAGACATAGTGATGACCACAATTTACCTTGGTCTTGAATCTTGGTAATATCTCGAGACCAAGACCAAAACGCTGATATCATTGCAAGACAAGACCATAGCAGTCTTGGTCTTGGTCTTGCACGCGATAATCGTCAAGACCAAGACTGATTTTCAGGCTTAGTAATTTATAGTTAATTATTGTTTCACACCCGTTTCGAGAATAAAATCATGCCCAAAATTTGAAATTTGACATCTACAAAACCTAACTATGTACTTTGGAAAAATAAGGTCTCAAAATTTTGAATACCCAATAACCTCTAGATATTTTTTCAAGACCAAGATCAAGACCGTGACTAAGACTTAAAGACCAAGATCAAGACCAAGACTCCGTATCAAAAACAACACCAAGACTCAATGTGAAAGATCAAGACCAAGACCATAGCAGTCTTGGTTTACTCATCACTAAGAGGAAGGTGTCTAACGAAAAAAATGCACAATAGACCTATCATATATTATATGGGAAAAAATTAAAATAAGAAAAACCTTGCTCCCAGGAGCTAAAAAGTTTCCAATTGGTGCAAGTATCAAGTATAAAATTTTTTATTCCGATCGGATATTATTTGACCGTGCCCCCAGACCGTTGAAGGTCGGAAAAACGCTATTTATATGAAAAAAATGGGGCTTTAATCGAAAAAATCATTCCTATATTTGAAATTATTTGCCATAAGTGAGTAAATTGCATCCAATAAAAAAATAAGCGATGATACGCCCCCTCCACCCAAAATTCGTCGTATCTCTGGAAATATTGGAATCGAAGGAATGACATTCGGTACATACATACGTAATTGGTACTGAGAGAAAAATGTTCAGTAAAAACTGGACGGGGCCACGCCTCCTCCTTCAAAAAAAAAAAAAAAAAAAATTTGTCGAATCTCTGAAACTATTTTACACATGTGAATAAAAATTGTTTCAGGTAAAGTGAAGTGAACAGGATATGGCAATGTGATAATGTTAAACCCATTTAAGGTACTTAGTTGGTATAGAAGCAGCTTTTTTTATACCCTACACCCAGGGTATATTCACTTTGTCCTTCCGTTTGTAACGCAGAGAAGGAGGCGTGGCAGGTATAGACAAGTATATATATTCTTGATCAGCGTCACCTCCTGAGTCGATATAGCCATGTCCGTCTGTCTGGCTGGCTGGCTGAGTGGCTGGCTGGCTGGCTGGCTGTGTGTTGAAATACACTTTTTGAGAAAACTGAGCAAGATAATTCAAAGAAGTTTGGTACACTGCTCGGGGGATTGAAAATGAGCGAAATCGGTCAACGGACATTAAACTAAATTAAAAAAAAAATTAAAATAATCACAATCGATGTGTTTTGCGATGCTAAACGCGAATCCAACCACAGAATTGCTCTATCGTGTATAGTTTATGAGATATTGTAACCTAAAGACCAAAAAAGTCGTTTTTTGCCATTTTTTGAAGCTATATAACTATGTATCATATCATTTATTCGTCAAATGTGGCTTAAGTACTTGAAAGCCCCAACCTAAAACCTAATTTAAATTATATTTATATCTTCATGCTTCTAAGAGATATCGTAGACCGAAATATTGTCAAAACGGGTTTTTTGCACTTTTGTGTCTTTTTAGGTTAGGATATCTTTGAGGAAAAAAAAGATATCAACATAATTTAAATTAGGTTTTAAAGGAAACAATTGGGGCTTTCAAGTATCTAAGCCACATTTGACGAATAAATGATATGATACATAGTTATATAGCTTCAAAAAATGGCAAAAAACGACTTTTTTTGGTCTTTAGGTTACAATATCTCAAAAACTATACACGATAGAGCAATTCTGAGGTTGGATTCGCGTTTAGCATCGCAAAACACATCGATTGTGATTATTTTAATTTTTGTTTAATGTAGTTAAAAAAATTTTTTTTTTTCTTTTTGTATGGGAATATACCCCAATTGGAAAAATCGAGATATTTTCAAAAAAGGAGCAGCTAAGATTTCAAATAAAGTTGATTTTTACTCAGTGAACGATTACGAATAAAGGGGCATTGTTCGTTTTTTGTGACATTTTCATGCAACCTATCGTTTGTTCAGGAGCAGTGTGTATACTGAAGGAGTTTTTTGAGATAATCCAACTAAATTTCACTCTGACACTAAAAACTATACATATAAGCAAAATTTTGAAAATACTGCAGTGTAAGGTATTTATTTTTTAGCCAGGCCAAAAGTTACACCCTTACTAGTTTTCTATTCTTATTTTGGCTTCCTTGGTAAAGAGACCAAGCGAAAAAAATTTGGTCCCGATCGGAACAAATTTGACCGTGCTCCCAGGCCGATCCATATAATTCAAAAAATGGATTGTTATTTTACACCTTCTTTTGACTATTCACTATTTTTTGGAAGTGTCAATTTAAAATACTTTCTTATAATATTTCTTATTGTTTTTGAGATATTGCGCATTTAAACTTGAGCTTTTGAAAGGCGACCAACATTTTTTTAACGTGAAATTCTTTTGACCAAAAAATAATGCTTTAGTCAGTATATTGGAAAAAAAATGCATTTAAAAACTACCCAGTGAGCGATAGCTAATAACCATATCTTTTAATATTTGTGTGCCGTTGTATATTTTTAATATCAATTGCAAAAGTTCAAGGTTTCACAATTTACTTCCGCCACCACCAACCTACATGTACCGTTTTCCTCAATTTCGCACATTCCTTCATAAAACTTTGAACTTCTTAATAAACAAAAAGAATTTCACAATAATTCACAAAAATAAAAAAGATGAAATAAAAAAATTTGTGTTTGCATGCAAATATCCTCTAGGATAATTCCAAAAAATACAAAAAAAAACAAGGTGCAGGATATATCATCTGCAACAATGTTGTACTTGTTTTTGTCATATCGCTGAGTAGCATATTTACGAGTTTTATTTGTTTGTTTGTATTTCTTATTTTTTTTTTTTTTTTTCAACTTAAAAATGGCTTTAGCATTGTAAACACTCCCCCATACACACACACAAAACACACTTACCACCACACATGACATACACCCACACCACACATGCACATACATATAAATTTAATATTGCCATATTATTTATCAATGCAAATATTGCATTAAAAAACTTATTTTTTATGCTGTGGCAAAGATTTCATACTGATGAAAGAAGGATGAGAAGGATCGCTGTAACGCCATAAAAGAAATCTGCATAAAATGAATGAAAAATCCGTGCAAAGTAAACGCGACAAAAGATGACTCTGGTGACAATGACAGCAATATCAACAACAATACGAGAATAATGAAAGAAAAAAACCATTAAAGGATCTGCAAAAAACCCATATACTTTAACACTTGCCATAGCATGAAAGATTCGCATTCAAACAAGGAACATTCGATTATGTACCCACTACGTCTTAACATACAATTCGAAGCCAATATTTACGGTTATTTAATGTAAAAAAAAAATGAAAAATATCAATAACGCTACATAAAAATTATATTGGTATGTCGCCGCCACATTATAATATTGTGCATCTGTATGTGATGTCACTGCGGCATGAAAAACCCAGTAGGAAAACAACGTAAGACCGAGTGCAGTTAATATGCAAATAAACTATGTTTTAGAGTACATAATATGAAGAATTTTATCCATCGCAGCTTTTCAAATAAAACCACTCGATATCTGAAACCTTAATCTCAAGTTTCAATAAACTGTAATTTTAAGTTGAATAATCAGTTTTCTAGATTGTCTCGATAGTTTAGATAATCTTTCCCAAAAGTGTGTGTAAATACTTAAATATATATATATATTTGAAGACGCTAATTGGATGGCTAAGTACGCGTAGTACCTAACCAAATATGCGAAAATGTTCTGATTCGGATAAAACTTTCAGCTCGGGTAAGAGCGTAGCTCATTCATATGTAAAATTTCGATTGTTCTCTCAATGTATCCGGTTGTTTGTAACTCTTTACGAGCATTATAATCAGCAAGTGATCCAGCGGCCAAGTTCTCCAAATTAAGCAAATCAGTGCCTTCAAATGCTCTCTTCACGGTTTTGGTTGATAATGAGCAAACCAAGACTATGACTTGGACATTGAGTCTTGGTCTTTCGCATTAAGTCTTAGTCTCGGTCATAAAGAAAATTTCTAAAGATTGTTGAGTAATATAAATTTTCAAACCTTATTTTTCCAAAGTAGTTGAGTTTTCAAGATGCCAAATTTCGAACCAATATCCAATATAGCCAGCTAATGCAGACTGCTCACCAACGGTGCCTGCTATAAGGACTCCGATCGATCATCTTAGCTGAACTGCAACTGTTTCAATTCACAGTTAAAATAGGTAAGTACTTTGGCTAATGGAGCAGAAAAGCACTTATTGGCTAGATTAAGTACTCAGTGGTCAGGCCACGTACTTATGTGACACATACTACCACCAAAGTCCACTATATGGTATTAACGTCTGGCACCTAGTTATACGTTAAATTTCATCAAAATAGCTTGTATAGTTTGCGAAATTTATGGAATGTAACAAAAAGTGTCTAAAAATGTGTCGCCAAAAAAGTATCAAAAAATGTTTCGCCCAAAAATGGTCGAAAAATGTGTCGCCAAAAAGATATCAAAAAATGTGTCGCAAAAAAATAGTATCGAAAAATGTGTCGCCCAAAAAACTGTCGAAAAATGTGTCATCAAAACGTATCGGATAATGAGTCGCCAACAATAAGTCAGAAACTGTGTCGCCAAAAGGTGTCGAAAAATGTGTCGTTAAAAAAAGTTTCCAAAAATGTGTCGCCAACAAAAAGTGTCAAAAAATGTGTCGCCCAAAAAACTGTCGAACAATGTGTCTCCAAAGAGTGTACGGTAGCGAGTCGCCAACAAAAACTGTCCGAAAATAAGTTGGAAACTGTGTCGTCAAAAAGTGTCGAAAAATGTGTCATTAAATATAGTGTCGAAAAATGTGTCGCCAAAAAAGTGTCAACAAAAATTGTCGAAAATGTGTCGTAAAAAAAAACTGTCGAAGAATGTATTGCCAAAAAAGTGTCGAAAAATATGTCGCCAAAAAAGTGTCGAAAAATCTGTTGAAGAAAATGTCGCCAACAAAAAGTGGTGAAAAAAGTGTCGCCCAAAAAACTGTCGAAAAATGTGTCGCCAACAGAAATTGTCGAAAATGTGTGGTTAAAAAGTTTTTCGGAAAATGTGTAGTTCAAAAAAATTTCGGAAAATGTGTCACCAAAAACGTGTCGAAAATTGTGTCTCCAAAAAAGTTTCGAAAAAAAAGGCACCAAAAAAGTATAGATCTTCATGTGATCCGCAGCCACCAACTGAGTATAAGGCCTCTCTTTAGTTGTGATAGCAGCGGCTTCAGTTGGAGCACAAGTTTGTATTGACTTAATGTTTCTAGCTCTGTTTTCAAATCGACCTAACAATATAAGTGATTTGGTTCAGTTTTGATAGACCCCTTGGCAGTATAGGTCAAGTATTAGAATTTATCAGCTAATTGTGAGCTCACCTGCTCAGTTTCATCTTCATGATACTTAACCACCTACTAAGTATATCCCTGATGGCTTACTCCTATCCATTTCCACTCTCCAAAGCGTCATAGGATTTGTAGACGTCACATAGTATGTGACATTTTTCAGATCCTACTTGGTACTAAAGCGAGCACACTTAAACGCAAATGCATATGTGTTAATGTACGTTTGTATTGAACACGAATACTTTATGCAGGGCAACAACAAACGAAGCCGCGACGATGATAAAGAGCTGGAGAAGCAAAAAATGAAAGCAAAGCAGTGAATAAAAGAAAACTAGTAAGGGTGTAAAATTTGGCCTGGCCAAACATTAAATACCCTACACTGCAGTATTTTTAAAATTTTGCTCATATGGGAGGCGCTACGCCCTCTTATTCGAGTTCACCCAGTTTTTGTTCAGAGCTTGCATTTATAGTTTTAAATGTCTGAGTGAAAAATGTTTTCAGCATAGTGTTTTGAAGCTTTTGCTTATATAGGAGGTGCCACGCCCTCTTGTCCGAGTTCCTCTAGTCTTAGCTTAGAGCGTGCATTTATAGTCTTTAGTATTTGAGTGAAATTTGTTTGGATTATCTCAAAAAACTCTTTCCGCATGTCATTTTGAAACTTTTGCTCATATGGGAGGTGCTACGCCCCCTTGTCCGATTTCACCCAATTTTTGTTGAGAGCTTTCATTTATAGTTCTTAGTGTCTGAGTTAAATTTGGTTCGAATATCTCAAAAATCGCTTTCAGTATAGCGTTTTGAAGCTTTTGCTTATATGGGAGGTGCCACGCCCCCTTGTCCGATTTCACCCAATTTTTGTCGAGAGCTTTCATTTATAGTTCTTAGTGTCTGAGTTAAATTTGGTTCGAATATCTCAAAAATCGCTTTCAGTATAGCGTTTTGAAGCTTTTGCTTATATGGGAGGTGCCACGCTCTTTTGTCCGAGTTCGCTCAGTTTTTTCTCAGAGCTTGCGCTTACAATTTCTAGTATTTATGTGTATTTTGGTTGCATTGTCGTGAAAAATACTCCTAAAATTGCATTTTGAATATATTTTTTGTATGGGCGGTAGGCGTGTCCGTTAACCGATTTTGCTCATTTTCAATCCCCCGAGCTATCTTTGATGACGGAGGCAGGGTATCAAATTTCATTGAATTATCTTGCTTAGTTTTCCCAAAAAGTGTATTTCCACACACATCACCCAGCCAGCCACCCAGCCAGCCAGCCAGCCAGCCAGACAGACGGACATGGCTATATCGACTCAGGAGGTGACGCTGATCAAGAATATATATACTTTTCTATACCTGCCACGCCTCCTTCTCTGCGTTACAAACGGAAGGACAAAGTGAATATACCCTGGGTGTAGGGTATAAAAATTTGCTATTCAACGGTTTTTGTGTGCGTGTGTGTCGCTATGCCGACTCTCAATTCACGCCTTTTCCTATGCGACAACGAGCGACAACAACACTTTCATTGAGTTGTCATCTTCACACATTCGTGTACACTTCCACATACAAACAATGCGTATGTACATTCACAACAACAACAATCACCAGGCATACTTACACACCGATACAATTGGCAATAAAAACACATTTTTCATAAATTTAATTTAAAATTCACTTGGCGCGCCATAAAACCGCCTTCAGCGCAGCAGCAGCAGTCAATGTCCCCTACCGCAATTGCGTGGGCTACAGAGACACCCCTTATAAAATTGAAAAAAAAAAAAAAATTATGAAATGTGCCAACTAACCCCCTTTCACCCCCACTATCACTGAAACTGCCTATGAGTGCTGCTTTTCATATTTTTTGAATTTCAACATAAATCTTTTCTCATTTTTTTCATTTCACATTCAATTTCTTTTCAGTTACAATTTTCATTTCCCTGGGCTTTTTCCTTTAATTTGTTTTCACTTTTATTCGTTTCTTTTTTGTTTTTGTTATTTGTTGTTTTTGTGTATTTTTATTACCAATATTCAATGTTTAGAATACAAAGTGAGTGAAAAAAACTGTGAAATAAAATCGCATTACAAATGAATTAAGACACTTTTTTGTGGTGGCGTTTCAAATGTGTTACATTTGGCTATGGTGAGTTTTATGTGAAACCCCCTCCCCCACATTGAATGTTCAATTCAATTCATTTGGGATTAATACAACATTTTATTGGCAATGCCATTGGCAACGCTTGTGGGTATTCATCTGTGTGTGAATATTATTGTTAAGTGTTATTTTTTTAAGTATTTCCGTCGGTTATGCTTTTGTTGCCACAAATAAAATCAAATTATTTATTGGATTGTAAAATGCAAATACATAATAATCGTATTATTTATGTAGAGGAAATTCACCATTACTCCACTCAAGTTGATGTAATGAATTGAAAATCAGTAGAGAAAAACCTTTGTGCCAGGGGAATGATACACATAAAAATAGACAAGTCAGAGAATATGTTATGAAGAAAGATATAATTTAAACTGAAATTGGAACAGACACCTTGTACATTTGGTTTCACAAAAAAATCCTTTCAAATCACCTAAAAAAATGTTTGGCCCCTAGAAGTTAAAAGACAAATACTTTATGTACAAATGTCAAACGATATATTGTTGTTATTTTCTTCTTGAACTTAGCCGATGATTCAATCTTTGAAATTTAAGAGTATAAGCTTAGCTTATTATTGTAGCAAGACCACGTCCTCTGCCGCCTTGTGAATTCCACCCAAAGCTGGCAATATTTTGAATGTCATCATGGTCAATTTTAAAAACGATGTATTTTTAATTAGTTTCCTTTGTTTTGCACTTGTTTTTATAATGGAACTTTTTCGATATTTCGGCACTTTTTTAGTCATACATTGTTCGACATATTTTTGGCAACACATTTTGCAACATGTTTTTGATGACATATTTTTTGCAAAATTTTGGAGACACCTTTTTGGCGACACATTTTCGGACACTTTTTTAGCGACCCATTTTGCGGCATTTTTTTGGAGACACATTTTTGGCGACATTTTTTTAGCGACACAGTTATCGACACTTTTGTGGCAACCCTTTTTGTGACACTTTATTGGAGACACATTTTTTGACATGTTTTTGGAGAAACTTTTTTGGTGACATTTTTTTCTACCTTTTTTCTAACAATACTTTTTTGGCAAAGCGTTTTGCGACACTTTTTTGGCGACTCATTTTACGACACTTATTTGGTGCCACATTTTTCAAAATATTTTTGAAGAAACTTTTTTTTTCGACATTTTTTTTGAAGACACATTTTTCTACACTTTTTTTGATACTTTTTTTGGTGATTCACTTTTTTGTGATACATTTTTCAAAATATTTTTGGAGAAACTTTTTTGGCGACACAATTTTTGACATATTTTTGGAGAAACTTTTTTGGTGACATTTTTTTTGGTGGCAAACTTTGCGACACTTTTCTGGTGACACATTTTTCGACATGTTTTAGTGATACATTTTTCAAAAATTTTTTGGTCACCCTTTTTTTAGCTACACTTTTTTGGCGACACTTTTTATGTGACATAGTTTTCAACATATTTTTGCAGACACTTTTTTGGCAACATATTACACGTATGTGACATGTTTTTGGAGACACATTTTTAAACACTTTTATGGTTATTTTTTTTGGCGACTCATTTTGCGACTCTTTTTTGGTGACACTTTTTTCGACACTGTTTAGGTGACACAATTTGCGACACTTTTCTGGTGACACATTTCTCGACATATTTTTAGAGAAGCTTTTTGGGCGAGACTTTTTTGGTGACACATTTGCGACATATGTATTTTTGGAGAAACTTTTTTTGCGACACTTTTTTTGGTGGCAAACTTTGCGACACTTTTCTGGTGACACATTTTTCGACATGTTTTAGTGATACATTTTTCAAAATTTTTTTGGTGACACATTTTTTAGCGACACTTTTTTGGCAACCCATTTTGCGACACTTTTTTTGTGACATATTTTTCGACACATTTTTCCAGACACTTTTTTGGCAATATATTATGCGACATGTTTTTGGAGATACATTTTTCTACACTTTTTTGGTTATTTTTTTTGGCAACTCATTTTGCGACTCCTTTTTGGTGACACATTTTTCAACACTTTTTTGATGATACAATTATCGACATTTTTTTTGGGAACGCATTTTTCGTAATTTTTTTGAGGACCCATTTTATGACACTTTTTTTGGAGAGACTTTTTTGGTTACACAATTATCGAGCCTTTTTAAGCGACACTTTGTTCGACATTTTTGGAGACAGTTTTCGTTACACGTGCAAACTATTTTGTTGTAATCAAATCAAATTCTTCTCTAGTTAATTTTGTTTTAAAAAATATATTTTTCTGCTACAATTTTTACAAACAAAATGTAGCATGAATTTTTATTAAAAAAATTTACATAAAACTTTGAATGAATCAAAAAACAGAAAACTCAAATAAAAATCGCAATCACACGGTTCTCCATCACAAGGATATGAATCGCAATTGAAAGATAACGTAAAATGTCAATAACAAAAAAAAAGAATGGGAAAAAGAATGGAAAGTGAGAAAAAAACTCAAAAAAAAGGACCTCCAAATTCATGTTCATCGATATGGATTATGATTTCCATTTGGAAAGGCGTTTGGGCGGAAATTGTTTAGTTGTTGTTATGTGCTTTCATAGGATTTCGCTATTGTATCCATTGTTGCAACAGAGAAATATTAAAAAAAAAAAGTAAGAATTCGGACCAATGGCAAGTGCAAATGTACAAGTTTTAATTAAATGAAAAAACTTTTTGTATTGCAGATTTCAGTATAAATTAGAATCATGTTGAAAAATCGGAGACTGCAATGTGTTGTTGTGTTTTTCGTAACCAAATCATTCAATTTTGCTTTTTAAATACAGATTTCTCAGTGGTTTGAAAGAATTTTATGATCGAAAATTCATTTAAATCATCTCAACAATATCGTCATAATGATTTCAAAAGACACTTACATTACACTACCAAAGTTTTGTAAATACACTCACATGCACTGACACTTGACATACATCTTGCACATAATGAGGCGGCTTATGGCTTTTACACTCATATCATTTCCCGCATATATCACAGTTTTAATAGCTTTATTACTTGCGCCGACACCAACCGCACTAACACCCCCCGAACAATGTTATTTACACATGCATGCACTGACTATATTTATGGATAGATATAGATGGATGTGTTTAAGGTTGGCTTAAAAATAAAATATACATTTTGAACTCAAACCTAAAGATAAAGATTTACTCGTAGAGACCGTTATTTCAATTGTATATCAGATATAACTTTATGAAATTTTTAAATTCTGAAAGAGCAGGGTTTGTGAGGTTCCATCAAAATATTTTTAAAAAATTCCAAAAATTATAATATTAAATCTTACTCGGAAATAGATCCAAACCATTAAAGCGAGAGAGTTTTTAGCAATATATTTTAGAAAATGTTAAGTATTGGTAGCTTCATCATCAGGATTATCTATGAGAAACTTCCGGTTGCAATTACTTCAATTCAAAAGATTGTGTGCTATTCGATCCATCCAAATGTGCATGTTTGCATGTTTTTAATGGCAACAACTTTGAGCATCTTCGTCATCGTAAACTGCGATTTATTTCACATGTTTTAAGTTTAATATGAAATTTTACTTTTATTGTCCTTTTTGTTTTCGTCTTTTTTAGCGGTTATATACATTAGAATGTGTCCAAAAGAAATGTTATTTAAAATTTCTATAAATACATTTCCGCAATTTGGTTGATTTTGGAAAAAATAATTAAAGTATAGAAAATATCCTGGAAAAAAATGGATTTTTAAGGTGGCGCCAAAATCCAAATTTTCTAGTCAAAAGTCGAAAAAATTACGCTAGAATTTTCAAATGTAATTCTGAATTTCTAAAAATTCTTTAACAATATATGTGTATTCAGACGAAATTGACCGACGGACACGCTTACCTGCCATATGAACCATATATCCTAAATTAATTTTGATCATAATTCTTACATTTTTCATCAGAAATTGTTTGAATTTAGTAAAAGAAGATTATAGAAATGACTAGTAACTTTCACAAAAAATGGGCGCGGTCTCATTTATATCAAAAAATTTTTAACAAAAAGATGGTTCAAATGACAAAAAAATATTTAGTAATGTAATTCACTGTAATTAAAGTTATGAACAGAAGAGTTATCTGCAAATTGAGGCGAAGATTAACAGCACCTCAAACTATCGAATTATGATGAAAAAGTGCAGGGATAAAGTGGAGCTTTTTGTTGACGCTTGAGCTTTCAACATTCTTGATAAAAGTTTTGGATTTCGTAGAAATACGCCACTTTTACGAAAGTAAGTGATACATCAAAATATTCAGTAAAGAACAGAATTAAAAGTTTAAAGTCGAAAAAATATTTAAAATTGAAAACAAAACTTATTCAAAGCTTTGCATTTGGCACAACTTAACAATTTTCAATTAAATTATTCGCATCACTTAATCGAAATCAAAACAGTAGTTTCAGAGATATGATAAGATTGTTTTTTTTTTAGACGGAAGGTGCATGGCCTCACCCATTTTTTATTGAAAAATTTTTTCCAAGTGCTAGATATGTACATATGTACCGAATCTCATTCCCCTGAATCCAATATATCCAGAGAACATTTTTTTACTATATGCAATTTAATCAAGTATTTTTTATATACGTACCAAATCTCATTCACTTATGTCAAAAAGTTTCAAAGGTAGGATTAATTCTTTTGATCAAAGCCACAGATTTTCATATTAATAACGTTTATCCGACATTCAACGGCCTGAGGGCACGGTCAAATATTTTCCGATCAGGGCCAATATTTGTGTGCTTGATACTTACACCAATAGGAAACTTTCACAGTTTTAATTTTTGCGATAGGTCTAATGCCGCTTTGTGTGGCGTCTCAAAATATGTATAGAATAGTAAGTGTAAAAATTCAAGGCCTCGACACTTGTCTTGCGATAACTTTTCTTGACACTTTTCATTTCATCCCGTTACATCGAAAAATATCTAGATCAGTGACATCCAAAATCTATGCGCTTGAGCTTTTGTTCTTAAAAGCTTTCCACATATGTATTCTTTCACAGAGGAGCGTTCAACTGTGTCTGTTGTTGTGCTGAACTGCGTCACTAGCTTGCAGCTTATGCAATACATAAAAGCTTTGACTGAGATTTTGTACAATGAGCAGATGTACTAGTATTAAGTTTGGCTATCATTGATCTAGAAATACAAGAGATTAAAGATTTATGGCGGATTACGAAGAAGCTTAATTTGATAAATTTCCTCTGAAGGTCTCTAAAGGGAAATTAACTATGGCGGACTTTACGGAGCTTTCAATTGATTCATTTTCTGGGACACCCGTGGGTACACAAAGTCTTTGTAATGAAATCAAAAAATATCTGAATATACTTGAGGCATAACGTCCAGGGGGGACATTGAACAAGCTTTGTTTGATACATTTTCTTGGGCATTCGAAGGTTTCCGAGGCTTCATTGTCAAGGCTTCATTGTCTAGATATTCTAAAGAAACGCATATTTTATTAGTTTTTGTGGCATTTTTTTAGGCCGTCTACAATAACAAAAAACCATTTTTCACTGGTGTTGTAATTCCGAGAAGTTTGAAAATATTGAAATTTTGTATTTGCTATGTGCGAGCCACTTAGTTCTCCTCTAACACCCTTGTTTTAGACCATGCATTAAGTTAAAGAAGACTTCTTAACGATTGGCATGTTAGCCGAGCATCTACCCATTTACAACATTTTTCGGCAGATATTTTGTCTTGCATTCAAAACAAGACAGTGCGGCTTTTGATGCCTCATTTTAAGATCCTAGGCTGTGTGTTTATGATCGGTGTCTTATGGAAACAAGAAATTTTCTTCTGTCGAGCGCATTTTTTCAGCATCGCACACTGGTTTGAAATCCTTAAAAGCTGGCCAAAAGTCAAAAAAAAAGTTTTTTTAAATTAACTTTTTATGAACCGTATTGTCTAAGAGATATTCATAGACATCAAAAAATTTGTAAGAAAGATCAAGGTATTCCTACAATGCTCTTGGGATCTCTCCAAAGGTACGCTTCTCAGACACAAAATGAGTTAAAATTAAAAATTAAGTGGTCACTGTAAAAATTATGTGGTTACTGTAAAACTGAACCGAATTTAATGTTTTAATATGGAATCTCTCCGCAAAAGGAAATACTATCGAACCTTTATACTCAAAACTTGCAATAATCTATACTTTTACGGAAATTATAACTAACTTAAAATAAAATTATTTCACAAAATCAGTATGCAATGGTGAAAAAAGCCCAGAACCAATTTATACCATGTCATACCACCAGGATTTTTTGGATTTAAGAAGATTGAAACTGTTGAAGCAGATCGTATTTCTTATAATTTTTCCTTTTTTATTATATTATATTAACGTTTATTACTTGCCTTTTGTATTGAATTTTAATGTGTAATTCAATTTCACACTTATATATTCATTTCATTTTTTAATTAATAATCATTACATTAATTATATGCAATTTTGCCCTTAAAGCTTTTTTCAATAACTTATAAATATTTGTTTTGCCCTTACGGCTAGTAAAAAAAGCAAGCAACACTGATCGCATGAAGTGACATTTGATCGTGTTTGCTTTTCTCATTGTTCTTTTGATTTTCTATGCAACCGGTCAACTCATTTTATAAAACGTAATTGCAAGTGAATAAAGTCTTTTTTTAATTAATATAAAACTTGTACTACTTTAAAATAACTTATATTTAAATAGTGCGATAAGCAAATAAATTGAAGTTTATATTTGCAAGTGCAAAAAAGACAGTAGTTTCAGTGAAAAGACGCTTCTTAATTTCGCAGCATTGTGTGGTGGTTTGCAGTACGCATACAGCAGTGTGTTGGAATTAAATCCATCACGGAAAAAAGGCGTTTTGTTTGCTGATCCAAACTGGAAGGTATTCACTGGTGGTCAGCGGTTGCTAGTGGTGAACTTTATACAAGCATCTTCGACTTGCTATATTGATTGGTAAGCGGTGAAAACTCTTGCCGCAACAGAAACCTTTTCTAAAACATATAAAAAAATTGAGGTGCCTTTTTTTGCCCTTTTTCTTTGACGCAATTTTTTCTGAAGCACCCATAGTAAAATTTAATTCAGCAATATGAGTGTCAATATGTGTTGCTCGCCTGAAATGGAAAAATTTTTATATTATTATACAGCTTATACTCCGTGATTACGGAGTCTAAAACCCATTTTTTTGTAGATTTATTTACCGTTGCACATAATTCTATCAAAGTTAAAGTTTTGAAATAAATTTTTAAATTAGATAAAAAAATTGTGCACGTGTTATTTTTTGCCTTTTCGAATCCGCGATTTTGTTTTTTTAAAATATAACACCAGATTCGTTATCAGCGACCTCAAAAACACCCAGTGAAAAAATTTCGTCTCGAAAATGATTTCGTCTTTTGGCCAGCTTTTAGGGAATTTGAACCAGTGTGCATCGTCAGCAAATAAGCTGACTTTCACTTAGAGAATTCTGTTGGATTTTTCGTTTTAATGGCTGTACGGACGATAATTTCCTTGTAGAATCAGATTTAAATTCATGTCTGTGAATGATGCCAGCCAAAAATTTTAGTTTTCTCACTCCACAAGCAGACAAACAGGCCCAGACCCACTATCATGTCAAATTGTGGGTCATGACGATGCGAAGTATGTATTATATTTGCGATGGACCTTTTACTTAACATATGTACATAAGTAATAGCCATGTTTCTTCGGTCGCGTATTTTACATAAAACTGCTTTGAGTGAACTTTTAAAATTTTTAAATGGTAATAATCATGAAATTGTTTTTATATTTTATTTTTTTTTTTTTTTTTTTTTTTTGAATCAGTCTATTACACACACATATATTAACGCATTTGAACGTTAAAGGCTTCTTCACTTTACAATTCGTAACAATGTTCAAATTGCTTTTGTTAGTGATTTTCACTGCAGTTGCTGTCCATTTTACTTCTCTTTTTCGTCGAATTTTACTGTTGGCTGTTATCCTTGTGGTAGAGAGAAAACTTTTAATGTCTCTGAGATGACGCTGTTGTCCTTAATGTGATAAGTTTACCGTTTGTATGAGTGACAACGTGTATTACCCAGTAGAAAAAATTTTAGTTTTTTATCAGTTGCAACTATCGTGCAAGGTCATTTCTTTTGTATATTGCTATAAGGATAATGGTTTTTATTTGTTTTGCTTCCGCATGTCCATGGCATTTAAGTGTATACTGCTGCTGCTGCTAACGTGTTTTGTTCAATTTTATTGCAATTTTCGATTTTTTTTTTCTCTCTATGCATTTGTTTTAATTACATTTTGATAGCCAGAATTTTGGTTTAACTTTTTCACTTTTGTTGTTTGATTTTAGTTCTTTCTGTTTTTGTTTTGCACTGGCTGTAGAGTTAAAAAACATGAAATTTGACCTTTTCATTATCGTATTAAGGTTGATTTCTAAATCATAAATCATCAGAAAACAAAATAAAGTTTCAAAAATTTGGTTAAAAGTTTCAAATATCTCATAGCACATACAATTTAGTTGGTCATAAATAATTTACGGTTTTGACCTTATCATCTATAGCAGTTTATACGGCGGAATTTTCATGTGCGTAAACTTTAGTTGCGATACTTACTTTTATATCTTTTTATTTAACTTTCAAAAATGGGTATTTATGTAACAGCGTATTAAAACATGTAGCTCCATAAAAAACAGTCGTAATAAAATTTAAAGTCAAATCAATCAAAAATCAAATTACAACATACCCTTTATCTAGTAAGATTAAACTTTCAAACAACACAAGAAAAGTTTGCTGTATTTTATTAATTTTGGAATGTTCATAGGTGGTTAGTTCAGTGTCCGTCCAATGGAAAAGGTACCGTACCTTCACAAAATAAAAAACTGTTGTTTTGCATTGTCTAAAATACTTACAATTTTGAATAAAATGATAACTCGATCACTGGAAAATTCCAAAAATTGACTGAGTAATGGTATTTTAAAATCGTGATTTTTTCTGAATTTGGATTATGTACACAGCAAAAAGTTTGGGGATAAATTATAAACTTGTTCATACTATTTGTTTTTATAAACTTATGTATGTATATTAGGGTGGGCCAAATTGTATGGACGAAATTTTATCGACCTCGGCTACCTCCCTATGTGAAAGTTCATTCAATTCTATGAATATTTGCCCAAGGAACTATACCTCTACGTTCAACTTTAGTTCGGCGCATTTTTGATTGAAAATTTTACCTTGCGTTTAATGTTTATTTTTATGCTTAATTTTCAAAATTCTTGTAGAGACAAAAGTAATATCATAATATGTTTTGGCTGGTATTCTGTCAGTAATCAATAAAATTGGGTTCTGTTTTTACGAAAAGTTTACTTGATGGTGTTGAATTGATTATATGTATTCCAAAAAATTATATCGGTCAAATAACCGATTTATTATAAACGATTCATATTTTTACATGGATTTTTGGTATATTGTTCTGTAAAATTAAAAAGGCGGCTAATTTATTTCCTAAAACTGCCACTACTCGTAGATGTTGCCCTAGAGAAAAAGGAGTGCCAGATTCGGCATCCTATCATCCAAAAATACTTGGGTTGGTGTTTCGATTGAAAAAATCCATGTAAAAATATGACTCGTTTATTTTAAAATCGGTTATTTGACCGATATAATTTTTTGGAATACATATAATCAATTCCACGCTATCAAGTAAACTTTTCGTAAAAACAAAACCCAATTTTATTGATTACTGATAGAATACCAGCCAAATCATATAATGAAATTACTTTTGTCTTTATAAAAATTTTTAAAATTTAGTATGATAATAAAAAAAATATTAATAAAAGGTAAAATTTTCGATAAAAAATGCGCCGAACTAAAGTTGAACGCAGAGGTATAGTTCCTTGGACAAATATTCATAGAATTGAATGAACTTTCACATAGGGGGGTAGCCGAGATCAGTTTTCAAATCGGCCCACCCTAATGTATATCATTTTTTGATAAATTTTTTTTTATAAAGTTATTCTATACCAAAATTCTAATAAATTATTAGTACAATGTTCATACCAAAATTGTATAATTTCTATACCAAAATTGTTATGAACTATTAATTTTATACCAAAATTGTATAAAATTAGAAAAAACTATTATTTATATTTTTTTATTGTGGAATTTATACTGCGTAAGTATCAATATCATTTTTTGACTCCGAAATATACATATGTACATTAGGGCTGTTCAAAAAAAAAAAATTTTCGAATTTCCAAGATATAATTTGGCATCACGATCTACATCATGACAGAATATCCCAAAAAATTTTTCAGATTTTTAAATTCATATTTAAAGGTGGCTCAAAGCAGAAATATATTTTTATATTTTTTTTTAGCATTAATTATAAAATGTTGTCAAACAATTTGAAAAATTTGTTTTAGAGTAACTTAAAAACATTTATTTTGTTTGTTTTTTAGTGAACTTTAAAACCTACGTTGTAATTTTGACAAAAAAATTTTACACTTCTTAAAAAACGAAAAACTGCCCTAAGAAGGCGAAATTTTACCGTTTTTCAAAGAAAAAAGTCATCGTGCTTTAAACGAAATGAACATTTTTTAATTTAAAAGATTTCATTCAAAAGAGCTCTTAAAAACCTTCAAGACAAGACATGTTAAGACTTTTTTGGGCCAGCAGGCTCGATGACATAACGTTTGAAACATAGTAATGCAGCCCTGTGAAAGGCAAAACGCTTTTTACTCAAGAGGGAGGCATCTTACAAAAAAGTGCCAATGGCATAAAATGCTTAAAATCATCCAAGAAATAAGTGTAAATTGTTTGTTTTTGAAAAACCGTAAAATTTCGCCTTCTTAGGGCAGTTTTTCGTTTTTTAAGAAGTGTAAAACTTTTTTTGTCAAAATTACAACGTAGGTTTTAAAGTTTATTAAAAAACAAACAAAATGAATGTTTTTAAGTTACTCTAAAATAAATTTTTCAAATTGTTTGACAACATTTTATAATTAGTGCTAAAAAAAAAATAATAAAAATATATTTCTGCTTTGAGCCACCTTTAAAAATGCATTTAAAAATCTGAAAAATTTTTTGGGATATTCTGTCATGATGTAGATCGTGATGCCAAAGTATATCTTGGAAATTCGAAAAATTTTTTTTTTTTTGAACAGCCCTAATGTACATGTTTTTATTCGAAAATTATGTAAAATTGGTTTATAAGTGCATGATATAAATTTTATATGAACTTCAATATAAATTTTATACAAAAAAAGTGTTAAAGATTTTAATATAGTGATACTATAAAATTTAAACTAAAATAGTTTAAATTGTATCAATACTTTATTTGTATAAATTTTATAGACACGAGCATAAACGGTTTGAAAACCAAATTGTAGCTTAGATTTTATACCAAATTTATTGTGGATTTGTATTAATTCCAATTTAATTTGAATTTTACTCTGAGACTTTTTATTGTGTAATTATAATAATTATTTTTCCTTGCTATTGACATAGACGGAAAAGATTGCTAGAAAAAAGAAATCCAAGAATCGTGAAATTCGTGGCAAGAGATCAAAGTCATCGCAAGGGATCGTTACAAATGGAGACGTTTCATAGGATTTAAATGAGAATACAATATATAAATACATTGTCATAGACATTTTCTGATAATGCTTTTAGCTCTTGTTGACTGTAGTGTTGATAGTAATTTAAAAAAAAAAAATACAAATATCTCATGAAACAAAGAAATTTTTTCAACTGAAAACGAAAAAGTACGTGTTTTTCGTGGTCACAACATAATTTAGAGGCTAAATTTCATATATCAACGTCATAAATCTCCAACACAACAATATATGTATGCTGACTCCAAGAAACTTCCTAATTGAACTATAAAGAAAAAGTCTTACTGCTTTCTTCTTCTCAAACGTTTAACGCTTTATCACTGCCACTATAAAGCAACTTCCTTCCCATAACATACTTTGTCACTAACTCAAAAACTGAAAATAAATAACCAAAAACACATGTGAACACAAAGAATTACAAAAATTAAAGAAAACTAGTAATGGTGTTACGTTCGGACTAGCGAACAATTAAATACCCTACACTTCAGTATTTTGAAAATTTCGCTTGTACGGAAGGTACCACGTCCTTTTGACAGAATTCAACTAGTTTATGCTCAGATCTTGCATTAACTATTCCAAGTATCTATGCGAAATTTGGTTGCATTACTACAAATAACGCTTGCACTACAGAATTATGTAAATTTTGAATTTAATTTTTTTTTTTTTTTATTAGAGATGCCACGCCCCCTTGTCCGAATTTATCTTGTTTTTTGCCGAAACTGCTCCTAAGCAAGTGAAATTTAGTGCGATTATCTCAAATAATGCTTTCACCATATGATTTTGGAACTTTTGCCATACCCCCTTGACCGAATTCATCCTGTTTTTGTTAAGAGCTCTTACTTACTATACTTCATATTTATATATATTTTTGTTGCTTTATCGCGTATAATGCTCTTAACATTGCGTTTTGCATACATTTTTTGTATGGGCGGTAGGCGTGTCCGTTAATCGATTTCACTCATTTTCAATCCGACGAGCCTACTTTAACGACGGAGGCTGTGTACAAAATTTTATTGAATTATCTTGCTTCCAAAAAATATTAAAATGATTTCAACGAATGGACAGACAGACAGATTGACATGGCCGTATAGGTCTACTTCTCTGCGTTACAAACGGATGGACAAAGTGAATATAGCCTGAGTGTAAGGTATAAAAAAAAAGAAAAAATAAAGAAAAAAGTTGAATTGATTTTCAGTCGATGACTTAGCACAACCAAAACCAGCGAGACAATAACAATTACTTGGTGTGTCACTTGCCAAACGCTACCAACACGTCGTCCTCTGTGTTCATGGCGGTGGCCCTAGCGCATTCATTTAGCCAGCCAACATATGTTGCCCAAGTTGGTAGTTGGTCCGTTTTAAATGACTGCACATGAATTTAGGTATCCTGAACTCAACTGATGGCAAGAGGCAAGAGATTGTGGCATCGGTTGCAGTAGCAGCACACTGTTTTTTAATTGAAAATGTGAAAAAAGGATGTTGAAAAAATTTATATTCCTTTCTTTAGTGGCAAAAATACAGATGGAGCTAGATTTTTTTTTTTTTTTTTTTTTTTTTTCATCGACTTCATCACTTTGTCTGGCATAGTTATGTGCGTTACTACTGCGTGAAGAATTGTGGTTTCCTTTTCCAATTAAGTAAATGAAAAAAAAAAAGGAGAAAATCGATTTTATCTAATGGAAAATATCATAATATTGGCAACTGATTTCGAATTTAGTGAGTAATCAATTTGATGATTCGATATTTCCCTTGTTTTTATTAGATATATGGACTGAACTCTTTGCTGAAGTTAAACGATGAAATCATCGGAACTCAGCGCTGAATTTATATACTCAATTTTTTTTTCAAATCTATGAAAAATTACGTAGATTCAAAGGCTGTTTCATAAGAACCCTGGTCCTATTTCGAAAAAGGGATCTGATGTCAAAAGTCACTGGAACATCCTTTTCCTAACCTGTCAAAAGCTACTGTGATTTTTAAGTCATCACTAACCAATACGCTGCAGTGTAAAAAAGAGTTAACTTTCTCTCAAATTCCATACCAAAATCACAACGCTAAGCACATATCATAAACATAATGTTGCTTAATGTCTTCAATTTGATCAAAAATCGATAACAATGGATACAATGAAAAATTAGCATACTTATCATAATCCACACGCGTAAGGTATTGACAAAACTTTGGCACCATCTGTGCAAACAACACATAACAAATGAGAGAAATCTTGACAAGTTTATCAAACAACAACATTTTAGAGAAAACTGAATCAGTTGGACTGATACAGATTCTTTGTAAAGTATGCTCCAGACTATTTAGTTTACCGCAATAGGTAAAAAATGATATCGACAATTATAGAAAAAATCAGAAGAAATCAATATACGTACGTATAAGACACATGGAATTGAGAATCATCGAAATTTTCGATAAAGTCGCCGAATGACGGAATATTTGAAACAAAATCGACAAAAATCGCAAGGTATCAAAAGATAACAGAAAAAATTTAGATTCTAAAAAGTATCAAAAAATATTAGAGATGAATAATTTATAATAATTTACGAAAATACATTAAAAATTTAAAAACATATTTAAAAAGACAACGAATAAAATCAAAAAATCAGCAATCATCGAAAAAATCTAAATTTATTGGAAAACTGACAAAAATCTAAAATTATTGCAAACATCGACAATAATAATATTATAATCATCAAAATAGTTCATAAAACTACAAATTGGTTGTAACGTTTTCTACATAAATCCAAAAAAAAAAAAAAACCGAAAGTATCGATAAGAATTTGAAAGGTCGTTTAACATAAAAATCATAAATAATATTGAAAAGTATCGACATTTTCGAAAAATCTTTAAAAGACAAAATACATTGAAAAGTTTCCAAATATGTCTAAAACCTAACATGGAAAAATCGAAAAAGTATAAATACACAGAAAATCATCAAAATATTTAATAAGTACCACACATCATTGTACTATTGAAAAACATCTAGAAATTCAATATTATCGAATTTCGAAGAAGTCAGTAACAATCAAACTGTGTCCAACTATCCAAAAGTATCGAAATACTCTGTAAAATGCACATAAAGTCAAAAGAATATATCGTTCTGTAATCCTTAGTGGGTACCTTGGGCAAATATAAATCATTTCCAACGATCGCTATCATCTGCGGTTCTTGTACTTACTTCTCCAACAACCTTTTTGAAGTGACTTTGGATATACAAATTTCTCTGCTACATCTCTGAGCAAGCGCGAACTTTGATTGGAGTTGTTTTGCTTCTTAGATAAATTAATCAATGCCATCGTTTCCCGCCTTAAGAACACTGCACAACGATTTTGACGATTTTGAAAACCGCAAGAGTTTTGAAAGTGGTTTTTGTGTATTGTATTTATTTTATCACGAATACGCTATTTGTTTTTTGGGGTCAGGTCAGATTTTCTGTAAAACCGGCTTAGGAGCCGGTGATATTACTTCCCTGCAGGACCACGCACTATTCCAAAACTTTTTTGTAAACTACTACATGGGGGCAGCCGACTAGTCCAAATTCTGGTTACATATAAAGTTCTATTTACGTTTTTTATTGTTTGTCATTAGACGTAGCCAGTTGACCCCTTATGCAATGCATTGAGACCTGAAAAGGGACAATTGTCTCATTAAGCATTACATTCGGATCAGAAAATTGTCAATTTTTTTTTTTTTTTTATATATAAATTTCAAAGAAATTAATTGAATTAATAAATTTTACACAAAAGCGTCAAAAGGTTTCATACACGAATGTGCTATAGACTTTGTTTTATATTCCAACAATAAGATAAAATTTTTTTTTTTTTTTCCAAATTCATAATTAAATAACGAAAGATATAATTTTCTGGAAAACATTAACCCATTACCTAAAACCGGTTTTTATGGGTCTTTTTCATCACATTTTTCAAAAACTGGACTCATAATGTCTAAAGGAATTCTACAAAAATATTCTACAAAAATTTCAATAGGTTTCACCAAGATGAGAAATGCTTAAAACTTAAGAAAATGAGTTAAAAACCCAACCCAATATCTACTCCGTAATGTCTTTCTAACGAGCTAATGATGATAAAAATCGAAGCTCTTTTCTTATTTATTTTTGATTTCTAATATCATCGGTTTCCAAATAAATTCTAAGCCGACTATACAGAGAAGCCTGACCTGTCGCAACAAAACGCATAGCATGTTCGTATTTAGGAGATAAAAGTACGCTAAAAAAATTTCAAAACTCTTTAGGTTATTTAACGGTTGTACAGCGTAATCATGTCGTGCCTGGATTAGATTCGGCTTCATACTTCTAGACTACATATTTGCTTAAAGATTTATCAGACACAGTTTATTTTCGAAATAAAGTTATTTATTGTCGGACCAAGTACTAAGGCCGCAAAAGAGAAATTTTATTATGCCTTTTCACTGTCAAAAGAAAAATTTTTTTATATTAAATGAATTAATTTTTTCACTTTCATTTTTAAAGCTCATAATTTTTAGTTATCTGGACCAATTGTTCGTTCAACATCTCGCAGTCTGGGGCCTCCTTTACACTGCTGCCTCCGTACAGTAAAACTTTATAGACTTAAAATGCACCTCCATGCCTACGGCCACACAGTCAGGTGAGCGTGTAAGTGAGTGAAGGCTTAAAGTGTGATTACCTATTTGTGTCACGTGCAATTTACAAGAGAGAAAACACAGAGCAGCGGAAGAAGCAACATACACGGCTGCTGCTGCTGCCACTGACGCATTTGTGCCGAAACTTCATTGTCACATTTGCAACGAGTAAGTGTTAGGGATTTACTGGCAAAATAGCTATTCCATGCATACATCCTTCATTGTAAGTGAGAGTTTGAATATGTGAATATGCATACGAAAATGTGAAATAAACTGGGAATGTGTGAGTAACTGAGTGTGTGCATGCAAGGCATGTTGGCAACATCAAACTGCCTGTGACAGAGTCACATGTACACATAGATATGAAGTAGGTGCTTCTTATATGTATGTATAAGTTAAAGAAGAATGAAAGTAGAGATGAGACGTGCAAAACCAAACGGATGTTGCGCGAGACGAACGTCGTCGAGCGATGGTAGCGGCGTTGAAGCACAGCCAAACACGCACACAAACGCAGCGCAAACACTCTTGAAAATCTTGAGTTGTGCTTTTTCAGTAAATTATATCAACAGAGTAGAAATCATGTCGTCCTTGCTGCTGTTGCTCTTGCAGTCAATCAGGCTGTTCGTTTACTCCAAGTTTTTGCATAAAACGCACGTAAACGAGAGCTTTTCGGGTGAAAACTTACAAAAACTTGGAGTAAACGAACAAACTGAATGTGTGAGTTAAAGTGACAGTGTGCGCACAGTGTTGTAGATTTTGCTTAGAGGGAATTGACACTTAAAACACTTTTTAAGTCAAAAATGCAATTGCAAACAAAATGTATGAAATGTTTTTTAAGTATCAAAAACTATGCAAATGGAACTTTAACTCGCAATATTTCTTTTCCACCTGAACAAAATGCTTCATGAGGAGCTCTCACAAATTATTTCGACAAAACATCATTTGGTGTAATCTGGTATCTGGTTGGTTTTGGTAATCCTGGTACTTGCAATTTCGACGCGCAGATATAAGCATTTGCATTGATAGCGTATTATACCATTGGGGGCGTGGCTCCACCCACTAAAAACTTTATAATCATTTTATCGTTCCTTAGTGCTAACCTTTTGTCCATACCAAATATCATAAAAAACGATGAAGTGGCTTGGGCGATTGGAAATTTTTATATATATTTGGGTGTGGCACTACCCACTGAAAAACATAATGGTCATATCATCGTTTTTTAGTACTAACCCTATCTTCATTTCAAATCGATGCAGTGGCTTAGAAGTAACAGCTTTTTTTACATACAGGGGCGTGGCACCGCCCACTGAAAAACGTAATGGTCATGTTATCGTTATTTAGTGCTAATCCTATCTCCATACCAAATTTCATAAAAATCAATGCAGTGCTTTAGACCTGAGTGGTTTTTTCCATTTAGGGCGTGGAACCGCCCACTAAGAAACATATAAGTAATTTTATCGTTCTATCTAAAAAAAGTTTCGTAAAAATCGATGCATTGACTTAGCTGTGAGAGCATTTTTTCTATTTAGAGGCGTGGCACTGCCCACTTTAAAAAAAGTATATATAATCTTATTCACTGGTCCTCCTCACAATCTTTCCAACAAAAAAAAAAGAAAAGACAGATCAGTTGAGATTTAGGTATAGAAACAGGGACTGAACCGATTTTGTTTGCGAAAAGTTTCAAAAATATTAAAGTATTGTGGTTGTTGTAGACGCTGCGATTAGCTCAGTGGTTTTGAATCTAGTTACCATCTACTGGTACGTGTTCCATCTATATTCACCATTTTGCGCAACAAAGCTTTAGTTTCTTCGAGAACATGCTTTCTTTTTAACCTCTTTTAAGCTATTTCTTTTTGACTCTACATTATTGTTTCTTCCGAATTCACTAGAATGAAACAGGTCCTATTCATGCTTAGATCAAAATAGGCATGCAATTATCATTTCATCTGCGCTGATTCCGATCTATGCATCGCAGTTCTCGTACCTGGATATGTATTGGGAGTATTGCCGAAATCATTCCGCTTGTATCTTTAAATAGTGGATAAATTGATCCTGAGGAAGGTTTTATTTATGGCACCCGATAAAGTCCAACTTAGGAGTCTGAATACATTGCGTGAAACTCTATAATGTGCACCAGTTTCCTGTGTTTTAGCCCTTTAACGACCAGGTCTAAAAACGCGTAGCAATTATAGAGAAACAATTTGTCAAAATCGATAGAATGGGGCCTAGCAAAACTTCCATGCAAGCAAATGAGATGTTAGACAACATACTTCCCTTAAGTCGTTAAAGGGTTAAGAAGCTTATGATTATTTGAAGCAAAATTTTGATCGTTCGAGACTCTAAAAGAAACCAATAATTAAAAAACCTCTTAACGCTTGACTTTTCAAACACAGACATTTATACATACCACTGTGCAACATCCCTTTGGGTGACAAACACATACTAAAATACAGTAGTCGCAGTGACAACAATCTCCAACACTCATGGCGGAAGGCATTATACCCTCAATGTCCCAAAGTTGTGTTGGCAAACAACTAAATCATTTGGTTGCCAAAATTAGGTAAAAGGAAATGATGAAGGAGCAGCAGCAGAAGCGCAAGAAGATGAACTGCTTTGTGAACACGTTCGTTCGTTTGTTGGGAACATGATGTACGTATTCCTTTACGTAGCCTGGGATTTCGCAAGAAGATTGAACACAATGCAAATGATGCCAAACATAAATTTACGACTACAAGACATTTAAGGTTGGTAGGTAGCTACTCATACTTCATACTCGTATTCACAAGTATGTTAAGTAGTTTACAAACTTTTGTTTAATGCAACAAAATGTTCAAAATTTTATGTAATTAAAATTTCAGCAAATACCTTCATCATCTCTGTAAAGTTTTGAATTTTCAGCAAAGTATGGGTAATTGGTCAAAATTGCAATAAAGTTGCCATTGCGTTAAATTGCATCACTTCTGTTGTGAATTTGACAAAGCCGTCTATTATGTTGCAATTGGGAAACACATTCGGTATCAATATTGTGTAACGGCTTACTTAATAACGTGATATTGTCCGTCACACCTGCTTGACCTCAAACGAGGTGTAAACACACGAAACAATTTAATATCCTTGTTTACAGCTAAATGTGTAACGCTCACAAATGTGCAACCGCAATTAAGTCAGCGGTTCAATAACGATTATTGGCGCGGCCTTTATACGCTCACTTGTTTGGTTATGTCCTGGAGATATGTGAGTGGAGTATCAATTCGTAAAGCACTCAAATGGTACAGTGGCCCTAGTGTATATTTGCTTATTATGGTTCAGAGTTATATTAAGGTTATTACGAATATAAGTTCTTAAATATTTACATACCTTTTACTTAAAGCTATCCATCTGCCTTGATACAGAGCGATTTAAAGAACAAAAACATCACCGGCTGCCACTTTGCAAAGAGATTTTTTAGTCTGATTTTTTCCAAAATATTTGATTGCATCAATTTTATAATTTAGTTCAAATCTGATTTTGGTTTCACTTTTCTAGCTTAAATTTTATACCCTATGCAGGAGGTTAGGACATACTACACCCTAGCTCCGTTGATCCACTGTGACACATTCTTTTGATACACTTAATACCAATAATAACCTAAGCTCGTGTTCTGTGTGCGCGCTTTGAGAAAAGTTGCGCTCAAAGCAACTCTTTAGCTTTAAAACTGTTTAGAACGATTTGTATGAAAAAAGCGCAATGCGATCATAGTGAAAGCGTTACAATGCTAGAACTGTAGCGTTATGGAGCTATGGTAGTGCGTAAGCAGAGCCGATAATTTTTTCACATCCTCTTTTTTTGTTCGAAGCATATTTTTGTGTGGAGATCAACAGCCAATCAGTGTCAGAGATTTCGGCCTGGTAAACCCTCTAAAAGGCATCGAGAAGGAAGCATACTTTCATACAGAGCACTTTTGAGATGTACATGCCTTGGTTGCAGTGTCCATGACTCTATTGACCGCAAGTCAAAACTTTTCAGATAACTATAAGATCAAGACATTGCTTTTTCTTTTATTTCAGTCCTCAGCTAAGCGAAAATAATACTTTTTGATTACTAGAATCGAAAGATTTGGTGAAATAATCTTATCTCCCTAATGATATTTTTTTTTTTTTGATATATTTTTTTCTTAACTTTGCTCCTCAAAATAGTACTAACAGCCTAAAGAGAGGATTGAATTCTTTTCCAAGAATATTAACATATTTAACCTCACTCATATTGAAAATATCTATGAGATCCTTGACGTTAAAATGTAATATTAACTTTAGTGTTTTAAGAAAAAATTACGGAAGGCAAATCGTTCTGTAATCTTTAATGAGATTTATACGGATGTTAAAAAACAAAGTTTATATTTTTTTAGCTTTCTCGTAAACGCAACGAATCGGAGGGATGGACATGAGGGGTGTATCAAACCGTAGCCTTACTCTTAGAATTAAGTCGCTAAGGAGTGTTCCTCGAGGCCGGCCGGCGCGTTGTGCCTGCGAGAATTTTACAAAAACGGTGGTTCAGCGACTGTCGCGCAGAATACTCGAGGCTTTCGGCACTTAAATGAAGCGCCTAGTATACATCTCTTTCAAAAATGAGTAAAGAAGTTTAAGAAGATTGGTAAAAACTAATAATAGAACAACTAAGATCTTCAAGAGTGGCAGAAAACGTGCCAAGTCTTAACCAGTCGAATCGTGACTATCAGAACTTTTCAATTCAGAAGGGCAAAAGTGCTTCAAATGTGCCTAAATCGTCATTGCACCATATTGTACACAAAGCTGCAACACTATAAGATCCAATTGGTAACGAGTGATCCAATAAGAGCTCTCTACATTGTTTTCTATATAAAATACATAAAAATCAATGTATTGATGCAAATCTTTATTTGGAATGATAGTTCGGTTTCTACAACTCAATGTTCAAAAATTATTTTGCTTAAATGTTCCCCACGACTAGCTCTTAAATGGTTTATTCAGTGGGTACAATTTTCGCCAGCTTTTTCGAGGATATCGGCCGGTATTTCCTGAATAACAAGAGTTATGTTGGTTTTCAAAGCGTCAATAGTTTCGAGTTTGTCAGCATAAACAAGTGATTTAACATATCCCCAAGAAAAGCAGTCCAGTGGCGTCAAATCACATGATCTTTGTGGTCAATTAACAGAAGCATTTCTTGGGATGATGTTTTCATCGAATGTTTCCCTCAATAAAGCGATTGTTTCTCCAGCTGTATGGCATATTGCGCCATCCTGTTGAAACCAGAAGTCGGCTACACTAATATCCTGAATTTTTGGCGATCACTATTGACCGTTACATCCGCATTTTTGAAGAAATACGGTCCGATGATGCCTTCTGCCCATAAACCACCCCACTACCCCAAACAGTACATTTATCGAGATACATTGGAAGCTCTTGGATTGCTTCTGGTTGTTTATCGGCCCAAATACGGCAATTTTGCTTGTTGACGTACACGTTCAACCAGAAATGATCATCGTCGCTAAAAACAATTTTTCGATAAAATAATGGATCAATTTGAAAATTTTGTTAGGCCCATAAACCGCAATTAAAACGTACACCAAGATTAGTTGGCTTTGATTCTTTTAAAAACTGTATTTCATAAGCCTTCAAACCAAGATCACGCCTCAAGATACGCCACAATGATCCATAAGAGATGCACTTAGCCTGAGATTGGCGACGAATGGAATGTTCACGATTTTCACGAACACGCTCTGTTACTGCAGCAATATTTTCTAAATTACTTCGAAATTTGGTGATGATGTTACGAATAGTGCGCTCAGTTGGACGTTCATAATGACCAAAATGATGTTGAATAACTCTATAACATTCTCTTACTGATGACTGATTTTGGTAGAAAGTTTCCACAATTAATAAGCTTTTTTCAGGAGTAAGTCAATTCATGATTGAGTCGTATTGAATACTGAAAACAAACGTCATATGGACGAACCATTTTGCACATAATAGCTGTCAAAACAACCCAGTTGAAAAAGGGACCTCGTACTGGATCACCATTTACAAGAATTAAAGCCTCAGAATGCCAGTCAAGTGCAAGACTTCGTAAACATTGAGCGTTTTTCAACATAAATTGGTTCTGATTTAACCTATATGGAGTTTATCCTGTGGAGTTCTCTCAAATCTAAAGTTTACGCCAAAAGACCAACTTCTCTGATGTGTTCGAAAGAATATATCGATCACATAATGCCAGTCAATACTGGACTCTGTCGAGCCGTCATAAGAAATTTTAGTGCTCGAACGAATAAGTGCCATGACTGTGAGGGTTTACTTTTGGACGATAGCATTTTTGAGAAATAATTTCCTAAATTGCGTACTCTTATAAATAATAAACACATTTTCGATAGATTGCTTACTTTTTATTAATTGGTCCACTAAATATAAACTTTATTTTGGGACACCTTGTAGTTTTATTTGGAAACCAGCCCAAGTTTTCTCGTGAAATGTTGGTAAGCCAGGGCGTAATACATAAGTCGCGCCAATAATTTCATCCATTTTTGCAGTATTGGACTAGAGATAGTGGAATCAAATACTCTAGCATATACTTCAAAACGTTATACTGACAGAATTAAACGGAATTTAATAGTTTCGTATGAAATGCATGGTCAGGCTAAAGAGAAGACAATCTAACTTTTTTTCTAATTGTTATGCCCAAATTCAGCTTATTTTTGAAATAATAAAAAATTTCATTGCAAGGCCAGTACAAAATAAACATTTTTTAAAAAATTTTCCCAATTTAAATTCAATTTACTTTTTCGCTATTTACTATAATGGTCCATTGGGTATTCACTGACTACTATGGTAGCAAACCAACTAGCCCAGTCAATTTTTGTACCCTCCCTGCCTTCTGCCTCCAAATAGCGCGCTAGCAACTTGCTCGCGCATGGGAGCAACACATAAAATTCAGGTCACTTTCAACAATGAAAATGCGTTTGTACGACAACGACGACTCAAAGCAGAAATTGATTGAGTAAACAGTGGAAAGTCGTTAGTTTTCTTTTCATTGTATTGAAAACTCAAAAGGAAACTCCATTGTGCATGTGTGTTTGTACGAAAGCATAGCGTTTTCGCCATTTGCCTTTGACAACTGCGCGTAGTTTCGAAATAAATGGTTTTAAAAAAAAAAATCAGCCACAACACACACGACACAACTCAAATCACACAACTGGGACGCGTGTATAGCGGAGCATACTGTATAGTAGAGCCAACAGGATACGTTCAAGTTTTTCCAACAGCAATTTCATGGATATTGCAATGCATGCAGCGCTCAAATGTGACAATTTAGTGGTTATTCCAAATGCAACTGAACATAGAACATTAGTTGCGTTTAGAAGTTTTTGCATAACTATTGCTGTCAAATTGAAATTCAGGAATTTATGCACCTTCTGAACACATGCCACTTCTCTCCAAATGCGATAAAAATCAAAATAACCTATTATTGCTTAAAAATACTTTATTTGAGCACTTTCGGAAGTTGTAAACTCAAAACTGTTGAATAATCGTTATAAAACATCACAACTTCTGAACGAGACCAATAAGTTTCAGAATTTCGTACAAATTGTAGTTCATGGTGCTATTTTTACTCACTATTCGAAGTAATAAGCGTAATAAGACTCTCAAAGCAATGCGGGGGTTGGAGTAACCCGGCAGGAGGGAGGCAATGGATTGGTCTGGTCCAGCCTTTCTAACCTTGTGTTGTGTAGGGCCGGTTATAAGGGGTGTCAAAGTTGTGGACTGAATAGTCGCAATGGAGGCGAAAGATGGTGACGCATGGGGTGGTGAAGGATCTAGGTCCTCCTCACCTAGATTGTCGAAAAATGGTGGACTGGCCCCGACCTACCATCATCAAGTTATTTGGACGGGGGTGGGAGGTCTGATCAGACAATCCGGATCTCCCGCTACCAGAAATCGATGGTAATAGTTGTATAATCGATGGATCTGAAAGCGCAATCTTGTCTGTAAGGTTTAGAAGATTGATTGGTGATTAAACGTTGGTTAACAGAAGGTTAACGGAAAAGTAATGAAACGAAACTTGAGAGGCTGTTGGCTACACATTGTCCCATGTCTGGCCCCAAGCAGCCTGCTGCTTCCCAGCGGCAACCCCTGGTAATGGTGGTTGGCAATGGCACTGTTGACAGTAGTGCCGCTGTCGGCTACCAGCTAAAGCAGGAAATCGGAAGGGCGTGACTTTTGGAGAGATGAGGGTTTTTCCCTTTAATCCGATTTGTCACGTTGCGCATATGGCAAAGTGGTAAAAAGCAATCCAAGACAGGATTTCGAGGGTTTTCCATAGAAAGTCAAGACGTATATGGTAAAGTGGACATAGCAACCTTGTGTAGGACTACTTCTCCCGAGAAAGTCTTGAGCTTTCTTGAAGGGAAAGATACACCAAGAAATGTTTTCCCACAATCCATGATAAATCGACATGTAGCGTATTGCTACGAAATCTGTCAAGAAATTATTCTGGTACCACTGGAAATAGTAGCCCTTTGGAGTAGTCGGCTCGCTGAATATTCCAACTGACTAGTGGGATGGCCCTTCGCGGAGTTTCGTGGTGGCTGTAGTTTGTACCTAAATCGCAGTATGGAGTTGCATTCTCAACCGGGTGCCATGACCCAAAGAATGACAGAGATTGAGATATTCCTTATTTCCTCACCATTAGAAGGAATTGTGTCTGGTCGAATGATTCAAAAATGGAAACCAATCATCGGTATTATGTTGATGGAGGCTTGCACCGTCCCACAATGGGAGGGTTTGTATGGAACGGCGGTCATATATAGTAATAATAGAGCTAGGCTATTGAAATTTGGTACAAATGTTTTTTACATTAAAATAATAAAAATCTGTGAATATGAACAAAATCCGCCGACGGACACGCCTACCTTCCATACAAAGTTGGGGCGTGGTCCGATTTTTTTTTCAAAATGGGTATCAATTTTCAATAACTTAGCCCCGCTAATTTCAAAAATGTTAAAAATTTTGCGCTATCTCTTATAGTTTTCAAGTTATGAGGAATAAACGAAAATCTACTTTATAAAAACTAGATTTGGTTTGTTTGTGTATTTGTCCCTTATTAACTCGGAAACTAAGTAACCGATTTTAAAGAGGTTTTTATATTATGCTAGTATAAAAAAAGGCTAAGCTATATACTAAAAAAATGGGCGGTGCCACGCCCCTCAAAAAATTGACTAACCATATCACCGAAACTCTTTGACGCAGATAAATGAGATTTGGGAAATGTGTAAAAGTCATCAGGACAAATAATGTTCACCGGACAAGTGGGCGGTACCACGCCTTCAAAAAAAAAAATTCATCATATTTCTGAAAATATTTGACGAAGATAGATATTATTTGGTACATATGAAAAGACCATCAGAACAAATAATCCGCACTAGAAAAATGGGCAGTGCCACGCCTACCAAAAAATTAACTTATCAATATCTCCGAAAATCTTTCATGCAGATTGATGATGTTTAGCAAATGTGTTAATGATATTATAACAAATAATGTCCACATAAAAAGTAGGCGTTTTCACGCCCTTTAAACATTTAATTTATTATTTTCATAAAAACTATCACAAAAAATAATCTGCACTAGAAACTTTTTCATTGCAATTCTTTTGGCTCAAATTGGCGATCAAATCAAAAAAAGAGGACACAATCAAGTCGAAACTAATGTATACAATAATAGAAAATGGAAAATATTAAGTTATTTCATTGTTTTAAATGTATTTTAATCAGTTTTTTCATTTAATTGCAACAGCTCTTGAGCTTCTGGTGATAACTTTTTATATTTTTTATCACGTTTTACTCGGATTTGGCTAATAATCGGATCAGAAGAGATCAGCATGTAATGCAAAACGTCTTCGTTGTTTGCTACTCTAGAGCACAATCTACTGTTGTGTAACCTAGCGCTTTTAAAAACTTGGTTTGATGCTTCCTGAGCTTCTTCGGAAAGACTACTAATTGGTATATGAAGAGCTTGTATGATTTCGCTTCCGTGAATTAAAACTTTATGCACAGAAGGGGGCATATTATACCAATTATAATGTTTTTTGTATACCTTTCAATATGCTCTTGGCTTATTTTAAGAAAGGGTGAGTCCCAAGGGGGATTAAAAGGAGGTAACATACCCCTTACCTGTCACCCTTCTCTTAAAAATTTTTTTTTTGGAATTTAAGAAGACTGTAAGCTTAAAATTGATAAACATATTGTAAAACGTTGCAGAATGTAAAGAAATAAAAATATTTTTTTTCTTAAAAACTGCTACAGGAAAAAATTCATAGAAAAAAAAGTTCTCAAAAAAAGCAGTAGGGACTTTGTATTTCGATTAAGCATACTTGGTCACATATTATATTGAAAAATAATGAAAATCAGAAAATGTATTTTTTTTTTTTTTAATGTCAAAGTTTGTAAAATTTATCGATTTTGGCTTTTTGAGCTTAAATTTTCGAAAAATCACCATAATTCACCTATCATACATAAAAACTCAAACAAATGTTTTTTTAAAAGCTAAATGCTTGTACTTTATGACAAAATGCTATCTTGATATATTTCGATGCAAACGAATTAAAAATAGCGTTCCAAAAAAGTCAACTTATTTTGTCCAGTCAAAAACCACAATATGAAAATGTTTATAAAAAAAAAATTTCTCAAAAAAAGCAGTAGGGACTTTGCATTTCGATTAAGCATACTTGGCCACATATTATATTAAAAAAATAATGAAAATCAGAAAATGTATTTTTTTTTTTTTTAATGTCAAAGTTTGCAATTTTTCCATTTTTACCATTTTTTTTTTAAACATTTGAAATATCACTATAATTCACATAAAATCGGCAAAAGAAAAAAAATATATTTTTAACAAAGTAGAAACAATATACTTTCTAATAATATGCTATATTAGTAGATCGGGCTTAAAACAAATTAACTAGAGCGTTTATCCAGCAGTTCCTAATTTTAAAAGTTCTGTAGAGCATTTTTTCTGTTTAAAGTCCAACTTTGGGCTCACTGTGTTGCTAAACCAAAACAAAATTTTAAACTTTTATAGTTTTTTTTTCCGTCCCTAAGTATTATCTGACGATTGGCGTAAAAATTTTTTAAATCCATAGCACTTTCAAATTTTACCTATTTATGGCCACAATCTCCCATTGTGCGTCCGTCGTATACTGGACTAGCATAGCAGGTGCTCATGTTAAGCACAAGAGACTTCTGTCAAAGCAATACTTCAAAAATGTGTGCACCTTCTGATTCAACGCCACTTCAACGAAATTCCGCAAAAGTCAAAATAAGGGATTATTGTGATGAAACCCAAGCGTAACAAAAAAGAATTGCATTTGCAACTTCTGAACGCAACGACTTAGTTTCGGAGTTACACACAAATTGTTGGTCACGGTATTATATTTATAGTTTCTACTCCAAAATGTCTCAGAACAATGTTAAATCAAAACGACGAAAGTTTGTGCATCTTCTGAATTCAATCATTTCTGTCAAAATTTTAAATAAAACGGCTGAAGCGTTTGAAAACCACGCAAAACGCTAAGCAATTATGTTACTTATGGGTCATAGAACTTTTATTTGACCGCTTCAGAAGTTATTCACGCAAAACTGTTTTGTAAGCGTTATGGAACGTCGAAACTTCTGAACGCAACGCGCTCATTAGTTTAAGAATTTCGTATAAAAGTTAAGTCGCACTATTTTTTTTTTTTTAAGTGGTTTTTTGCAAATCAAAACGTGGAAATTTTTTGCTCCTTTTGAACCAACACTTTTTCGATCAAAATTCGACAAAAGTTAAAATCATAAGCGTCTATTTCTATTCTTTAATCTCAACATATTCGCTTGATTTCTTTTTTTTTTTTTGGAAAGGTTGTGAGGAGGAGCAGTGTACCAAATTTTACTTTTTTTTAAAAGTGGGCATTACCACTCCCATAAATGAAAAAAACGTTCTCAGGGATAAACCGTTGCATCGATTTCTATGAAATTTCATATAGAGATAGGGTTACCACTAAGAAACCATAATATGTTTTTAAGTGTCCTGTGCCATGCCCCTAAAGAGGAAATACACAGACATGGTGACTAACAAGAATATGTTTGTTTAGGTTTACAGCTGGGTGGACTTTTTAAAATGAAATCGATATAGTCGAATTTCGGCCACAAGGCAAACTTTGAAAAAAAAAATTTAATGCTTTAATTCTTCTAAGCAATTGTATATGTTTCAAAACGTTTCATTTGACCGCCTTCAGAGAACGCAAACACAAAACAACTATACAACCGTTGCAAAGCTTCTTTCACTTTCTGAACTTGACCATAAAGTTTTAGCTTTTCGTTCAAATTTTCGCTTCTTTATACCATTATTTATGGAATATTCCGCTTCTACTTAAATGTGTTGACATATAGCAGGTCAACTTTCATGACAAACGCGGAATTGTTCATTTTATCTAAGGTCAGAGCATCGTTGTTTGCAGCGCTCATCAATTTGGCAACACAGCAGCCAGCGAACAAATGAAATGAGCTGCGTGTTTGTGGTTGTGTTTAACTTATTGTGGGTGTGTGTGTGTGTCGCCATATCAACTGTCAGTCGAGTCATCGTATTTGGGTGAAAGTAACGAATTGTTTGAAATTAGTTAAATTGAATAAAAGTAGTTTTTGATTGAAAGGAAATTTCAGTTTACAATTGAAATTGACAAAGTTATCGGTTTGCTAACGGTGCTAAAAGTTTTCGTTTCCGTGTGCCAGCGTACGCAATATTTTTATTGGCTTATTGGCAATTCCACATTGGCATTGCGTTTCTGATAAATGACTCTTTTTGACTGTGCGCTGCAGCAACGAAATTGCAATTGGAAAGTTTCGCTTTGCTAGAAAACTGAAACTATTGGCCATTACACCAGCTGCACTATCTGAAATAAAACACACATTGAATTAACATTGAAGGTATTTTTCATTTGTGGTAAATGAAAATTAATTGTAATTTGTCTTCATCAATTTATTCGGAAGGTATTTGGTATATTGCATTTATTGGTTTTAATTGAAATTAAATTTTTGCACTAAAACAATTTTAAGGAATTTGCGAAATATCTAAAAATTCGTAGAATTTAACAGCCATACCTAAATTAGAGCGTTAGACCAGCGTCAGGCGTATTTTATCATCTCTGTCTGTTTCATGCCCATACAATTTATATGGAGCATATCGAAACAGAGACGGTTTAATTACCCTGACGCTCGTCCAACTCTCCAATTAGGTATCGCTGCTAGCAACGCGCATCTGTTGATACTCGTGTTGAATTGCTTATAAGTAAAATAGGTGAAATGCATCTAGTGAAATATGTTGAAAATAGATGGGTTGCTTACACCAGCTAATGCTAGAACCTTCTTGGGACTGCTTTTTGCAAAAGCTTATGTATACTTTATAGCAAAACAAATTTCAATGCATCCTGTGCCAATAATCGAACAAATTCCGAAGCATATGCACAAACCGAAAAGTTTGTGGTGAATTTCGCATGTAGTGAAGCAGCATCTACTAGAATCATAGATAATATTCTCTTGTCACTGAATCAATAAGTTTGACATAGTATATACTTAGTTGAAAAGTAATTGAATCCAGTGCGACAAGCAATGCGCTCTGCTCGGAAAATCAAAAAAGCTGGCCAAAATTCGAAGAGTTGAAAACGGCAGAGTATGTTGCTTTTCCTTCATTTTAGAGGCCAGAAAGATTTTTACACTAGTTTCAGTACATATAAAATTCATCTATTCTTTAGAAGTATTTTTTTGTAAATTTAAAGCGCCTCAGTAATGCCCCAGACAGACGACACACACTGCGTTGGCCCATGGACAAAAATTAAAATTTTTTGTGACTCGAAACCTTACAATATTGGCATCAATCGACAGGTAATTGTCAGTCAAAAAAATAAAAATCAAATATTTAGGGGAAAGACTCAGTTTTGGCTAAGCTGTGACACTTCAAAGTTGAGATATTTTTCAAAAAAAATCATGTTTTGTTCAATTCGTTTTGGGTTCTCCTAAACAAATAATTATCAAAAACTTGTTTCTTGATTAAACTTAACAAAGTAAAGATTTTTATTATAAATAATATTTGAGTAAATAAATAAAATTAAAAAATTTTAGAAAATATATAATTTGATATATATGAAGTGATTTTAATATATGATATTATCAAATGAAAAACTTCAGAAATTGACAGATTTCGATGAAAAAAAAAAACAAATCCTATAAAAATAAGTGCCGTTTCTTTTAATCTACTACTATGAATCCTATATAACCAGGAGCTGCAAATAACTGTTCCTACTTCGTCCTACAAAAATTTTATTTTTTTTTTTTAAATATACTTAAAATGAACAATTTACATACAATATAAAATTGACGTTGAAAAGTTTTTTTGTTTTTATTAACACAAATGGTCTCAAAAGAAAAAAAAACATTATTTCTACTATGTATATTTCATTTGTTAGATTAAACATTATTTTTTCATTTTATTATCGGGTGAGTACTGTAGTTGAGTATTCGAAACCTGGTTTTTAGCAAAACTATAAAGTTTACAACAAATTTGAGATCATTTTGGAGCTCAGCGACCCCAAATTAATTATAGTACCAAATTTCATCGATATCCAAATACTCCTTCTATTTATGTCCATTGCTTGTATGGGCCCAACGCACTGTGCGACAGCTTAAATCTAGATTATGAACGCAATAATGCGAATCTTTTTATTGCATGATTTTATGCATTTTTCATAGACATTGACTAAAAGAAAATTTCCCAATTCTGTGGCCAAAAAATTTTAAAACATCAAAAACAAGATTAATAGTGAGATAAGCATCAGAAAAGCTAATTAGAATTTTTTGGACCCTGGATTGGGAAATTTTCTTTTAGTCAATGTCTATGAAATATGAATTTAAAAAATGCCTAAAATCATGCAATAAAAAGATTCAAATTATTACGTCCATAATCGAAATTTAAGCTGCCGCACAGTGCGTTGAGCCCATACAAGCAATGGTCAAAAATAGAAGGAGTGGTTGGATATCGATGAAATTTAGTGCTAAAAGTAATTTGGGGTCGCTGAGCTCAAAAATGATCTCAGATATGTTGTAAACTTTATAGTTTTGCTAAAAACTAGGTATTTAGGACGATTTTCTTAAGGTCCATATATAACGATGATGAAAAAGTAATGTTTAATGTTAACAAATAATGTTTTTTGTACTTGTGAGACCATTTGTGTTCATAAAAACAAAAAAAAAATTTTCAACATAAATTTTATATTTCATACAAATTTTTCGTTTTAAGCATTTTTTAAAAAAAGAAAAAAAATATTTGTAGGACGAAGTAGGAAAAGTTATTTGCAGTTCTTGATTACATAGAATTTGAACTAGTAGATTAAGAAAAAAAACGGCACTTATTTTTATAAGATTTGTTTTTTTTTTTTTCATCGAAATTTGTCAATTTCTGAAGTTTTTCATTTGATAATATCGTGTATTAAAATCACTACAATATACACATCAAATTATATATTTTCCAAAATTTTTTAGTTTTATTTATTTACTCAAATATTATTTATAATAAAAAACTTTACTTCGCTTAGTTTAATCAAAAGACAAACTTTTGATAATTATTTGTTTAAGAGAACCCAAAACGAAGTGAATAAAACATGATTTTTTTTGAAAAATATCTCAACTTTGAAGTGTCACAGCGTAGCCAAAACTGAGTTTTTCCCCTAAATATTTTGTTTTTATTTTATTGATACAATTACCTGTCGATTGATACCAATATTATTAGGTTTCGAGTCACAAAAAATTTTGATTTTTGCCCACTAGCCAACGCAGTGTGTGCCGTCTGTCTGGGGCATAAGCAAGTGGTAAACATAATTTCGGTACGTCAGTGGAACATAATGGAATCCCTCAGTGAAAGTTTGTTTAATATCTTTTTTAAATGTGGAGCATTTAATCTAGTTGACAGTTTATATAAATAGGCCACGGTTCTCTTGGATGAGGTTATAAGTTTGAGGAGCCCCTAGTTTTCTTTTTTTTATACAATATCTTATGGTGTTAGCAAGAAAATTTTAACAAATTTTTAAAATCGAAAATAAGTAACTCGCCCTCAAAAAAGGTCGAGCACAACAGAACAAAACAAATCAAGTCATTTTGAATGTATTTGGCATACTGAATCCGAATCCGGTCTTACACTTGCTCCACCATATTTGTTTTTTTTTAGATATTCTACCCTAAAAGAACAAAAAACTCTATGTTTTAGGTTAGAATGTCTCCAAAACCATATATCGCCGGTGCTTACGAAGATAATTTTCCAACCAAAAGTTGCGGCGAAGAAAATCTTCTTTTTGAAATTGCGGCGAAACAAATCTTTTTTGTAATATGCGGACAAGAAAATCACTTTTTATAAAATGCGGAGAAGAAAATCACTTTTTACAAAATGCGGCGAAGAAAATCACTTTTTTAAAAATGCGGCGAAGAAAATCACTTTTTACAAAATGCGGCGAAGAAAATCTCTTTATTTAGTGAATACTTTTTCGACGGGTTACGAAATTACGAAAATAAACGTTTCACCTAAAATCACAGCGAATGAAGCGCGATGAGAATAAACTCAACTTGTCCCTTATGGTGGGCAAACGTTGCCCTAGGGCAACAATGATATATTATGTTGTTATGTTATTTGTTTATAAAATATCAGCTTATTGATTACTTAAGGAAATAATAAAAATTAAATTATATATATAAATAATTATTATGAAATTATTTTGAAAAAATAATTTTTTCAGAGAAATTTTTCCTATTCCTTTTTTCGAAAAAATTTGCATTACTAATCGAAAGAGTGATTTTTTACGCTGCATTTTTAAAACAGAGATTTTCTTCGCCGCATTTTGTAAAAAGTTATTTTCTTCGCCGCATTTTGTAATAAGTTATTTTCTTCTCCGCATTTTGTAATAAGTTATTTTCTTCTCCGCATTTTACAACAAGTGATTTTCTTGTCCGCATATTACAAAAAATATTTTTTTTGCCGCAATTTCAAAAAAAAGATTTTCTTGACCGCATTAAAAAATGAGATAGTCTTCGTAAGCACCGGCGATATGATAGTACAATTGAGAGACTGAATTTGGTTACAAATATGACAAATGTTATAAATCACGCAATTTCATGACTGGTTGCAATTTGCATCGTATTCAGAGTATATTTTTCTACAAACCCGTAAAAAACTATCCGCCCATTAGTGCGTCAAAGAAAGTTAACTTAACTTTTGTAAATTGTAATGTTTGGCATATTTTGTTCACCATTCCGGATGCACCAGTTTTTGTTACAAAAATTAATTCTGTATTCTTTTCACTATTTTGTCTGCCATTGAAAATGAAAAAAAATTTTCTTCAGAATGCAAAATAAAAATATGAAAACATACATCAAACGGAGAAAAAAATATTTCATACTACTTTATCTCTACCTGAGTCCGTGCGTTCGATGGATAGAATAATATTATTTTTACTTACAATTCCGAACATTTTAAACCTCTACACCTCTGATCTATATAATGAAGAGGTTAAACAATTTATATATTAAGCAAATGTCTGTCCAAACATAAAAATCTTTACTAGAATTAAGGAGTAAAAATGGTTTTATATTTTTTGGCGGAAAGCATAATTTACTATATGTGAAGTAGTAGGCAATTTAGATTTTCACTATATTTCAATAGTAAATATTACTTTACGGAACCATCAAATAGTTCATACGTTAATGTTTGAAATTTAGTAATTACTTTAATTTTTTTTACTACTCGAGTGAAGTAAAATTTAAGACACTCATTTTTCTCCGTGCAATTTTGACTGCACTCTTCCATGACTAACCAATAATGGCATCTAACGTGAAAAGAATTAGCACAGTAAAGTTTGAAAACGGTTATAACGGCCAGTTATAGTTTAGTTGCAGTGCTGTTTCAAATCATTTTTGAATAGTAAAGAAAAATAAGGCATCTTACCAAAAAAGGTCCATGAGGCATAAAATGCTAAGAATCATCTGAGAAATTTTTGAGAATTTTTTGGTACGAAGTTAATTTTTTTTTCGGACCAATTTCTGAAAAATTATAAAATGTCTCAAAAATTCTAAAAAAATGCATACGTATTCTTTGGACAACTCTAAGCATATTATGCGATATACACTTTCTTCGTAAGATGCCTTGTTTTTCTCTACTACTGAACACAGACTTTCACGGCATCACTATATTGTTAATAACTTTTGAACCAATAGTGATTACCCAAATTTTTTTCATGGGTATAGTTCCTATATATGTGAAGAGTGTCTACATATTTTTGGTATTTTCCTCAGAGGCGGAGAAGTTGCTTAATTTTTATGTACCTATTTGAAATAGGGATTTTCAAAAATAAATTGAAAAATTTAGTCCAAAAAATAACCATTTTATTTCCTGGTCTATGCTAGATATCTTAGAAACATTTTTTTTACAAAATCTTTACTAAGTAGTTCCTACATAACATCATATTTTTGAAAGTATTTTTTACGTTTAATTTCTTAGGTGGCACGGTTGAGAAATTCTGTCAAGTTATAGTATTGACTACCAAAATTGATACTTTCGAATCTTTTCTAATAATGTACATAGTTCGGATACGAATTCATAGCTTGATATCCTATGCTATGGGCATCAGGCTGCATTTTGCATCAAATCGGCGTTTCAGAAACTGTAGGAATCAAAAGTAGTGATCGTTTTATATTACGTTTAAAAACTCTTTGAGTACATTTTTCACAAATGGGTACCTAGTTGCTAAAAAATATCACAACAATAAAATTCATAACTTAGCAGCTTTAGAAAGAAAACGCTTTTATTAACCTTAGGTACATGTGATTGGTTTGAATTAGATTTTATTTGATACATTTTTATAACCGAATCGTACAATAAAGTTTGTGTAGATAATACATAAGAATTTGACGTACTTACTTGTTTTAGAATATATATTTATAAAACACTATCTTGACGGACAAAATTTCCCTATTAATACATTTTGAGAGATGCACAATTTATCAATAGCATAAGTATAATTTATATAAAGTTATTATGTATTATAGATTTATTATATAATATGTAAATTACTACTTATATAGTAAATATACAAGTACATGTTAAGATATATGTATTAATACTTTTTTAAGATATTGATTATACATAATATATAAAAGTTTTTAGGGGAATTTCAAAGAATTTTTGGAAGTTAAATATTTGTGTTACACTTTAGGTACTTTTGGACATAAAATTTTTACTAAATTAAAATATTTATAATATACATTTAAATATATTTTTAATTAGACATTAATATTTAAAAGCAGTTACAATAAAGTTTCCTATATGTATAGTATATAAGTATATAATTGTTAAAATTTTCCAGTTGTATACGCGCTTAGTACAATAAAATTTGCTTACATAAATAAAAATACTATAATTTTCTTTAAATACATTATATGTTAATTCAAATACATGTAGTTAAAAATTATTCTATGCAAAAGTCAATTCTTTTCTATTCTAGAAAACCATCTTTTTCTTATAAATTCATTTCAGTTAATCTTATATTTTTATTTTTTTACTTTTTAACAGCACAAAACGCTGTTAAGTGCATGCAATTGTTTAACATTTGGTTAACATTTTTAAACACTTAACAGCGCTTTACTAACCTACATAAGTAAGTATGTATGCACATATTTTAGCTGTTAATGCTGTGCTGTAAATCTTCAAATTTTGTTCCACAAAACCCAATTCCAACAACTTTCTGTTGGAACATGTATAACAATTTACCCAAGTTATAAACCAAAACGCCAACTTCCATTGTTGTCATGTTAACGCCAACACTTTTAGTTTGTAACATTATGTTGCTGCTGTTGTTGTGCTGTTACTGTAGGACGCATGTTAACATCTTGCAGTGGTACCCATTGCGCTGTAGCACTTTTGGAACGAAACATTTCTTCAAAGAATATTTTATCATCAGCGCGCACTTCCGGTGTGTTACCAATAATGGCAGTGCCTAAAATTTCACTGGAACCTGGAAATAACCAAAAATTTAAATGTGAATTGTTCTAAAAGAGTTAGTACAGTCGACGTCCAATAATACGAATTATATAATGTCAGCCCTATTCTTAAAATCGAAAAATTCGTATTATCGCAACGAAATTTTGGTCCTTTTTTCTTCTATATTGAGACATATCGTCGGTTTAGAGACAAATTCACTAACCCGAATATTTGTTTTGAGAGAGAAACATCGGTTTACGAAAAAATTTTATGAAAAATAGGAAATTTATGAATTTTTTTTCTGAGTAATATGATATGGAAACGGAAAACACAATTAGGGTGTATCTTAAAACGTGTAAAAGCCTCGAAAGCTCGTAAAACTGACAAATTTCGTATAAATTTTGGCAACTATTGCAAGTTTACGTGATTTTCGAGGCATTTGCACATTTTAAAGAATACCCTCAATGTTTTGATAAAAACAAAAAAATATTTGATGGACAAAGTATGGGAATTGAGCTAAACAACTACACTGTTAATCTCAATTCCCAAAAAAAATATTTAATTAGTTTTGCCAATAAAAGAAGAAATTTAAAGTAAAACACGCCAATTGTACCAGTTAAAAAAGCATGATTTGACCGATTTGGCTAAAATTTGGCATTTTTGTATTACCGATGCGCGAGGATTTTGGTCTGGTTTTTCTTGTCAATAAACAGGGTCGCGAAATTGATTTTGGTGGTTTTTGTAAATTTCTAAGAAAGACTTCTTTTCAAAAACTCAAACTTTTTTTTCAGATTTTACGAAAAAAAGCATTTCAAAACGTTCTAAAAATTCTGAAAAATTTCCCACGTATTCTTTCATGCATTCTAAGCATTTAATGCTTAGCAAAAGAGCAAAGCCTTAGTAAGAAAAAATTCTCATTCGTATTATCGAACCGTAAAATTTACCGCTGTTCGTATTATAGAATCACGTGTGGAAGAAATATTGCATTCGTATCATTGGACATTCGTAATACGGAGCATTCGTATTACTGGACGTCGACTGTACTCGCATAGTATAGGGTACCCACCTAACAAGCCATCATGTACGATAGTGAACTCAATTAGTGAATTTTTCAAAATCTCTTTTGCCACATCAAATGTCAATGCCTCATTGTAGACGGGATTGACATTATTTCGAATGACACCAGTTTTTCGTTTCTTTATTTTCTTTCCACCCGAGAGTAGCGCCACCTTTATATACGGATCCGATGAGTTACGTGAGTCATCGACAACGCGTAGATTGCGTGCTTTGATTATGACAACTGTAAGCCGTTCAGCTGACGGCAAATATGCCAATGAAACCATTATATCACCCAAGTCGACTTTTAAGTCCTGCAAAAGAAATAAAAGGATAATAAATATATATAAAGAAATATTTCTCAATGCACAACCAGTCATTATTCGAGTGTTAAATTATAATTAAGTTCAAACAAGTAATTTGACAATTTCGAACTGTTCAAATAATTCGGGTAGAAGTTATATGTTCACTCAATTTGAAAGAGGTTCAGCCTCAAAAGCACGGAATATCATTTTATATATATTTTTTTTTTTTACATTGGAAAGTATAACTTAATGGACCATATCTCTCTTACTATAAATAGTAGGAAAACAACTGCCGATAACAATTTTTTTTTTTTTTTTTTTTTGGAAATTTCCCAAGCTACAAAATTGTAGAATGACATTTGTCTGTGAAAGAAACCGCTAGCGAGATATTTACGAGAAACGAATTTTCCGTACCTATCAGCTAGAGCTGAGCAAGTCAAGTCAAACAAAAGTCTTATAAGAATCGACCAAAAAACCCAAATAAGCACTCAATGTGTAATGTTTGTTTTTTCCTCCTTTGAAAATCATTGATTAAATTTAATCAATAAGTTCCACCTTTTTTTTAAATCCTAAAAAGTCTGAATAATAGACCTATCGCAGAGGCTAAAAAGTTTCCTATTGGTATAAGTATCAAGCATAAAAATTTTGTTCTTGATCGGAAAATATTTGACCATGGCCCCAGGCTGTTGAAGGTCGGATAAACGCTATTACAAGTACTAAGTATATCTAATTTTTTTGATCAGAAAGTTTTATGTCAATGAACTTTATCAAATTTTGTTCAACATTTTAAATACTTTGTTTTCGTTTTTGGGTCTTAAAGAATATTCGGAGACTACGATAAATTTCATATCCGGCATCTGCCTGCATTTTAGATTTTTTGGTGTTATGCACCATTCAATGGGGCTGTCGTTAAAGCTACCGGCTAAAATATAAATTACACTCATCTCGAGAGCTTTATCCTCTTACTTCTCTTCGTAATATGTAATGTTTCCACGACTGCACAACGTTCGGAGTTTTACAATATCCGAACAAAACCATTGATAGGAATAGATTTCTTGACAAGTTCTACTCAACTTTTCTCGCAGCCAACAAAGCTATAGTCCCGTCGCCTTACAAGAGACTTAGCAGTAAGTATTGTAAAAAACACTTCGAAGAAACATTGTATTCTACTTGGCATTCGTTAGAATTCTCATTCTCGGCCAGAGTTTAGAAATAGGGATACCAGCAATTTATGTCCATTATGATGTTGGTGGTATCCAATCGTTCCTATTTCTCCAAACTAACACGATGTATTACATCTAAAGAATCATTGGTTTTTATTGAAAAATATATTAAAAACTACTGAAAGCCTGGATTTCACTCCTAAGTGAGAAAGAATTGTTACTAATCAGGAAACTGTGTAGAGCAGGGGTCGGCAAAAATAATTTTGAGAGTGTGTTAGTCAGAGAAGAGAGGCTGCACTGAAAAAAAAATTTTCACAGGAAAGAGTAAGAAATTAATGTGTCCGTCCAGTGGAAAAGGTACCTTCAGGAGAACATTTTCATAAAAAATACTTTTCATCAATTGTTGAAACTGAAGAATGCAATATAAGTATTATTATTGAGAATGAAAACCTAAAAATAATGTTGTTGTCTTAAATCAGCATAGATATTGCAAAGCATGGTAGACCTTTTTTAGGTGGAAAGTATGTAAAAGAAATATTTTTAAAAATTTCGCAACAACTTACATTCAGCAATCTATAATTTTATTTTATCTAAAAATATTTGTTTTTCTTTTTAATAAAAAGATTATCGAAAATCTATCCGCAAACCAAAGAAAGGTTTTCACGATTTTTTACACAATAGATACTCAAAAAATATTAAATCCCACAAACCTGTTCAGCGCAAGATCCCAGGGGTGTCCATAATTTAACTTTTTCTGACAAATCAATATTGGCCAATGGAATCTGTGCCCCGCCTATGCAAACATGACGAGAATAGGCATCGAAGTCATAAAGTAAAATTTCAATTGTGCGTTTTTCAATAACGGAGGCGCTCTCTTCGAATACGAAGTCTTCATCGAAAACTGTAAGAAAATAATTTCATTATAAATAAAGTTATACAAAAACTATAATGTTTCCCTACCTGGATTGAGTGTCTTCTTGTGTATGCGGGTTTGCCAGAAATTTTTCTTCTCCGGCAATAGACGCACTTTAGCATAAGGATCAGCAGTGCCGCTAAAATCACGTGGTTGCAGTTGTTGAGCCTGAAATTTTCAAAATAATATTGTGTTAATTAGTTAATGTAATGTTTCAAAAAACACTTCTCCAACAAACCTCAATCAGACGTACTGATAGAATGCCAGCAATGGGATCATAGAGTATGCCAACATGTATATTGCCGCGCATATCATCGCTACCCTGTGGTGAATTCGATTTTTGTTGGGAATTCTATAATTTAATTGGAGATTTTTGTTAAATAAATAAAATATTAAACTTTTGGCAAAATAAAAAAATTTATACAATATTTTCTCACACTTCTATACAGCGACATATCGATTTTGGTATGATCCAATTTTGCATTCATCGAAGAAACTTTTGGCCGACTCGGTCCCATGCCAATGACAACATGTTTCTCTGAACGCGCCAGGGGTACTGAGCTAACCGAACTCATTGACATGGTATTTGATCTAAGGCTACCGGTGGGTGATGTCGGTGTCGGTGGTGGTGACTCTTCTGCTGATGTTGAAACCTGTTGCTGTATCGTTTTTGGTGGTACCCAAAATGTTGGATCATCTGACTTTATTGAAGTGGGACTTATATTGCCCTTACAAATAGAGCGTGAGCACTCGCTAACGTTATCCATATTGTAACCAGTAGCACCGGCAACTAAAGCTTCACGACTTTGCTCCACTTCATCCTTTTCGTTGGCTGATTCTAAAAGATTTTTCTCAAACCAATTAAGGCGATGCTTTTTCGAGCATGTAACATAGAAAACTGCACCCAAAACTGAAACCACCATAAAAGAAATTGAGGCATAAAGGCCAACCTGAGCCAAAGATATGTCTTCTTCGCGTATGATAATGTCCATTTTGTGCTGAAAATAAAAACAAAAATATTTTATGAAATTTCAAATATTTGCTACCAAATATCAAAACCCATATGCCATGCAAGAAGTCTGTACAAATCAACACATGCTTAGTTTGACATATGACTTTCATAACTAAGTGTTCTAATCAAATAATAATTATTAATAAACTTAAGCCAAATAAAACCTTATTTCAACCAAATTAAAATCATTCTTATGTCAAGATTTATGAGCGCCATTTAACGTTATCAATATTTTGTATAGATATGTATATATCTACCCTTAGAAAACGTGCGCTGACTCAAACGGATGCGACATCCATCCATCAACAACTACATTTACTCGTAACTTGGTAATTAAAGGTTCGTTATCAACTGGCATATGACTAAGTTAAACATTTTTTCGAGAGAGCTTAATAGATCAAATTAATTTTCGCGTATGTTTCCCAAATTAATCTTTGCACAAAATTGATTTTCGATTAAGTGTTCAAGTCAATTTTAATGTTCGATTTTTTTTTTTTTTTGCGAAAATATGCGAAAGATACGAATAGATAGAGATATAAATCAACAATTCACGCCTGATGCGCAGTTGGTAATGTTGCGGTACAGTGGAAGAAAGTGTTGATTTCGAGATGATTAAAATTTTAGAAAATAAAAATCCACAAAATGCAAGTTTTTTTACATTTCAGGTTTTCCACTCTAAATAAATCCTTTTTTAAATCAAATTAAATTTATCTACATATGGGTATTTCCACAGGAGGAACATTATTTGAAAAAATCACGAGGTCGGTCGGTCATGCAGTACCAAAATACTAGCCAATAAGAATCCATACGAACGCGACATAAAATGGAAGTACTTTTGAGGTGCATGTACGAAAATTAAAAATTCTGCGAAATATGTAAGAAAATTTTTTTTTTTTTTTTCTAAGAATGTCAAAACTATGCTGAAACATGTTTCTTCACAATGCACTTTTCTTTAATAAAATATTTTCTTTAGTTTCTATTACATAAGCTTAAATGTAATAACGGACGTGACATTCGGGACGCGACAAATTTTTCCTTAGCAATAATTCAATTAGTAAAATACATAATTTTAGTTGTTTTAATGATATTTAGGTAGCTATTGATGAAAAGTGTCTAACCTGCTTTGCATGAATATAAAACCAATTAACTCCATGAGTGTTATGATTACTTAGCGCATTCGAAAAACAAAAGCATTTTATAAAATAAATTTTTGGCGTTTAAGTCGTTTCTGTCAAACTTATCTTTTTTGTACGTGTCTGATTTTATCGTCCGTATCTAAGTACGTGTGCGAAATTACGAAATCTAAGTATTATTTATAGCCAAAGTCGATTACAAATTTACGAAAACATTGAGGAGATGTAATGAATTTTGATTTTGTGAGTGTGAACAGCCCAATTTTCCAGTGGATGTTATTTCTCTCAATACCCTTTACATATGTACCGAATGCCATCCATCTGCATTAAATAGTTTCAGTCTTATGACGAATTATGTTAGGAGGAGGTCGTGACAACTCCCATTTTTTCAACCTATGATCTAGCATTATCCAATACTAACAAACACACTGTAAACGTTTGATGAATTCAACCGCACATTTTCTAAATCGTAAGGGATATCCAAAGATACATACAAAATTTCAGTTTTATTTATATGGATTTATTAGATATAATTGCGGACGTGACACATTTCAAACACTTATAACTTTCTAGATATACTTTGTCGAGACTTACCTACTATTTACGTATTTTTTTAGCGGATTATGATCTTACTTACTATAGAGTTTCGATCAGGTGTGACCGCTAATACATTAATGGTAATTAAAAATTATGTTTTTGGACTATGGACGCGACATTAGAACTTTACTTAAGACAATCCGAAAAATTAACGTTATTTAGACTCCAGTTGCAATTTTAACATTTTATTTGTATTATTGCTATTGTTACGCAAATTTAAAAGCAAACTAATACAAAATTAAATTTTCTTAAGCTCCTCTATCGCATAAAGAAAAAAGACTAATAAATTTGTTAAAAACTAAATTGGAGAAATTTAATTTTTACAGCCATTTTTTGTGGACTACATTTGATAAAAAAGGTATATGTATTATTTGCATATATAAATTTGAATATTTTTGCATAACTACCGGTGGTTAAATCAAACTTTAAAACATATTTAATTTTTCACTTTCGGTAGACTTTTTTTAAGAAATACCCATATAAAGAAACACTTATACACATCATATTAAGCCTTTTTTAAGTCAAATCATACTTTTATCAAATCAAATAAAACCTTTTATAGAACAAATTAAAATTGGTAAAAGAACGTTAATTTAAGCGAAAAGTTGATTTGGAATTGCAAAAGTATATGCTTCGAAAAAAGTTAAAAATGATTCGGAAAAAGTTAAAAATGATTTGGCAAAGATTTTAATTCCAGTGGAAAATCCGTATTGCTATGTTAATAAAGTCATTTGGTAGTTTTACCTGGAAAATTTTGCGTGATTTTGAAAAAGTGGTAATTTCCATAGTGTTTGAAAAGCTCTTTCCGAATTTCAACTTTGCCACCTCTCGCCTTTATATACGAAAATAAGAAATGGCACCTTAAATCAGTTTTTTGCATAAGTCTTGCTACAGGTTACTTTTAGAGAAAAAAGCTTATCAAAAATTTTGTAGCTTATAAAATTACCTATAAAAATGGCCTTAAAACTGTTGTCGTACGACTTATAGCTTAGGAGATATCCTGATTAAAAAAGTGACAAAGATTTAAGTCGCGCGAAAACAGTTTTAATGAAATTTTTATGGGACATTTTATAAGCTTCAAAGCATTTTTCTTAAGTTTTCGTTAAGTTCGTAGGATTTTTACCTTTAAATTACACTAGTTTACAAATGATTAAAATTTTTTTTCCCAGCGAATGCCGTTACTCATTTTAAATGGAAATTGGGCTGCTGATTCCGAAAATCGCATTTTTTTTTTTTATTTCGTGTCGTTTTTTAGATATCGGTCATTTTCGGTTTTTGCACCAAAAAAAAAAGATAGTTCCACTTAAATACAAATATCTCAAGAACCTATGTTTGTATTCAAACAAATAATATGTCGTATTAAAGGTAATTAAATTACCTACAAATGATACTCACGTCACTTTTTGGCTGGTTTGTTAGTTTCGATGAAATAAATTGATTTCTGAAAAAAAGAGTATATTTTTCCGAAAAAATTACAAAAATGTCTAAATCAAATGCAGATTTTTACAAGAAAAAAAAATTCTAAAAATCATTTTGTATTTTTATATCATAGTCTCTAAATTTGTTAGGCAAATAAAATACTATTTAAGAAAATCGATGGAAAAATGCAAAAGTTGTATACAATTCATTGATAAGTTACCAAAATGCGTTTTTCCCTATTTTTCCGTTTTTTTGTAATAAACTGTTCGAAAATTTGAAACTTTTTGTAAAAGAAATTAGAAAATCCAAAAAATTCTTAAAGAAGGCATTAAAAGGAAATACCCGTGCCTCGCCGTTTTTCTCTAGCACGTCAGATTTTTTTTTAATCGATTTTTGAAGTTTTTTAATTCACTGTACATGAAAAAACAGAAATAACGCATTCTTGTGTTAAATCGATGAATTTAACTATATGATCCTTACATCTGAGGTGTATCATATCTTCAGCAAACTTATGCAGGATACTACGCGGAATATTTTTGTAGACAATTTTAACCCTCTCAAACCCCCACATGTTGGTCAAAATGACCTTCATGTGGGGGTCAAAATGACCCACATGTGAGGGTTTTAGAGGGTTAAAATTTTCTACAAAAATATTCCTCGCAGTATCCTGCATAAGTTTACTGAACACATAATACACCTCAGATGTAAGGATCATATAGTTAAATTCATCGATTTAACACAAGAATGCGTTATTTCTGTTTTTTCATGTACAGTGGATTAAAAAACTTCAAAAATCGATTAAAAAAAAAATCTGACGTGCTAGAGAAAAACGGCGAGGCACGGGTATTTCCTTTTAATGCCTTCTTTAAGAATTTTTTGGATTTTCTAATTTCTTTTACAAAAAGTTTCAAATTTTCGAACAGTTTATTACAAAAAAACGGAAAAATAGGGAAAAACGCATTTTGGTAACTTATCAATGAATTGTATACAACTTTTGCATTTTTCCATCGATTTTCTTAAATGATATCTTATTTTCTTCACAAATATATAGTCTATGATACAAAAAAAAAAATATTATAAAAAAGTTATGTCTTCTTGTATAAATTTGAAGTTGAATTTGATTTTTTCTTAATTTTTTCGAAAAAAAAATTTTTTTTTTTAGAAATCAATTTATTTCACCGAAACTAACGAACCAACCAAAAAGTGATGTGGATATTATTTGTAGGTAATTTAATTACCTTTAATATGACATATTATTTGTTTAAATACAAACATTGGTTCTTGAGATATTTGTATTTTAATGGAACTATCTTTTTTTTTTGGTCCAAAAACCGAAAATGACCGATATCTCGAAAACGACACGAAATAAAAAAAAAAAAATGCGATTTTCGGAATCAGCAGCCCATTTTCCATATAAAATGAGTAACGGCATTCGCTGGGAATTTTGGCTGTAAACTAGTGTTATTGCACGTGGTCACAGCTGTACTATTTATAATTGGATATTTTCTTAAAAACAATTTTTTCCAAATTTAAACTTTTGTGGAATAGAATTTCTAAGCAGCAAAAGCAATCGAGAAAATTAAACCATCCATAGAAAGGCGAATGTATCTTCTTCAACCCTATGTGCACTTTTACAACCGCCCGGATCCGCCCGTAGAACACTTTTTTCATTTTATTGAAATTACTCAAAGAAATTATTCAAAAGTAGCTCATTTATTATGTCATTTAAAAGGAAACTAAGACGTTTACGGGTTTTTATAACAGAAATCGGGTGGAAGTCGGAGATGTTCTTTTGGGAAACTTTTTGTAGAGGATTAAATTTTTCATCAAAATAACTAATAAAGTTGAAAAAAAAAAAGAATTGTTGAAAAGCAAATTAGAATTCTTGTGATTTTTTACTTTTTTGCACATAACTTTTTTTTTAGGTCAAAGATAAGTAAGAACATTGCCAGATCTAAAAAAAGAAGACACAATTTTCTTTAAAATAATTTATCAAAAAATTTCTTAGGTTAAAAAATTACCAAACTATGCCCACTCGAAAATTAAACTTTTTTTACGCGGTTGGAAAAACGGTTTTTTCTCAAAAGCAAGGTGTCTTATCAAAAAGGTGTATCCTTTCTTTATCCTTTTCTATGACTTTTTCAAATAAAAAAAAAGATTTAAAAAACAAAAAAAAAATAATAATAAAAATTAACCATTTTCAAAATTCCCGGAAAACTTTCCAGGTAAAAACTACCAAATGACTAACCTAAATTCTAAATAAAATTTATTGCTTTTATGAAAAAATTAGCCAGGTCCCATGAGGAATTTGGTATTTTGGTAAAGCTCAGCCATTGGCTGTAGAATCAATTTTTCTGAGGGCATATAGCACAGTCCGTTGATTCATGTGCTTCGTAGTGATCCTTTGAATGATCCCGGTTCAAACCTGACCTCAGACAAAAGGTTAAATTTTTCAATTGCTATTTCATTTAATTTAAAATAAATGAAATAAAACATAAATTGGTCTGAAGATGGTTACGTAGCGGTAACCTAAACATATGTCACCATAGCCGTAGTTAGTAATTTTTCTCTTATCCTACTGATCATAATTTTCTAAGTTGAAAAATGCATGGAATTCTCGATTCATGCAAATAATGACTAAAGTTCATAAAATTAGTATTATTTTAAGAAAAATGTCACTGAATTAAATTAAGATCAGAAGTAGGTATGAAATTCTTATCACAAAAAACAGATATTCACCAAAAATTTTACTAAATATTTCGCGAACTAATCCCACATTGCAATCATCGCATCTCAAGGTTCCAGCTGTCAGCTTTTAGATAAACTCTACGCCATTAATTCCTTTGTCAGTTCATGTCGACTTTCAGTTGAGTGTAAATGCAACATTGTATGTAGTATATGAGTAATTTGTAGCTTGAGTTGGTGTTGTTGTTGTTTTTGTTGTTGTTGCCATTGTAATTTACCTGTTGGCTGTCGTTGGCAATATTTTATAATCTTGATAAGAAAAATCAATGTCATAAAACAACATTGTTACGTGCTGAGCTTTTTCTTCCTTAAACAGAGTGACAACGATAATGAGGAATAATATTTGAAATGTGTTTTACGAGTATCGATTGATTTGAAATTTATAGCATATAGCCCAGGAAAATTAGACGAAAAAAGAGCTGCTGTGCGAAATAATTCCAAGTGAATTTTTTCACTGGATTTGTCTTTATTAAAGCATGATGAATAAAGAGAAAAAGTCCATTGTGCGCATAAAAAGTTATTCAGGCTCAAAGGTCGCTAAAATCAGTTTTTTGCAAATATCTCGTTAGCGCAAGTCCTTACAGAAAAATTCTTCTCAACAATTTTGTAACACAAGAAATTTCCTATGTAAAGATGTAAAAAATGTTTTCGTGTAGCTTATAGTTTAGGAGATAACCCAATTTAATAAGTTGTGCACAGTTTTAATATGTAAATGCTGCATATAAGTTCATATTAAAATAAGTATCTTACTTTTAAAATTGCGACTAGTCTTTAACGAGGAGTCGAACAAAAAAAATTAGAAAACCGTTCAAAAGATAATTGGATTCTGTATACACCGTATTAATTTTTTTTTTTTTTGGAGCGACTCATGGTCGAAGGATATCTCTGAAACGGTAAGTCATACGATAAAAAGCAACACCATCAATTTTGTAGAAAATCAAAAGATATACAAAAAATAAGACATATGTGTACACATTGAAGTAACCGTTTAGAAAATATTAAAAAAAAACATTTATATGCAAAAAAACCGGATTTTATTGAAATTTTTTTGTAAAAGTTTGCGTTAGCGAGATATTTGCAAAAAACTGATTTTAGCGTCCTTTGAGCCTGAATAACTTTTTATGCGCACAATGGACTTCAATGGACTTTTTACACATTATTAACCATGCATAAATATATATCATTCCGGTGAAAAAAATTCACTTGGAATTTTTTCGCAGAAATATTCTAATTTTCCAGATTCTTTTTTAAAATTCTATATTTTTCATAAAGTCGGGGAAACTGTCGGATGCATTCATAAAATAACTTTAATGCCATGGCCAACATTCTAACTGCTGAAATATACGCAGTATATTTTATCAAGTGCTTACTGTAGTGAAAACTTGCCACAACAATCTGTGGCCCAGCGGCAACAATTATTCCCTTCCACACTTTTACCATAACAGATACTTTCCTGTGCGCCAAGTTTTCTTTACCTGCTGCATTAAACCAAAATTAACTTTTTCCAATCGATGAAATTTTGCGTTGTGATTTTGCGGCGAATTTAAGCGTTCTACCGCAATGTTGGTGGTTTGTTTGATTGGTGGATGGATTGCATGGTTTTACAGTTAGATTGGCAGCACAGTCACGTGGTGTGACAATTGATGATGATTATATTTACTTTCAATTTGTGGTTTGGATACGGATTAAATGTTAAAAATGAATTATCGCTATTTGTTTATTTTGTTTTTTTGTTTTTTCTATCACTTTTTTATATGGAATTTAAATAAAGAGAGACGAGTTGTGCATATTTGATAACACATACTATCAGTAGAGATACATAGAAATACATGGAAAAGCAGTTTAGGGGAAAATTTTCGAGTTTTCTATGAAATAATTTCTTTTTTATATAGTTTAATCTCATGATAAAAGTTTTCCACTCCAATTAAACATTTTCAAAACCACATTAGCCTTATTTTAATCTAAACTAACGATACTGGAAATCAAAACAAACCTTTTCTGATTTAAATTTAACCTTTTCCAAAACAAATTAACCCTTTTTTTCAAATTAAACTTCTTTTAATCAAACTAACCCTTCATAGTTCAAATGAACCCAAATTAAGACTCTTGTAAATCAAAATACACCTTTTCCTATTCGAGTAAAACCTTTTACAAATCAAATTAGCGCCATCATAGTTCAAATTAACCCTTTTTCGAATTAAAAATTTTAATTTAAAATAAATCTTTTCCAATTCCAAATTAATCTTTTCCTAAGTAAACTTTACCCTGTCAAAATTCAAATTAACCCTTTTGCAAATGAAAATAAACCTTTTTCAATTTAAATCAAACATTTTCCAAATCAAATTAAACCTTTTCTAAATCAAATTACCCCTATCATAATTCAAATCAACCATTTTGCAAATCAAAACAAACCTTTTCCAAATCAAATTAAACTTTTACCATCATATAATTAAAATTAACACTTTTGCAAATCAAAATAAACATTTTCCAAATCAAATTTTTATGCATAATATAATCCAAATTTAGCCTCTTTCAATTCAAAATAAACCTCTTCCAATTCGAATAAAACCTTTTCCAAATCAAATTGACTCTGTCATAATTCAAATTAACCCCTTTTTAAATCAAAATAAACCTTTTCCAATTCAAATTAAAACATTTCCAAGTCAAATTAAATATTTTTTAAATCAAATTAACTCCATCAAAATTCAATTGAACCTTTTCCAAATCAAATTAACCTTATAGTTATTCAAATTAACCATTTTGTAAATCGAAATAATTCTTTTCCAATTCGAATAAAACCTTTTTCAAATCAAATTAATTCTGTTATAATTCTAATTAACCCAATTTCAATTCCAATTAAAATTAAACCTTTTCCAAACCAAATTAAACCTTTTTTAAATCAAATTAACTCTATCAAAACTCAAATGAACCTTTTACAAATCAAATTAACCCTCTCATAATACAAACAAACCATTTTGCAAATCAAAATAAACCTTTTCCAATTCAAATCAAACTTTTGTCATAATTCAAATTAAGATCTATATGATCAATTAAAAGAGTTATATTTGTAAAAACTTGAATTTTAACTGTAAATGTGTTTATTTTTTTTTTTATCTACATATAAAAAGTTTAATTTATTTTGAAACAAGCTTAACATGATGTGGAAAATGTTTAACTTGAAGTGGATACCCTATATGATTTATAGAGTTTGTGATTTTTGCGAAAATTGAACAGACATTGCATTTTTCGTTTTGTTGATTCTACAACAGAAGTCTTTATTTAAACTAGAGTGTCCGACTCTTCCATTGTCCCACAACTAAAATAACTCCCATCTACTTCGCCCCTAGAAAACTATATTTAGCATTACTTCAGAGGGGCTCCCTATACTTTTGCATTATTTGCAATCATATTCTAAGCCTACGCTACATTTTCTTTTGTAAAAAAGACTGAAAGCATTTTTCCTTACTTTTGTATTTATTTATGTAGTCTTGTGCCATGGACCGTGACTTTGTGTTTGATTAGTGTTGGTTTATTCTATATTATTGTGTTATTGGTATTTACATAAATGCATACATATGTAGGATGTATTGTCACATGGGATATTAGGACGTTTCTATTGAATGTTCAAGGTTAAATATTAACTTTGAAATACAGCTCACCCTTAAACATAATACATCATAACTTTAACCAAATAAAAGCATCTTATTAAAGACATGAGGGTATGAGGATTAAAGCAAACCAAAAGGCACCGTTGATGTAAAAATTTAATACCAAAATTTAACAAATACCCAACTGCTTTCCATGTTGAATGCTTCCTTTAAAGACACAACTCATTTTGGTAGCATTTAAAGTTTTTTTAGAAAACAAAAGTTAACCAACTTAAGCATGTGATGAATGTCAGGAATTAAAAAGGTTAGAAAACTTGCCACGACGTAAAGGTTGCAGAAAACAAAACTAAAGTTAATCTTTTCGGATGAAATAATGAGGGTTTATTTCCAATTAAACAAGTGACCCTAAAGCAACGTCTTGTCTATCAGCAACATTCTTTTGCGTTAATGCGGAAACTTTTTCGAAAACAAATTTGCTAAACATGTTTAAGTTCATAGAAAAATTTCGCTCTCAAAAGCTTTTCCGACGTGAATTGAGGGCTTTTTGCCACGCTATCAAAATGTGGGGCAAAGTATTCATAATTTTACTATTTACGAATATTGTTGAGAAACAACAAGAAGTACACGGTAGTTCTAATTGGAGTTTTAGACTTTAAAGTCTTTAATTTTAAAAATTATTAAACATAATCTCTATGGCATAAGAAGATAAAATTCACGGAATTAAGAACAGAAGTAAAGTTCACTGTGTGCAACATCATAACACGTCCCCACCTATTTTTTCTTTTTTTTCTGTTTTTATAACTTGAAGTTATGGAAAACTTTAGAAAAATCCAACATAAAGTTTTAGGGTTGCCAGATGGTTGCTTGCGAAAATTTATTTTAAATCTTACTTTTTTCTTACAATTGCCATTATAATTACACACTAAAAAATAGTAGTTTAAAACGTTAAAAATTGATCGACGCTTTAATAGTTGAAAACTCATAGAAACGAAATTTGGTTTAGACAAAACTAACAAAAAAACTGAAAGGCAAATTTTTTCCACAGTTTCAATAAAGTTCATTTGAGCGGCTTTAAAACCAAAAATTTCAATTTAGTCAAAAAAAGTAAGAATTGTATAAGATTTTCGAAAATAAGCAGGTGGCAACTCTAAAATTTTATGTTGGATTTTTAAAAAGTTAATTTAAGTGTTTCATACTAAATTTTTATTTTTATTTTTTGAATAAATAGTTTAACCCTTTCGACCCGGAAAAAAACTGTGGGATACTCAATATTTGTGATAGGTTAATCTTAGAAACTAAATTTAAGTAAAATATTTGACCGTCTCTAAATTCAAATTTTCACCGCCAGAGGCGCTTCTGGTCTATACTCCCAACAGATGTTTTTGATTTGAATTTTCGGGATACAATGTCCTTGGAGTGGTTATAAGAAAAAACAGTGGTTAATAAAAATTGGATTAATTTTATGAATTCATTCAATTTAAGCGACGTAAGTAACCGAGTTACAATATATTATTCAAAAGCATTTAAAAATTTTTGGGATATATTGTCCCAACCGGTTCGAAAGGGTTAAGCAATAATAACAACAAAAAAAAACCACGTGAAGGGTTACTAAAAAATCGACGGAGAGTGACAAAACGTTGCAAAAAACAGTAATATCACAATGAAAATAGCAATTTTTTTTTTAAGAAAAATTTAAACTGGTGAATAGCCACTGTAGTTGTTTATTATTATAGAAATATAAAATAATATGTAAAGTAATATAAAAAAAGTTACCTGGAGAATGATTCACTCTTGCCTTCTTTGCAAAATTTTTAAACTTTTTTTTTAAAAAAAACACACGAACACTCACTGTCGAAAAACAAAAACTGATTGAGCTCAAAATTGCTGAATCTCCTCTTTCTCTTCACTTTCCGTTTTCTATTTACTCAATATTCAAAAAATGTACAGTTAGAATAAGAAAAACTGTGCAGAGATAGTCTAAATGGTTGTCAGTTCAATATAAAAAAAAAAATTTGAAGAGTTAACACGGAAAAACAGTAGCTGAAATATATATATGTATATATTTTGCTTCTTTTATTGCAAATAATGCTCTTATTATTGCATTTTGAAAATATTTTTTGTATGTGCGGTAGGCGTGTCCGTTGACCGATTTCACTCATTTTCAATTCCTCAAGCTAACTTTTTCGGCAAAACCACTTTATTCAATTTCATCGAATTACTTATATATATTAGTTTTCCCGTAAATAATATTCCCACAGACAGCCTGCCAGCCAGACGGACTTGGCTTTATCGACTCATGAGGTGAAGCTGATCAAGAATATATATACTTTTATATACCTGCCACGCCACCTTCTCTGCGTTACAAACGCAAGGACAAAGTGAACATACCCTGGGTGTAGAGTATAAAAAGATTCTTTAAAGAGCAATCAAATTTTAAAAAATTATGAAGCTGAACTAAAAGATCTTTGAAATCAACGTTTCTGGATCGAATGCATGGGTGTCGAGAAAATGTTTCAACCCTCATGTTGAATCATTTGAATAATTTTTATATATTCTTGTTCAGGGTATTTCACTGATCATATTAAGAACAAATTAAGAAAATACTCCAGGCGCTTTTTTTTAAATCGAATTTTACTTTTTTGACTAAATTGAATAAAGTCAACACTTACATACAAAAACTTAAATCAACCAAACGAAACTTGAATAGTCTTTCTGAAAAATATTTTCGATATTGGTTCAAAAGTTATTAACAATACGTATATGCTTAGTAACATCGTAAAGGGCTCTTTTCATTTACAGTAGTAGCGAAAAGTAAGGCATCTTACGAAAAAAATTTATGAAAAATTATTAAATGCTCAGAATAATCCAAAAAATATCAGTGAATTTTTTCAGAATTTTCGGACCTTTTTTTTGACCAGTTTTTGAAAAATTATAAAATTGTTCAATAAATTCTGAAAAAATGCACATAAGTATATTTGGATCATTCTAAACATTTTATGCCTTAGACACTGAACAAATGTACATATGTTCCAAGATTAAATGCAGTCACGTTTAAACTACTATCCTGAAGTAAGTAATTATAAAAAATATTCTTACGAAGAGAAAACATTTATTCAAATTCAAAACATCAAACTCGTGCAAGATTACCCATTTCCACATCAATGTCGCTCTTAAATATTTACTCTTTTCTTTATTTACTTAGCCTACTGTGCAATTAAAGAAACTGCTATTATGGCAGTCGCATTAAAAGGAATAATGCTTAATACAGGTGCGGATTTGTGTAACTCCAGAATCTTTTTAAAATACAAGTAAAATGGTAAGATCGCCATGTATGAAATGTATAATGATTATGTACTGACGTTAAGGAGAAGATACTTGCAAGAAAATATCACATTGCAACTTCAACAAGTTTTGGTCCATCATCACTTGTTAGGGGGTTGATACAAAGTAATTTTAGCTTATAAGCATATAATTATCAAACTTTTTTAGTACATTTTTCATCTTTTCATCTATTGCACGTGTAACTTTTAAAGTACAACATTGACTTGTTGGCCCTTTTTCTATCAAAGCGCCCCTTATGGCGTCATAGGGCAAGCTACCGCAATTTTCTACTAAATTGTTATTCTATTTTATGTCCACTTTTTATGTGTGTATTTGTGCGAAAAACAAGTGTTTGAGTATCCTAGGGATAATGTCTATTTGTTCAATAATAAAACTGCAAACAAAGGCGCGTCTGTAAGAATGGCAAAGGCGACGACTACGACTATCGCAAAACAACGATATGTATTATAAATAAGATTAAAGATGCTTTTACACGCCATATCCATTAGATATGAAAAGAATTCTACTGAAATAAAATGGAGGGAGAATTAGAAAAAACAACCCAGTCATTTCAACACACAGACATATGAAAGAAAGAAAAATCTGTTGAAAACATCAATCGTCAATGGTGTTGAAGATAATGATGATGCAGATAATGATGGGGTGATAATGATGATGCTTTACAGATGGAAAAAGTTTAAGGTTATAATTTACTCGTCAAGTTCAATGAATTAAAAACTGATTTTCACAAAAGTTCAGCAGTCAACTAAATAGAAAAGCAATTGAACTGTATAATAAATAATTCAAACGACTTAATTAAGGTTGATTGTTATATGGGCAGATTTATTCTTTTAAAGTGAAATAGTTTACAAGATTTAATATTTTTTATATGTAGTTACAGTCTGTTAAATAAGAGCGTGGTCACGATTACTCGCGATCGGTAAAGTATAATGCTGTAATTTTTTTTTCTCACACAGAGGGCAGTATTGTCCTTCATGCTTCGTGAAAGTGAATCAGCTGACCACTCTTTTCAATGCGTTCTCAGCATTTTTCCAAAATGAGTACCGCGTACGCGTCGCGCTTTGAAGCCGTTTTTTTGTGTTTGCACCCCAAAGGTCCCAAAATGACCCAAGCGGCGGCTGCGAAGTATATGCAAAAGTCGAAACAGTTTGTGAGTAAGTGGGTGAATCGCTTCAAAGAAGAAAAAAATGTCGATGACTTTCCAAATCGCGGGTCTGTCGGTGTAGTGACGGAAAAACAGGAAAAACTGATCTGTGCTCTATTTTCGAAAAATCCAACATTAACTTTGCGTGAAGGTGCTTCGAAATTGTCCCAAAAAGGTTTGAATATCTCCCACGGAACTATTCGTAATCATTTGATTGCAAATAGTGTGAAATACCGAAGTACTTTGCAAAAACCGATGCTCAGTGAAAAACATGTCCAAAAACGTCTTGAATGGGCCAAAGACAAAATGGTGTCGTGACTTTGGATTGGCCGTCTCAGTCGCCCGATGCCAATCCAATTGAAAACGTTTGGGCGCAAATGAAGATGAAGCTTCAGAAAAACCGACCCTGCAACTTGAAACAGCTGGTTCGACGCATTCACAAAATTTGGAGGTCGTTTTCAGAAGAGTATGCGCAAAATCTTGTTCAAAGTATGTTTTGGAAAAATGCTGAGAACGCATTGAAAAGAGTGGTCAGCTGATTCACTTTCACGAAGCATGAAGGACAATACTGCCCTCTGTGTGAGAAAAAAAAATTACAGCATTATACTTTACCGATCGCGAGTAATCGTGACCACGCTCTTATTTAACAGACTGTAGCTATATATCTGCGCAATTTTGACAAAACAATGTAACACAAGCTAAGACAATTCTTCAGGATTTTAATTATTTTTATAAAGTTTAATTATGCATTTTGGTGTAATCTTCATGTATCTATGATTTTTAGTTCTAAAAATATAAAAAAAAGTCCCATAATTCACGCAAGATTTGAACTTCCAAATATTTATGCAGTAAAATGTTGCCAATCAAAAACGAAAACAGTTTGACAGCTGACAGTTTAAAGTTGGTGAAAACGCATTGAAGAGGGAGTTTTAATGCTGCACTAACGAAATTCTGCAACATATTGAGTAGCAATTAAGCAATTTCTTAGCTCTCCTGAAAAGTTGCCAATTTTGAGTAAGTTGTTTTGTAAAAATGCCGCAGATATATATAGTATAGTGGGTGGAAATCGGTAGAACATCTGAAGATATAAAATTCCTGGAACTATTCTGATTAATTGTTTTCAGCACTATTTTTCGAAATTCGCAAAACCAACAGAGTTATTTGAGTAAGCCGATAAAGAGGGTTTTGGGTGACATTTTCTTAGAAATGAGTAAAATTTACTTCTGTTTTTACGAAAAGCTTACACGGTAGTGTGAAATTGTTAGCTTTGACTTAAAGAAATTATATCGGTCAAATAACCGATTATTATGGCACTAAATTCATATAACATTACTTTTGCCCCTTTAGGTATTATAAAATCAAATTTATTGTTTTTTGTTTTTAACTGGAGTCTTACATTTTCCTGAAAACCGATTCCCGACCACCCTATAGATTAAGATAGATGTATAAAAGTCTTAAGATGTTTGAATATATCAATAATATGTATCTAAGTTGTCGTTTGAAAATTCTTTGGTTTGAAAGGTAATTTTGTTTTGTTTTCATAAAAAATATTTTGTTAGTTCAAAATTGTGGACCATGGAGCAGTATAAGTGATCTTAGCATTGAAAACTATTAAAAATAGTAGGGTAAGGGAAGGAAATATGGACCACCCATCTTTCTTTTTTAAGTAAAACCCAAAATACATAAAACAAAACAATTAATTTTATGTCATTCAGTAAAGGAAACAATTTGCCTTTATTCTGATGCACTTTTAGATAAATATCTCATCAGGATAAAGAAAAAAAATTAAAAAACTGAAAATACTCAAAATGAAGATTAAAAAAAAGTGTAGTGTAATATGGACCATATAGTCCATTTGGTACAAAAGTTGCATATAAAATGTCACTTCCACATACGCCATATTTTTCATGACTCCAAGAACGTCAGATTACACATTCAACCCAAAATTCGCCACGTCGATCTTCTGAGTAAAGGGTATTACATTATATGTACTTTTTATCATTTTTTTCCTTTTTAGTTAATGAATTACATATAATGACCATCAGACTCGTCATGAAAACTGCAACTAGATTCCCCATCTGAAAAAGATGATAAATACATTTGTTTTTGAGGCTTTTTTCTTTGGTGGTCCATATTACCCACAGCACGTGTTGGTGAAATAAATGGTTTTTTTTTATCAAAAACTCTTTTGGTTAATGAACTTATTTGTGCTAATAAATTATAAATAGTATTCACTGACTTTATATAATTAACCATTTATTTAAAAACGCGATGTCTTTAAAGTGAAATAATGCAATATACTCAATAGAAAAAAATTATCACTGATCTTTTTTTTAGAAAAATCAACTTTACAGAAACATGCGACCTCACCGAACGCTAAATTCGCCCTATTATAAGCTTTAGATATTAGTGTTAAGTTTGAAAATGAATAACGGTAAATCCTATGTATGCAGTGGGAAATAACCGTGTGGTCCATATTTCCCTCCCTTACCCTACCTATTATTTTTGAAACGTAATTTTGTTTTCTATTTATGAAAAATATTTTGGAAGATCAAGAAAGTACAAAAATGTACTAAAATTAGTACCTTTTTGAAAGGTACTTTCTTTCAATGAAAAATATTTCGGAAGATTAAGAAAGAAGTCATTTGAACATTTTTTTGTAATTTTAGTACTAAAAAGGTAAAAAAAAGGTACTAAAATAGTACTTTTTTGAAGGGTAATTTTGATTTCTTTCTCTGAAAACTATTTCGGAAGATTAAGAAAGTAGGCCTTTGAACTTTTTTTTGTAATTTTTAAACTGAAAAGGTAGTAAAAATAGTACTTTTTTGGATGGTCATTTTTTTTCCTTGAAAAATATTTCGGAAGATTAAGAAAGAAGTCATTTGAATATTTTTTGTAATTTTAGTACTAAAAAGTTACAAAAAAGTTAACAAAAATAGTACCTTTTTGAAGGGTAATTTTGGTTTATTTCTATGATAACTATTTCGGAAGATTAAGAAAGTAGGCATTTGAAAATTTTTTTGTAATTTTAGTTCTAAAAAGATAATGGGGGTTATCGTGAATCAAGATTCCCGGGGAATTTTCTTAAACTGCAATAGAGAATGCACGGTAGATTGAGAAAATTCCCCGGGAATCTTGATTCACGATAACCCCCAATAAATATAGTACTTTTTTGAGAGTTAATTTGTTTTTCTTTCTATGAAAAATATTTCGGGAGATTAAGAAAGAATTCATTTGAGCATTTTTATTTTGTAATTTTAGTACTAAAAAGATACTATAAATAGTACTTTTTGAAAGGTAATTTGTTTTCTTTCTGTAAAATTATTTCGGAAGATTAAGAAAGTAGGCATTTGAACATTTCTTGTAATCTTAACTGTAAAAAGGTACAACAAATGGTACTTTTTTGAAACTGAATTTTGCTTTCTTTCAACGAAAAATATTTCAGAAAATTTTTTGTAATCTTAGTACTAAAAAGATTTCAAAAATAGTTTTTTTTAAAAAAAAAAAAGTTAATTTTGTTTTGTTTTCTATTCATAAAAAATATTTCGGAAAACCGAAAAAGTAGGCTATGGAGTACTTTTTGTTACCTTTGTACTAAAAATAGTACTTTTTGCCTTGTGTTTGTAGATTGAATCAACATCCTTCCAATTTTGGTCTCAATCTGTAATCTAAATACTAAAAAGGCACTAAAAATGTTTTCAAAAGATCTAAAAAATATGCCACAAAGCATTTTTTGTAGTTTTATTACTAAAAACTACGTAAACAAGCATTGAAAAATAGTACTTTTTTAAATAAATTTTTTTTCTTGCTATCAAAGACATTTTGGAATATGAAAAAACATGCTATGGAACATTTTTTGCAAGTCTTTGTACTAAAAGGTACTAAAAAGGTACTTTTTAATGTATTTTCTTTTTTCTTTTTGTTTTCTTCCCAAATTACGATATTGTTTATTTTATAAAGATGAGAATGGTGTGATCTGGCAAAAGTGACAAATCTGAGAATGATTTTTTGGATGGGAGAATTGGGCCATAAATATGAATCAAAAAATTATTCTCAATAGTGGGTCTGATTTGCCAGACCACACCATTCTCATCATTATAAAACATCCAAAAAAGTGGAATTAGATATGAGAACAAAGCGCTTTTATATTTAGTTCTTATGTCGCAGCAAGAACAAAGCGCTTTTAAAGTGCTTATGTCGCAGCGAGAACAAAGCGCTTTTTTCCAGTGACATGCTAATGTTAAGAAAAGCAGAAATTGGTACGAAAACGCAGTGCTTTAATATACTTTTAAAATGTTTTTGAAGCGCTTCTTATGCCATTGGGGTTTTACTAAATTTCAGCAAAATCCGAGATAGTCAATCAAATTCTTGTTGTGCTAGGCATGAAATGGTTGAAAGGTCATATGTATTTACTTAATATGAATTTTAAATTACTTTGCAAATAAAACGTTATATCCATAATATATACAATATGTATGTAATTAAATCCAAATTATGCACACAAGCGTTTTAAACATGTAATATAAAAGTAATGGCCAATTAAAAGTCCTTAATAAAATTTAAAATCCCATAATAAAAGCAACAATTACACTTGTTTGCATCAAATTACATTGTTAACATCCTTTTTTACGCATTAACGAACAAAAGCTTAGTATGTTCCTGGAAAACAGCTGTTATTAGAAATATTAAAAAACAGCAACAAAAACAACATAAAATCCTTTGAATGAAATTCACGTTAAAAAAATTGATTTTCTCATTTTTTTAACTTTAAAAATACATAGATACTTAAATAGCAGCAGGTGTTAATTTAAATCCTTTTAAATAGCTTTTTAATCACGTAACTCACCTTTAAATTGGTTGCGTGCTTGTATGCGTGCCTGCGTGTGTGTGCGTATTTATTAAAAGTTGCCAAATCCCCAATTTACTCGTAGCAGCAGCTCACCTTTTGTGTCACAATATGTTTGCAATTGAAAGTGGAATTAGGGGAATTTTTTCTTAAAAAACTTGTTTCAAGTAAGTGGTTTTTGAATAATTAATAATGTGCTTTATCGCGATGTAATTTGAAAATGTTTTTATGTTCTTAAATTAAACACATGAAAAAAACTTAACAAAATCAATGGTGACTTTTTTGTCTCTTTTGATATATCAATATTCCGTTTCTGTGATGTTTCCAGTAGCGAGGTAGAAATTTTACTATTCGTCGTGAGTTTCATCTGCAAAATTTACACACTTTCTTTGCATTTTTTGCGGAAAGCTTGTATCCGAACGCATGCCTCAGTTGGTTTGCAGAAAAAGCGGCATACCGCAAAAGGCACTTACTCTAAATATTATCATAAAATAATATTTGATTTTAAAGTAAAATGTATTTACGGGGCATTCCACTCCAAAAAGATAGAAATTAGAGCTTTGTCTGTTACAAAAAATTCCCGGGGAAGAATAACTTATTATATATAACATAGCTGCCCGTCTAGAGTAAAATTATAAAAATTTGGCACTCGCATAAAAAGTCGTGGCCCCCATGTAAAATTAATAAAAAAGAAAACATAAATTTTTTAAAATTATTGAAAACAACAACCAGCAAAGATTTTTAAATGAACAGTTACTTGTGCGAGTGTTTTTTTTTTTTCGCAAATCTAAAAATCCTGAAAGTTCATAAAATGATCAAATTTGTTGTTGCCATTGTGTGTTGTTGTTTTTTTCTTTTCGATAGGAACCCTTGCGTTTTGTTGCAACAACAAAACATACAGTCCTGTGTGGACGAAAAAACAACACCAAAACACAGTCTTGTGCGGTCGCAAAAAACAACAACAAAATTTACGCATATGTTGTTGCTGGTGGTCGATCGCAATTCTTCAAAATTTCGCATATACCGTTACTTGCGTGTGCGATTTTCATTTTCAAAAATTAAATTTTGCTGTGGCACGTGAGATCAAGTGATTTTCAAATAATGGCACTTTGCGATGGCACGCGTGGGCGGCTATGATATATAATAAGGCTATGATTGTTTTGTATTAATATCACCTTCTTAAACTTGTTCGACCTGAGCAAGTCTAACCCCATAATTTACATGAGGCATCAGTCCTTTTATGTGTTTAACTTTCACTTTTCCTGTATTAAGGTAAGTATGCCGAATTAGTGCTAAATTTGAGCATAATAACCCTGATATTATGATATTACTTTGTACTTTTAATAACCCCACATCTGTCCCTACTTCACAACTAAAAATTTGCGGTGAACCTAATTCCGTAAATGCGTGCACCTTATTCCGTGCTAATTTAAGATTTGATTTATTTTCTTCACACGACCATTAAAAACATCAGATGCCTTCATTTTATATATTTTTAAACTAATTTATCTCTAATTCTGCTTGCAATATGTTTCTCATTTTTTTAAGGAACATTAGAAAGTGCGTATTACATATGGAGGAGTCAATTAAATAAAAAATAGTCACGGAATTAGGTTCACTTGCACAAATTTATGCGAGTAATTGCAACAGTAAGAAATTCATAGCTTCTCTAAAATTTGTTAGAAATTGTTTACATTGTACACAAATTTATAATTTTGAAACATAAAATCATATGCCGTAAACATCGCTCCACTTAGACAAATTTACTTATTACATGGCAAGCAAAATTTTAGTATATTTTACAGCAGTCAATAGTTTATTTCCGAAAATTGAAAGTCCGTTATTTTCCTAATGGCGTGATAGGCACAGAATTTTGTCTTACTTTGTGCTCGTGGACTTTAACTCGGATACGAGTCTGTAGCCACATATATTGGTTACAACTATTTTAAATACTTTCAAAACAAAATTTTTGACTCCAACATAAGAATGTTTTGAAACATTCGAAAGGATTGCCAATTAAGGTTTGTCTGTTCCAGTAATTTTTCTGGTAGTGTAAAGTATTTAGTTGCAAAGGAATATTTTTTCCCTCTCTCGGCAGCCCTTAAATTATACTATGTGGAAGACTGACATCGATTCAACACAGTTGAAAAGTTGACTATGAAGTTCGTGACATGCATGACATTCAAGCAAACCTTTTGCTTTAACAGCTTACCACTCATGGTTGCCTTAAAGAGTCGATAGGTGTGATGAAACTGTGGAAGAAATCGGCTTTTGGGGTTTTCGAAAAAAGTATGCAAAGTTTAACGAAAATGTGTGCGTGTGTATTGTCGACAAAAAAGTTAAATGGATAACACCGACGAGCACGAGGAAACTGAATACCTAAACATAACAATTGAAGAAGGAACCGATCCGGATGATTAACTTCAGGAACTTTTAAAAGTAATAAAAAAAACAAATTAAACATGTAAAACAAAAAAATAAAACAAATGAAAATACATTAGAACCTACCGCAAATGTTTTTTAAATCAAAAGATTGATTTGAATACTAATCATGTTCCATTTTATAACTTCAAATAAGTAGTTTTCCACAGTCAATTCAAATAATTTCGCCTTCGGACCTAAATCGATACTGATATCTATTGAATCAACAGTGAAAGTTGTAATTTTTTCCCTGAGTGGGTATTTTCTGCTTGTTGAGGATAGGATTTTGAAAAGCCATACAAGATTGAGCCGGAATCGAATTCAGCATTGCAAAACATTTTGAAAATTACTATACTTTTTTCAGTTTTATGTATGGAATATGTATTTTCGATATATTTCGCGAAGATCATCAGCTACGATTTCGTTGTGTGCATTTTTTGTCCTTAAAACTAGTACAAATGAAACCCCGAAAGTCAATTTTGTCCACACCTATCGACTTTTCAAGACAAACATTCCATCTTACGGTATCTTTTGTGCAAAACCGTTAAGCAACAGCTGTCAGTTTGCTCTATGTGTGTCAATCACTGCAATACATAAAGCAAAAAAAGCTTTAGAAACAGACTAAAAGCACATTTTTCTAAACTTTTGAAGCATCTGAACAGCAAGTGTACCGCTTTGCAGAATACGCTTTTGTTTACATTCTATAGCGTTGCCAACATGAAATTTTAACGAAACCTGGACAAAAATATTGCTTTATAAAATTATCCACTAAAGTTTATTATTCTTTAAAGTTTTAAAAGTTTTATTTAAAAAAAAAGTATAAAAATATATGCACCTATATTAAAAAAATATTAAATATAAAATCATATGTGATGCCCCACTAGAAAAGGGACCTTATTTTACCAAGACCCAAAGCATTTTCCAAAACTACTTGTTACTTTGAATAAAATGACATCACTATCATCGGAAAATTTCAAAAACTAACTCAGTTTTTGTCATTTTGAAATAGTAAAATTAAAAACTTAAGTTTGTAGGAATCGATGATCAAAGTTTGTTTTTACAGACCTTTCCTGAAATAAGGGAAGAGAGTTTAAAAACAAAATGCATATTTTCTAATAGAATTTTTATGAAGACTTAAAATCTGTAAAGAAATTTTATATTAATTTTGCAATTCTGTTGCTTTATTAAAAGTATAGTATAGTATAGGCGGAGGAAATGAAACTTATATATGAATAGTGCGCGTGGCACATATTTGAAAACGGATAGAGTTTACTATATCTCATATTTTTAGCTCTCTTATAAAATTTTGTCAGTATGTAGAGATAAGGTTCATTTTCTTGTGTAGCATCACATATTTTGTTCTTTAATCCATGAAATACTCATAAATGATCTAGTAAACATTTCCAAAAGATGATTAACAAAAAATAAAATTTTAAAGCTTCTATTGATTTATAAAAAATAAAAATTAAAAAAGCATGGCTCATCTCATTTCTAAAAAAGATAAAATTTTTGTTTACATGAAGTGATTTCTTATCAAAAATAGGCATGATTGACAATTTTTCAATGACGTAGGTACGTAATTCAAGTTGTTGTTTCAATTTATTTTCCTAAAAATATTATCAAAAATGGTATTAAATTAGATAGACATTTTTTTGACAATTTGCGCTTATTTAACCTTCAGATTTCGTCAAACGAACATAATTATCTTGTATGTCTACCAAAAGTATCAGGAATATGGGTAAATGCACTTTCAATCTACGACGCAATTAAAATATTTGACTTTTAACATTTGCAAATTAAAAAATATTAAAAAAACGCTAGGTTGTTGGCATACACATGATATTTCTATGTCTTACCATTGAGAAGAAATATTACTTTTTCCGTTGCAATCTCAAACGGTCCAAGGTACACCATGCAAGTGTACCTTTGACTATTAAAAATAAAAGAGAATACATTGTAAATATATAAGTAATGAATTATGAAAGAACCATTTATTACGTAATCAAAAGTAACATTTTTTTCAATAAAAAAAAAAAAATCATAAACAAAAATTATAACACAAAAAAGTGCATTTAGTAAAAAGCAATTAATTTAACAAAAATGGTTGCAAATAAATACATTAGTCACGTAAATAATAATAATAATATTATATTGAGAGGCGATTATGGCTTCCTGATTGCCCGTCGAAAAAGATTCGCTGGTCAATAAGCATAGATCCAAGGTACACACAGACAGCATGTTTTAAAAACTGTCAACACCCATAACATATATTAATGAAAATACATCTAAAACACACTAAAAGCTTAAAACAATAACTAAACTTCCTTCCTGATGTTGTAAACTGAAATATTTCAAGTATGTTCCTGACTAAACGTTTCGTAGTTTACTTCAAAAACAAATTTTTACACACAAAAAACACTTTTTCCGCCACTTTTTATACACGCGTACAGCTTGACGGTCTGAAGTCTACTAATATGAGTCACCGGTATGAGTGGAAAATTTCATAGAAGAACATTATATTACACATGCAACTGTTGAGTGGGAACCGACACTCGGACCTAGGTACACTCGGACCAAGGTACACACATCTCCCCTACTTTTGGACTTTCACCGTATAAATCAGTGTATCTTAATGTTTCTCGACACATTTGGAGTTTTACCGATATTTTAGATGTGACAATTTTATGGAAATAAATAAAAAAATATATTGGAGCCTCTGTTTGTGGCACATTATTTTAAAAAATAGTTTTATGGTTGAATTTTTGATACTTAATAATGTATAATACTTAATATTTAGCAAATTTCTCAAATAAACTTTTGCTTTGGAACGTAACATCTGCAATGTAATTTTGGGAATTGGCTGACCCTTTGACCTACTCATATTTTTCGGTAACTTTTAGGGTATAAATTTTCCGAAATTTCAAGCATAAGTTTGAGTTTAATAATATTTGAAACAAGCGACTACGCTTGAATACGAGGATGAGCTTTGAAGTTTGTATTGTAGTGAATCAATATTTTGCTCGGCTAAAGAAAAAAAAACTCGCAGTAATGGTTGGAGTATCATTAAAAACAATAGTGATTGGAACATTCCAATATGCTGGCTGCGTGTTTTCAAAAAATAAAGGAATATACTAGAGATGAAGTAGTAAAGAACGCAGTTTTGGGTTATTTTGCTTATGAAGCCATACAAAACTTAATTGAAGGATCCAAGAATGTATTTTTATTTGTTTCTCTTCATTTTCAAAATAACTCAAACTTGAAATGTTCCTATGTTAAGTTTTTTAATCTAATAATTTTTTTAAACACAACTTCATGGTTGTCTTACGTTCACAAACTTTTTACAACTGATAAAATTTTTTCTCTGGTTAGTAACTTTATTAAATAATATGGGAAAAATTCTTGGGAAGCAAATATTTCCCATAATAAAACCACTAACCATTGAAATTCCATATGGTGAATTCTATACAGTCTGTTTTGCATTATTTTAATAAAGCACGTGCTACTATAGTGTGGTTAGTATTCTGTTTGTTTTGGATTTTTTGTGAAAATAAACGTAGACAATAAATATTTGAAAAAAAAAAAAAAAATATTATAAACAAACATTATGCAACCACAAATTGTCTGAAGCTGATAAAATTAAATGAACTACGTTTCTAATATGTCGGCAATTCAGTTCCAATTACGTACGCCGCAAATTTGCTTCTGGAGAGATATTATTACAGTCTACGTGTATTCTATACTTTTGTCACTAGCATATCAATTCCAAAATTATTTTATTGATTTACAATTTTGTATTTAGAAATTAATAAAATTTAATTTTTTTATTATGAATAATAGGACGGTCGAATTAAGTAGATGTGATACTTCCAATAATTTCAATGTTCACCAATCGATAGAGAATTCAGACCTAAGAAACATATTAAAATGAGTCCTTTAAACTTTTCTGAGAAATTATGTAAATTTGGGGTTTTCCACGTGAAACGCTAGGTAAAAAATTTTAATATGTCTGATTTTAGTAATATTTGATTATGTTATACCTATATACATATGTCCCACGATCCAGATACAGAACATTTTTACAGTATAAAGTCTGGTTAACGAGATGGAGCGTTTTAAAAGTTTGACTAATCATCAGCACCGAGCTAGAGCTCGTTAACAAGATCTACATCGATTATATAATATGTTTTATAAGGGTATAACATAAATATATATTACTGAAATCGGAAACATACAAATTTTTTACCTGTGACTTAACGGGGAAAACTCCTATTTACATAGTTTTCCGGAAAATTTGCGAGTACTCGTTTTGATGTTGTTTGGGGATAAATTCTCTATCGATTGGTTATGACCCAGTGTGCCAGGCGGTTCATATCTTCGCTTTTTACCCGTTACGGATCCGTTACTGATTCGTAACGGATAAAAAAGCGAAGATCAGTAACGGATCCGTAACGGGTAAAAAGCGAAGATTTGAACCGTCTGGCACACTGGGGAACCTTGGAATTATTGGAAACATCTCATATATAGCCAGTCTCTAATTTGACTGGTCTATAAGAACATACTTATACTCGGTACATGCGTCTTATAAGTAAGCCCATGGAAGAGTTTAAAGTAACTGAAGACATGCCAAGGAGTAATTACTTTAAATTAATGTCCCAACGATTTCTTCTCCTATCTTTCAATTCATGCAGGTGCCTTGTCTGTCCAGAAATTAGTGGTCTATGTTCAGATATGTTAAACTACAAAGTAGCATCCGTCTTTCTATAGATGTCTCAAGTTCTTCTTTCAATCACGGCAGAACCATTTAAAGTCCTAACTACGATCTCTACTGACTCAGTGTGTAAATTCAACTACAAAAAAGAATTTGCCGCATATGTGATCTTTATCATTCTTCAGTAGGGTTTCGAAAAATGTTTATAATAAGAAATAAAAATTACTTTGATGATCCATAAAGAAAGACTTGTTCGAGGTGATGTCAAATGATGGCGTGTTTTAGTAAGTAGGAGAATGAACAAATTACACTGTTCGAAACAAAAAAAAAAACATATGAGAAAATCCAAAAAATTCGTAAAGTAGACGTTAAAAAAAAAAATACCCGTGTCTCGTGGTTTTTTCCCAGCACGTTACATTTTTCTTAAAAAATTTTTGAAGATTTTTTATCCACTGTACATGAAAAAACCAAAAATACCGCATTCTTGTATTAAATCGATGAATTTAACCATATGATCCTTACAATTGAGGTGTATCATGAATTCAACAAACTTATGCAGGATATTGCGGGAAATATTTTTGTAGAGAATTTTAAACCTGTACAACCCCCACATGTGGGTAATTTTTGCGCTTTTCTTAAAAAGGTACAAAAATGACACCTAAAACAGTAGAATATTGAGTCAGTATGTACTACAGAAAAATTTGCTATACAATTTCACTACTAGTTGCTGAACACTAAAAAAGCAAAATTTTATCCCGAAAGCAAAAAAATCGTTAAAATCAGTAAGCACTTCTACCAATAAATATGTTCCAAATTTCACCCCACTGTACAACTCTAAAACTACATTTTGGACAAAACTCGGTCTCACTAGATCATAACGAAATCAAACAGGGATCATTTTCCTAGAATACATTAACCTATTATATCCTGTTTTTATGGGTCTTTTTGACCCCTTTTTCTAAAACTGAGCTACAATGGGTTAAAAAAATTTGCAAAAATATCCTACAAAAAATTTCACTTAGAGTTACCAAAGACAAAAAATTCATAAAACTTAAGGTAAGCGCGTCAGGGATTTAATTAATATGCAAGTGAAAAGTTCTAATTGATTTTAACGATTTTTTTGGTTTCAGGCTCGAATTTCGACCTTTACGTGCTGTAAAACTAGTAGTGAAATTTTATAGCAAATATTTCTGTAGTACATACATACTGACTAAATATTTCCCTGTTTTGGGAGTCATTTTTGTACATTTTTAAGAAAAGAGCAAAAATGACCCACATGTGGGGGTTAGACCGGGTTAAAATTCCCCTCAATATCCTAATATTCCCCTCAATATCCTACATAAGTTTGCTGAACACATTATACACCTCAGATGTAAGGATCATATTGATAAATTCATCAATTTAACACAGGAATGCGGTATTTTTGGTTTTTTCATGTACAGTGGATAAAACAACTTCAAAAATCGATTAAAAACAAATGTGACGTGCTGGAGAAAAACCACGAGAAACGTCCACTTTAAGAATTTTTTGGATTTTCTAATGTGTTTTAAAAAAAGTTCGAAATTGTCGAACAGTGTTATTGATCGTGGGGGTATTCAGTTTTCAGAAAACATCACTGTGCAACAGGAAATTTTTATTTCTGTAAATGTCTTTTTTGGGTTATCTGGGGTCACTAATATCGATAACCGCAACTGTTTTCTCTACGAAATCTAAATTTGGAAATATCCTAAGCTAAAAGTTCAAAAAAGGCAAGCACTTTAAATTTCTTTATCAGATTTTATGACTAAAAATTACAAAAATCCGAATATCATGCCTTTTTTAGTAAAAATACCTTTCAATTGCGATGTTATAAATCAACTTCGATTTAAAATTCAGACAAAGCGCACCAAAACCTTTTGGAAAAGTATATTTCGATCTTGGAGTCTGTAGTTCTGACCCAATATTGTAATTAATTTTGTGACAAAAACTATTGTATTAAAATTTCTATGAAAAGAATTTCCCTTATGGCCATGGAATATTCCAAAACAAGTTTGTATAATACACCATGAGGGTGACAGACTATTTCAAATTCTGATGTCATCACAAGTAAAGTTCTATTTACGTTTTGTATTGCTTGTCATTGGACGTAACCAATTGTCTCTTCAGCATTACATTGAGACCAGAAAAAGGTCAGTTGTCCCTTTTAAAAATAGTCTAGACTACAATCAATCCAAAATCAATTGCAAAAAAATTTGATTTGCATATAAATTGTACACAAAAACTTCGGAAGGTTCTACAGCCGATGAGATAAATAAAGAGTATGTTAAATATTTGTGAGCATTGTGTTCCGGGTTCGTGTCCCAATGCGGGTGAACATTTTTTTTATTTGTATTTATCCTTAATTATTATTTTACACGTAGGCTATGTTGACACTTGTTTCATTTTTCACTCCGAAGAATCTTCAGTAGAATTGTTTTTAATTAAAAAAAATTGGAAAATTGGAACTAAATATTACCAAGCGGAGGTTTTGAGCCGGGGTCTCTCTATGCAGCTCAAGTCATTAGACCGATACACTATCGTTTTCTCTTCTCACTGCAGTGGACGAACACTACGCAGTAAGTGACTGACACATTCGGTAAACGATTTGACCGCTTTTGTGGTATTAATACATTTCATTTGGACCACTTTTGATACAATTGATGGATACAATTCATTCTAGTTTTAGGTGTAGTGTATTTTAAACTACTTACAAAACAACAAGACTAAAGATGTGCCAATTGAAACAATTACCTCCACCGGTTCTACAGGGTTGTTACAATAAATCTTACATATCTCCCAGCTCAAACAGTTTCAAAAATTTGTTTTTTTTTTTTTTTTTTTTTTTTGTTAATATACGATTTAATTTACGATGATTTATAAGTAAACGAGTATTATCTTCAATGTCGCAGTTTACTCAACTCTTTTGTGAAATAATAATACAGGCGCACGTCTGATCTTTGATATGATAACATTTCAAGGATACTATTATTTGTGAAATTTTGTTTTCAAAACAGAATAAAATAATAAGTTACTGCGTCAAAATCTCCGAAAAATATTGTGTCATAATATTATGATATTGTTTTTGTTTTCTCGCTGAAACACATATATTTTGCGCCATAACAATTTGTTTAACAATTAAATGCGTCATTTAATTTGATTCAAAAGTTTCCTTGACATGGTTCCCACACATTTTAATCACAAAATTTTTTTGAATTTCAATATTTATATAAATGAGAGAACTTCAGATAAGGTTTACTATAAACGTAGATTAAACATTTGGCAATACTTATGAATTATTACTTTTTAAACATATTAAATATTTTATAATCATATGCTAAGCAATGAATAATTCTATTTCAATATATGTTTTATAAAAGAATGGCTCATCCAGCTGTAACCAGAATTTTCCCCTTTTGCATTTCCTCAACTTTCAATAAATTTATTGAATTATACGTATAGCATTTTGATATTATAATATGAAAAAATATTGTTTGTAGTTGTTCACGTTCAAAGTTTCTTTCAATGAAGGTCTCGCTCGTTATTGGCATTTCGGATTTAATAATCTCTATAAAATCAATTGTAAAATATTCAGAACGTTTCTAGCGAGGTGACCAACATTAACTTGAAAATCGATAAAATTTATCATATATTTCAAGCTCTCCTGTAAATTAGTTTTGGGAAGATAATGCTTCTTGTATTATGGATCATTACGAAATCTCGGTTGCTCATCTGAAACCGAGTTTTTGAAATTGAAAAATCGACACCTTTTTCCAGGTGTCACTTGGCTTATCCCTTTGCAATTGCCTTGTGTGATTCTTTCAAAAGCTTGAAGACAAAACTCATTGGACGCTTTCTGGAGAGTGTATCTTATAACTAGAGCATCATATAGACAGCGCTTCAATTTCTTCTTAACAGTACATTAAGGCTTATAAAAATACCTTCTGCTGCTTATTTCCTCCATTTTTTTAAATCAGTCCAGCCGTTCCGCATTCATTACTGTAAAATCGATTACCCCATAACTTAAAATTTTATATTGAAATTGCGCAAAATTTCTCACGCTTACACGCTCTATCTACATCTAAAATGTGTTCCAGATAATTAAAACTTTATTTCGAGTTAAAAAGTTTTTATTTAAATTTTACAAAAATTCTGCGTTTCTATACCTAATGTCTGGCACATGCAATTTAAATCGATTTTCTCTTAACAATTATGCAAATCATGTGATGTTTTCATGAGCCTTACAGTCCTTTACGGAAGTAAGACTTTAACCAAGCATTATAATATCTACTACTTGTGTTCATATTCGTGATATTGTGGCAATGCTAATTGTACGGAGGTATCTGCGTTACCCACTTATTTCCCAGGGTGTGTTCTCAAAAGAAATTACTGGCATTCAAAACACAATGTATACTCAATTTTTCGAACTATGCTGGAGTCCAAGAACTAAATAAATTCGACATAAAAGGAATCTATTGATATCGTAATGCCTGCATTAAGTAGTCTTGCCATTAAAATTTATCTACTTATGTAAGTCTCTAACCATCTCGGATTTTGCAAGACAGTAATAGATTTTGCTCTCTCGTTCCGGACTCAAAAAAATCGAAAATATCCCTGGATAAATGTCCTGGATTAAAGACGGGTGCATATTGTATTGTGTAATTTATCTTATTTTATTCTTGAGCACTTTTCATTTTATGGACCATAGACCATTGAGGACAAATCATAGACCAAATACATAGACAGTAAATTATAAAGCATATACGATAAAGGACAGATTATAGACCATGGATTATAGACGATAGGCTATAAAGGACTGATCAGTGATCATATATTATGGACCATAGACCATTCAGAACAAATCATAGAGCAGCTACTATGGACGATAGATCATAAAGTTTAAATCATAGATCATATCTGTGCAAAGATGGCAGAACTAGGTATCACATGTTTTCATAATTTTTCAATAGAGCAAATTTAAATTTTTAGTTGACATGAAAAATCAAAACATTCGGGTTTTCAAATTGTTTTTCGATGGATGTTCAAGTCCTAGGACGAATCAGTTTTTGCAGGCTTGTAGACTTATCCGTGATTAATACCCTGGATTACATAACTCATATTCACAAAAAAAACTCGATACGTAGCACAGCTATATTATAGCACATAGACCATAAAGGACAGATCATACATAGATCATATATTATGGACCATGGACAGATCATAGACCACAAAAGACAAATCATATGCTATATATTATGGGCCATAGACCATAAAACTCAGACCATAGACCATATATTATGGACCATATACCATAAATGGCAGATCATAGACCATAAGTTATAGACCATAAGTTATAGACCATAGATCATAAACGAAAGCACATGTTATAGGCCATAGGCTATATATTATGGGCCATAGACCATAAAATTCAGATCATAGACCATATATTATGGACCATTTACCATTAATGGCAGATCATAGACCATAAGTTATATACCATGAACATAAAGGACATGTTATGGACCATATGTATATTGTGAACTATAACCACCCATATTAAATAATGTTTTCCTGTACCAGATAGGGCCATCAAGAAAATTACCAGCCTAACTTACATATTCGATAGGTTGTAGGGTATATATTTAAGTTATTGGTACACATTTATTGATTTAAAGCAACAAGTATAAGTAATTAAATATTAACCCTGACATTCATTAATTAAAAGAATCTGTATAATGTGCTTGAACTAATTAAATTTCATTAACAATATTTCTTAACACGCACTGATAACAGAAAACCAGTTTAAAGGCGAATAGAATTTGCGACCAAACTTTATTTATGCATGAGCGAATATAATAATATATATGTATTTATACCTACTGTTGCTAAAGATAAAATATATATGTCGCTTGTTTGCTGTAATACCGTCATAAGTCGAAAAAAAAAATTTATTTTCCAGATAATATATTCATTAGACCGGGTCAAAATTTAGGTTCATCCCGAAACCGACTCAAAAGTTAGAGGGACTCTTACAAACGATATCTGAATCATTTTTTATTTATATTATCTATTGTCTATAAAAAAAAATTTTAATTTTTAAGCGTCAAAGACTTTGTAAGAACATAGTTTTTATTTCTAAGGTATCTAAGGTTATCCATTTTGTAATGAAAAAAAAAGTTATGACCAAAACACATGTTTTTTTAGCCAAAATGGGCCTTCAGTATAATCAAGTGCTCCATTGGTTTTTCTCGGAATGGGTGTTTTTGGCTTTTGAACGCCCGCTGAAGGCAAAAATCTTTTTTTACTCCAGAGGAAAGAATCTTATGTAAAAAGTGTACGAGTCAAAAAATGCTAAGAATCGTCCAAGCAATACGTGTGATTTTTTTTGGAATTTTTTGAAAAGTTAAAAAAAAATTTTTTTTCCTTTCAGTAATTTTTTGCGAAAATTTTTAATAAAAAAAATTTTTTCATAAATTAATCCAAAAAAAAAGTTTTAAGAAATTCAAAAAAAAATCACACGTATGTATTCCTTAGACGATTCTACACAGAAAAAAAAACTGACGGTAAAATTAACTATAAATTTTGTATTCTATAGTTTTTCAAATTTTCTATAGGAAACAAAAACAAAAATTCAAAATTTCAGAATCAGCTTTACTTTTCTACAGTTGAATTCAACTGTACATTTTGTATTCCATAAATTTTTTTTTCATATGAATAACATTTTGAATTGAGTTTTTAACATGTTCATATTCAATTCTCACATTGTTTAAGAATAAATCAACATAAGTTTGCTAGAGTTGTACTGAGATTTTGCCATTTGAAATGGTGTGGCCGTAGAAGTTGTTTTCTTCAACTTCTACGAGTTTTTGGAAACGGCTAGTTACAGCCCTTCTGGGGTGCTAACTATTAAACCGTTCCAAAACAGTTTTAACTGTTTGGAACAGTTTATATTGTTAGCTGACCTTTTAAGAAGGTTATTTTTACTGTAACTGCGTTTGATAGTTTCTAAACCGAGTAAACTGTAAATTTACAGAGTTCTGCGGTCAAAATACAAAAATTCCGGGTTGGTGCAATTTCTATCGAAAATCTAGGTTAAATTAACTGTTTTCACAGTACCTAAACATTTAACAGTAACTGTACAGTACTATTTTTACAGTAATTTTACTGGACTGTACAGTCAATTTAACCTTTACTGCGGGTTGGTGCAATTTCTATCGTTGAAATCGGTTGGATTGACCGATATTTTTTTTTCTGTGTAAGCATTTTTTGCCTTGTACACTTTTTACGTAAAATGCTTTCCTCTCGAGTAAAAAAAGATTTTTGCATGCCGCAGGCGTGTTTTGCTTCTTATATATTTTGAGTTGTGACATTAGTGTTGAAAAAGAAAGGCACACAGAAAAAAAAATATCGGTCAATCCAACCGATTTCAACGATAGAAATTGCACCAACCCGCAGTAAAGGTTAAATTGACTGTGCAGTCCAGTAAAATTACTGTAAAAATAGTACTGTACAGTTGCTGTTAAAATGTTTAGGTACTGTGAAAACAGTTAATTTAACCTAGATTTTCGATAGAAATTGCACCAACCCGGAATTTCGGTATTTGGACCGTTGAATTCTGTAAATTTACAGTTTGCTCGGTTTACAAACCATTCAAAGCAGTTACAGTAAAAATAACCTTCTTAAAAGGTCAGCTAACAATATAAACTGTTCCAAACAGTTAAAAAGTCGTAGAAATTGTAGCAAACAACTTCTACGGCTACACCATTTCAAATGGCAAAATATTAGTACAGCTCTAGCAAACTTATGTTGATTTATTCTTAAACAATGTGAGAATTTTATGAACCTGTTAAAAACTCAATTCAAAATGTTATTCATATGAAAAAAAAATTTATGGAATACAAAATGTACAGTTGAATTCATTCAACTGTAGAAAAGTAAAGCTGATTCCGAAATTTTGAATTGTTGTTTTTGTTTCCTATAGAAAATTTGGAAAACTATAGAATACAAAATTTATAGTTAATTTTACCGTCAGTTTTTTTTTTCTGTGCAGTTATATGTGGCTCTTTATTTCAAGAAAACTATATTATCTTAAAAATTGACTCTGCTCGTGGTTAAGCTCGACATTCTTGTCAGCGAAAATGACAATATTTTACTTATGTAGCATGTAAAACGTTAGCTTTTCAACAAGATCGTTATAACTCAAAGAAAGGTCAATTTCTGCCTTGGTAAGCAGGGTCAAAGTTTTCATAATTAATTGTAAATTAAATTCTTTAAAGCATATTTTTCTCGAAATTTTAGTTTTCGACTTATGGCAGTCTTGCAGCAAACTAGCGTTATGATTGAAGTTTGCTTTTCTTCTTCTTTTGTTGTAATACATTATTGGATGCATAGATGTACTTCTGTGGTCTAAGATCCACCAACTAACTGTAAATTATTTATTTTAACGCAACGTAAACACCTGAAACCTAACTAACCTACCTTACCTAACTAACAGTTAGTGAGAACTCAATGTAAAGAATCTGCAACTTTTCCTGGTACGAAAGTGAACATATGTATGTATGTATTGTATGATGTATCAGTTTTCATTTCAACGTAGCATCATCGTCGTAAATCATCAACCACAGCGATAAGCGGCTTGCCCCTCGTCCGACTTGAAATTTCCAACAACAATAACAGCAACAACAAATCTCGTGTTGCTCGAATTCAGCGACAACCCAACTTTGAAGATGACAAACGCTGATATGCCTCTAGAGAACGCCGAAGCAAATCAGAAATCCGCCAAGCGTTTTTATAAATAGAAACAATCATAGACGCTGATTGCCATTCATAAGCAGACGATTGATCGATCAATATTTAAAATATAGAATTCAAAGTGAAGAAGATTAAGACAATACAAAATATATGAAACAGTAAAAAAACAACAATAATAAACGTAATATAAAACCAACAAACTGCAGCAGTGAAAAAAAAGTTTTCAAAAAGTTACGCTCTATTTGAGGCGACATACTAACGACGACAACGTTGTTACTTAAGTGCTAACAAAACAAATCATCGAAGATCAATTGAATTTGAAATCGAAATTGAAATTGAAACTGCTGCAAAATTGAAAGTGAAAGTTTAATAGATTTTCCAATCATCAGTATGACTACATCACTGACAAGTCTTCTGCAGGCGTTGCATATTGTGCCAAAGAAAAGTAAAGTTACAGCACCACATAAAAGTTTTCCGGTTAGTCAAAATTCGAGTGGCATCGGCTTACCCAGCGGATTGCTCGAGATAACTATGGCTGATGTTGCACATCATGATAGTCACGTTGATTGTTGGATTGTCATCTATGATCGTGTCTATGATGTTACGAATTTTTTGAGCTCACATCCCGGTGGTATGGATGTTATTATAGACCATGCGGGACGTGATGCCACTTTGGCATTTCACGGTACTGGACATTCAAAGGATGCAATTGAAGAGATGCGTGATTATTTGATTGGTGAGTTACCACCAAAACAGCGTATTTTTCGCACACCGAATGGTAGTAGTTCGGTGCTTTCCAGGGGTATACCAGAGTAAATTCGAGCGCGACTGCTGTAAGTGTAATTATAAAGTTACCCTATGTATGTATTATTTCTTTAGTTTAAGTTATGTATTATTTTGAAGTTATTATTTTGGAATTGTTCCTTATATATATATATATGAATGGAATAGCTCAGAGAATATAGTTTATATTTTCAAGTATACTGCATAAATATCGTAGGGTTTTTCTGTGCGCAAGTGGTTTCAAAACAAGTTACTAATGGAAGAGGTCTTTTGGGTTGATTTTGTGAAATTGGCAGTTTCGCATTTGATAATTTTGGCCTAAATAAAAAATCAAGCCACACGCGTTCAATCGTTTTAAAAAAAAAAATAAATAAATAAAATTTTTATAGATCTGACATGAAATACTTATGCATTCAAATATATATGCATTCTTTATAGTTTCCGAAATGATAACAAGTCACAAGTTAGCACTAATCAATTATTTTTTCCTGTCAAAATAAAACTAAAACAAATGATTATTTGCAAAGCCTCTAAAAAAATGCAAAAAATAGATGATGAAATCTGGCAGAAAATGGATCTGCTGATCAAGATTTCATCAAACATTTGCAATAAACTATAAAATCATATTAAATTATGCTTATTGTTTAATAGAATGGCGCTCTAGTAAAAAATTCTAGCAAACCTCTCTTAAAATCCGCCGTCAACTAGCTAAGGTTATACCACATTTCCTCAACTAAAATTCCCAATTACTTCTGTTGAATAGCCTCGGAATAGTTCAATCAAACCAAAGCCGCCTTCAGTTGATGAAAATGTAAAAGTGGATTCAAGCAACTTCAATCAGATAACAAAAGAACTGCTAAGGAAACTCCCTTTAATATTACATCCCAACAATCCTAAATTCTCTGCTTTCAAAAATGAATTTGGAGGTATGTATGTCTTTGAGATATATCTGGCCATTATGTTGATGGTCCATTCCGGATCAGGAAAAAAAAAAATATTTTTTACATATGTGACAGAAGTAATGACCCATATAATATGGTCTATGATCTATCATTTAGTCAATGGTCCACAATCTATCCTTTATGATCCATGATCTATCCTTTATGGTCTATGGTCTATTATCTGTGGACTATGATCTGTATTTTATGGTCTTGGGACCATATTCTGTGGTCTACAATCTGTCCTTTATAATCTATGGTCTGTGATCTGTTCTTTATAGTTTATGGTCCATACATTTTATTCTATCATCTTTCCTTTATGGTCTATGGTCCACAATCCATCCCTAATAATCCATGATTTGTCTTTTATGATCTATGTCTTTAATAAAGCCTCCTCTTAAGGCAACAAATATTTTTCTTTCTACTTTAACTACATACGTATAACTATACAATTTTTTAAATTTGCACTTTAAATCGTAGAAGAGTCAGAGATCTTAACTACATGTCGATGCCCCAGACAAAAAGAAGGATGTTTCATTTCACCCACGAAAACTAGGGTGTTTTATAGTTTTGGACGTAATCTAGGATGTTTCAAACTATTTAACGAAAAGTAGGATTTTTCATATTTTTAACGACAAATAGGATATTTCAAACTTTCAAACGAAAAGTAGGATGTTTCATACTGAATGAATACTTAATAAATCAACCTAATTTTCGTGCAAGGCATCGAAATGTTTTAGTTTTCATCCAAAATGTTAAGATATTCTATTTTTCGACATAAAATCTTTAACAGCCTTCTTTTCTACATAATCAACCTAGTTTTCATCAAAATTACTTAGTTTGAAACGTCCTATTTTTTGACCAAGAATCAACGAAAACCTGGTTTTTCTTTAACAAATGAATCATCCTACTTTTCATCTCTAGCATAGATGAATTGCCAAGATTTTTCAAAGATTGGATTACTATATATAACTTGATAAAGGCAGAAAGGGAACGAAGTAGAAACGTTAAACTAAAACAGAAAAAAAAACAGAAAAAATATTCATTAAATCTTACAAATAAAGAATAAACGAGTGCAATTATAAATATTTATTAAACAAATATTTACATATGTATATTTTGAATAGTTTCCAAAAAGATTACAAATCGCAAGTCAGCATAAATACTTTAACTTTTCATCATATGATTGAATTGACAAAGAAAAAGTCAAATCAAAAACAAAATATATTTGCTAAAAACTGTAAAAAATAGACTATACAATAGGGTACAAAAACCTTTAACTGATTAGGATTGCATCAGACATTTCAATAATCGATAATAAAAATAATAATTTATATCAGATAATAAAGCGCCTCAAAAGTTTAACATTCAAACTTTTTTTTTTGAAATAGTTAACATCTAAAATGCTAAAAACAAAATCCAGATTAACCGGATCTTTACCTTTCAATAGAAAATGCTTTCAAATCAATAGAACATATTACGAAATACCTTTTAAAGTATTTACTACTTATATACACCATTAACAGTACAATTGAAGAGATGATTGTTAAAACCCCAAATGTTGCATTACATTTATATGAAACATGTGTGGTTTTAACAATCATCGATTCAATAACATTGTACTACATATTTTATCAATAATGAGTTTTATGATTAAATTAATTGTGTATCTAATATTAATGGTAAAACTATAGATATTATTAAATTAATAGTACACAGAATTTGCATAATTTTTGACTTTAAAATAAGCATAATGTTTGATGAAGCTTTATATACTTAAATAAAGGCATTAGCCGAAACATTTTGAGTCCTATTTTTGTCCGAATTTGATTTTTAAAAAAATACTTTATTCAAAACCTTTCAAGAAGTTTGGCTCATACCGCAATTTAACAATCAATATTATTCCGAAATGTGAAAATATATACGTGTACAAAACTAAGACTTTGCATTCACTTTTTTTCGGCTAATAAGCAAATCTTCAGGCTCTCACTTTGCGTTTGCATATGTCACACTTTTTTGCAAATCTTTAATGACATCACTGATCCGATTTTGCAATTTTAATACCCCTTACATATTTATGCAGTTATATTTGCAAGAAATAATATTAATTCAAAATTAATATAAAAAATGTTGATAATAATATAAACTTTGTTATTGTTTTTCAAGAGCATTTTTGACGATAATTCTATTCTAATTATAATGTTGCACTATACACTGAACATATAATTTTCTCAATTCAAAAACGACAAAAAAAATCCTTCAATCTTTTAAAACAAATGAATTTTAAAAATGTATTAAAAATATTTCATAGAAATTGTATTAAAATCAATTTCCGTCTATTTAGTTTTTAAGTTAAAACAAAACATAAAACTTTTCCGTACTTACCTACATTCGTTTTATATATATTGTGACGTTTTATTTTAGTTACTACTATTTTTTGGGTTAATTGTTGTATTTACAAATATTTGATTGATTTTTTGCAATGTAAGTTTTATAGCTTTAATTATCACTGTAGTATTTTTAAGAGAAAATCAAGCATTTACTATACTTATAATATACTTATTTATAATTTTAATTGCTTTTTATTAATGTTAACTTTATTAACTTATTGTTAATGATTAAACTGAGTGATATTTCAATGTTTTTTTGAAAATAAATAAATTAAAACCAAACAAATACATAATGCAATTGTTTATTTTAATGACTAGTTAGTTTCATATTGTGATATTGAATTGTGCGATTTGGTTTTCTCTCATATGAAATCAGTGGTAACCTTCATATCTGCAATGGAAAATATTTTTTCGGGGGCCCTTTACATGCATATGTACCAAATCGAGTCCACCTGCGTTTTACAATTCCATATAACTGACAAACTTTTTATTCTTCGGAGTCAAAACCGTAATCGGAACTAAAGTCGGAACCGGAGTCAGAAATAAAAGTTATGTATTATTTGAACTTTCATTGCTTATCTGAATTCCTGACTTTTCAACAATACAACGGCTCAGAAAATTAACAATATCATGGCTACTAGATTGAACGTGAGGGATTTCCCAAAATCAAGTTTTATTCTTGCTTTTAGTGAATTTTTGCATTGTTTTATTATCAAAAGATTGATACCAATAATATAGTCCCTAAAAGTATAGCCCTAACCTAAAGCTACACCCGTTGACATTAAATTCAGCTACTTACTTACAAATTGAAGATGACAACCGCTGATATGTAGAGACCGTGTCAAACTAGAAAACAGTCTCGACTTTTATAAATGAAAGCAATCATATACGCTGGTTGCCAATCCCAAAGAGGCGATTGATCGAACAATTTTAAATATCATCACATATATCGATCTGAAAGAGTTGATACCTTTAATTGCTGAGTTGCTATATGGAAGCAGATAAAAAATAAATAAATTTTATTCATTATTTTATTTATATTTATTTTTTGAACTTATTGTTTAATAATTGAACTGAATATTGTTTCAATACCTTTTTTTTGAAATAAATAAAATATCACTTAACAAATACAATAAATTTGTTATTTTAATGACTAGTTTCGTATTTTGACACTGAATTGCTTTTGTTGCATGTAAGTAAGTAAGTAACTATATATTATATTAAAATCGAGAAATATTCATTTATGGTTATCTCGAGAATCGAATTCATTAAACAATATTTTTTTTTACTTCACAATATTGGCACTGCTAAATATTTTTGGTTTGATCTATATTCTATATATTTAATCTCTACCCGGTGGCTCAAGATGTGGTCCTTGCAACAGTGCTTGTAGTTTTGCTGCCGCTGGGAAGGAACCTAAATCCAACGGTGCTGCACCTGTGGTACTTTGTATATAGGCTAGTAGTCTGAAAAAGTGTTAAGAAATTTTATTTATTTATTTTATCAAATAAAAAAAATTATCCAAAAAGCAATAGATCTCAGTAGTACAGTGGAGTAATATTTTCAAAGTTTCAATCAAAATGCTTTGATGGTAAGTAATTAATTTTCATGAATAAAAATTTGAACTTTATTTGAAAAAATTGGACTATTCTTTAGAGCGGAATCGACTAAATAAACACGAATTTCAAAAATCCAAGGCACCACTCAAGCAAATAGTGGTTGAAAAAAAAAATCTACGAAAGGTGGCTCCATGAGTTAAAACATTTTTAAGTTGTTATATCTCAGGAATTTTTTCGCGTATAATAAAACTCTGAACGAAAATACAAAATGAGCCGAGATGATAGAATTATATAGATCGATGATCCTGATTGAATGCCTTTAGCGGTAAAATACAGTTTTGTAGTTCTGCGAATAGTTTAAGTGTAATAGAGGTCAACTATCAAATATCTTACCCGATTTCGGGTACTCCATAACTTTAAATCCGTCGTTAGCTTAAATGGTGTTTTGGTTAAATTCATAAATATATCCTATTAAGGGCGCTGAGCACATTTTATATGAAAATATTAATTTTCTTTTTAATTGGTTGAAACTTAAGTATAGTGTGGCTAATGTCATTCTATCCTTAAGTCAATATGATCACAACTCGAGCGATTTCAGCAGTGGCGGCGCTAGACCAAATATAGACGTAAGCGAAATCAAAAAATCAGTTTCTTGATTTCTCTTGAGATGCTTTGTGCTTCAAACTGAGATTCCGAAGCAAATTATCTTCAAAACAAATATTGGATGAGCCTTCCTGGACATATGTATCATCATCTACTCCAGGTCTAATTTTCATCGCATTAACAGCTCGGATTTAAGCGCCCGTGACAAAGTTATTTTCACTGATAAATTTCGGTCAAGTTTACTTCTATTGTTCATTTTATGAAGCTTTTAATTCTAAGAAATAATATACATATAATCAAAAAGTGTCGCTCGGATAAAGTCTCAATGCAGTAGCAACTGGAAAATATGGACGTAGTTTTTTTGAAAAATATGTATAAGTAGCTAACTCTGTGATAAATTTTAAAAATATTAATTTACACATTAATACGCAAGTCAAAAACTTGTCCATCTTTTTTACTATGTAAGAAATGGAGTACAACTTTAAATTATACACCATTAGAAAGGTATTTGTGTGTAGATGTGCGCAAAGTTAAAATTATGTTAATATTTTGACCATAAGTTTGATAAAATTAAATACAAATTTTTCAATATTAACAACAATAAAATACAACGTCACACAGAGCTAACAAAACGACAAAGCACAAAGAAAAGACCAAAAGCATAGCACTGATTTCATGCTTTTAGTTTTTTTTATTTCTTGCTGGAATTATATCGAGGATGATAAATGAGCTTTTCTATTTTGTACCAAATAGCAAAAACAAAGTACTTCAAGTGTCCAAAAAGTACCAAAATTATTTGATACACTTGCGGTCAAATTTTGGACCATTGGGCGATTCGCGCTTCGATTTGCCAGTAACCTTACTTTCCAGTGAATTTTTTCCCTTCTAGAAAAATTTTTTGGTATTGCATACCATGGAGTTGAAAAAAAAATTCTCATGATAAGGCTCATTAAGAAAAGTTAAACCTTTTAGTGAGAGTGTGATAGTTACTTGCATCTCAGTATAGATGATTTAAGTAGCATCAAGAAAATTCTACCTGACATTGTGAAGTCTAAAGGTTGAGTATGAAAGTTCTTATTCGACTGTAAGAATTAAGAGCTTAAACTGACTGTGTACGTAATATATTTTCGGTTTTTTTTCTTGCGGCTAGGGCTCGATTAAAAAGATATTGCAAAGAAGTTGAACATTTGAAGATTATACAAAAATGTTCCTCTATAACGCACATACCTTCTTAGTTCCTCCAGTGCATTTTGCTGCATCAGTATGTAATTCTTTGCGAGTAGCAAAGTTGCAATTTTTGACAATTTTCGCACTGAAGGCGAATGCGCATAGGGAATAACACTACGCAACTCATCGAGTGCATCATTCAAATCGTGCATACGTCGGCGTTCCCTAAAATAATTAGGTACATATTTCAATAATTAATATAAATAATGATTTTTAAAAGAAACCTCAAACTAACCTTGCATTAATATTCAGTCGTACGGTTTTGCCCTGTCGATTCTTTTGTTTACCACCTGCCGAACCACCTGATCCACCGCTGCTCATAGCGACCGTTGTAGAGCCACCACTAGTGTGAGCGCCCATTAGCAATGGTGGTGATTTTTGACCAACAACACCACTTGGCCCGGGTTTATTTTCATCTGTAGTCGGTGTTTGTTGTGGCATTGCGGCAAGACCCTGTGCATAGAAGCCGCCAAGACCAACAGAGCCCAATGGTGTACGTCGTCCGGGTACACTTTGTGGTGGACTAGAGGTGGGTCCAGGATGTGCTGCATTTAGCATGTTTGCAGTTGGTGGTATTTGCATATGTGGATGACCGGGTAGTGCAAAGCCAAATGGCAGGTTGTTTGGATCCATTTTGAAAGATTTTCTAAAATTTCAGCCTGGAAATATTAAGAGAAAGAGTACTAATTTGTGAAACAGAGTCTAGTATTGAGTATTAAAAATAAAAGTATACTTTGAAAATAAGAAGTAATGTCATATTGCGAATGTGCCATAATTCTTCCATATGTCGTCAAACGTCATTGTGCTTTGACATTTATGTTGTGAACAGATAGAGAAAGTTGTTGGCAGCAAACCAACCCTTTAGGAGCCAAATGTTTTGCAAGCAACAATTCAAAATGCCATAGAAGGAGCATAAATATGCAACATCTCAGAAGTTAGTCATTTGTTACAAAATGGCAGCCAATTCACATAATGGTACTAATTTTGCCTGCCACATTGTTCTTTATCTACAAGCTTTGACTATCGTCAATCTATGTCTCATCCCTAGTCGGAAGTTGCGCCGTTACCTTGCGGCGAATAGCAAAACTAATGAACAAAGCTCCACGATTGAAAGTTCGTTTGCCCACGTATAGAGGGCTTCGAGAAAAAGCACCATCACATAATAAAAATATTACGCTTAACATTTCATTTAATGAATTTTTATTTTCATTAAATACACTTAAATAATAATTTTTGCAGCCTCCATTTTTACCTTGAATTTCGCAACCTTTTAAACAATTGCTCAGTTCTCACTCCTTTTCAAATCACCTGATCAATGTCCTGCGAGCACTTTTCACAACAGAGCTTAAAGCATGCGGCTCTATTTTCTTACACATCAAACTTTCATAATTTTTTTTATTGACAAACAAAATCCATTAATTTTTTAAATAAACCACAAAAACACCAAGGAAACACGAGCATACACTGATGACGATGACGACGACGACGACAACATCAGCCGCATCGCCAACTACGCGTTGTAATGTCAACAACACTGAACACAACGAACAACCACGACCACTCTTTTGCGGTATCCTGCTGTATCCTGACGACAGCCTCCTCTTTTCTCTTTTTTTTTCTCGATTTTTTGTTGCTTCTTTCTTCTTGCTGGTTTTAATCTCTATGAACATTATCATAAATGTAAGTGTGAGAGTGCATAACTGCTGCAATACACTCACAGCAATTGGTACACTCAAAGAAAAGTTTGTATGGATTTATAAAGAAATTTTGAAATAGTTACCAAATTAAAACTTTTAAGGTAAAACTCTATAAAACAGAGTCACACAAATTTGTGTAACAAATTTCACTCAAAAAGGTGTCCAATTCTCTCACCAAGCAAAAAAAAATGAGAGTATTTCATACATTGCTGTGTGAAAATTTTTCCACATTATTGTGTAGCTCCTTTTTTATTCAGTATATGTGCAACTAAACAGTTTTATTTAGAGTGTCAAAAAGTTTTGGATATTTTAAATCTTTACTGGGTCAAAAACTCAAATGGGATCCTGCAAAATAAATCATACATCAGACATATAGACAGTAGACATGATTTAGTAATATATGGAGTAGGGTGCAGCAAAACTCAAAAATAATGAGTGCATCAAAAATTATCATAATTTAAGATCTTAAAACAAAGACTGCATACTTAGTTTTGGTCAAATCCCCCGAAAAGATGGCCCGCCCGGGGCTTGAATGAAGGTCTAAATGACAAAAATCATTGTTTTTTCACAGGTTTTTAATTTATCTCGAAAACCACGAAACTACATCTACATCTTTTGTTTTTTTTCTCATTGCTCTACAGTGAAGTTTGCCCTAAGGAAGTCCCGGAAGAAGTTCAAATTTTTTGATTCACAAAACGGTTTTTTTCTTATAACTCAAGATACAAGAGACGGCCAAAAATTTTAGACCTCAATAAATTTAGAAAGTCTGTTTTTCTGTAGTTTTGTTTTCAAATCTTTATTCCAAAAGTAAACGGTTTCCCGCTAGAGGTCGAAATTTGTTAAAAACAATTGTATATTATGAAAAAGCGACCTTTTTATGTTTTTGTTTTAAAATATACCATAAATTTTGAATCAAATGGAAATCGGATAAAAATTGTGCGAGATATGACAATTCTTATATACTTCGTATTTTTTGTAAAGGTGTGATTTTGGGTACTTTTGTTTCGCAGCGTATTTTGCAGCCAAAACTTAAAATTTTTTTATGCGTGCTACATTACGCCAGAGCGTAATAAACGGCAAATTTTTCAAGACCAAGAACGTCAAAATTAGTCTGCGGTTTTCTTGCAAATTTCAGCCTGAGAGTTCCGATATTTTTAAATTTTTGTCAAAAACGCCTTTTTTTGAGTATGAGAGACTGTATACCCTAACAGTTTGTGCACTAGAAGCCGATTTTTGTACGCTGAAACCCTTATTTTTGTGAGGTTAGTTCAAAAGGTCAAAGTTAAAAAAAATGGGAGTAAAATCGACAAATGGCTTCATAGCCGCCCAGGTGTCGCTCTTTGAGAAGTAAGTTTTAAGACCAACTCCAATTATTTTTTGTTTTCGACGTTTTTTCCGAACATATTTACCCCTTATCTCTACCACTTAGGGAAACTTCTCAGAAAAAGTTACATTTATATGAAATTGACTCCCATCACTTTTAAGGTACCCCAGGTGGGGTAGAATGTAAGACAAACCTGCAATATGTTTCCCTCTTACCATTTCTTCTGTACATACTTATCCCATTTCTCTACACCTTAGTGGGGCTCCCCTGCAAAAATTACTTTTTTATGAAATTGACTCCCATCAATTTTATTATGCCCATGGTGGAGTAAAATTATTTTTTCTCCTCAACATTTTTTATTATCATATACCTATAGGGGACCTCCTCCGCAAAAATTACATTAATATGAAATTGACTCCCATCACTTTCAGGGAGCCCCTAGTGCGGTAGAATTTAGGATCAACATCCATTATTTTTTCCCACTCAACATTTTTCCCGAATGTACGTCCCCCTAGAAATTTCATAAAGAAGATGATTTTAGCAGGGGGATGGAGAAAGGGGATAAGTATGTTCAGAAGAAATGTTGAGAGGGAAAAATATTGCTGATTTGTGATTCATTCTATCCCTGGGAGCTGAGAAGTCAATTTCATAAAAATGTAATTTTTGCAGGGGATAAGTGGAAAGTATGTTCGGAAAAAATGTTGAAAAGAAAAAAATAGTTGGTGTTGGTCTAACGTTTTACTTCTCTTCGGGCGACATCTGAGCAGCTTTGGAACTATTTGTATATTTCACTCCCGACGCAACGCCACTTTGCACCACCATATTTTTTGGCTAGTATATTTTCTCACGAGAACCTGACAAAATTGAGGGTTTCAGCGCATCGAAATCGAGAAAATGTGCACTAAATCAAGCCTAATAGACAGACACGTCCCAATTAATTCCACTCAAAAATATCAAAAAAAAAAAAAAAGCATCCAATGAAGAACATCCACAAATAAAGACATCCAAAAATAATTTAACTCAATTTAATAAAATCGATGATTTTGTATTTGGATTTTTATTTTGGGGCATTTCTTTATTAGAAATTTTTTTTTTATTGGATGTTTTTATTTGAATGGGTTTATTTGAAAGTGGAATAAGTCCAATTCCGGAAAAATTGAGTTTATGGTAGTTATAGCTAGCTATATATGTCCTCTTTTTATTTTGAAAATTACAGAATCGTTAGACTACGATTTCATCAAAAATTACTCAAAAGAACTTTTCATGAAAAACATTTTTACAAAAATGATTTTTTTGAAAGTGGAATAAGTCCATTTTTTCATCTACATAGCAGTAGATTTTGCTTTTAAATCAATTTAAAAATATTGGCAAGCGTTATTAAACCGGTGTTAAGTGTTTACCACTATAAATTAATCAAAATTTGTTTTGCTGTAAAAATTTTTACAAGTGTACATAATAGTAAATAGTTGAGTTTTTTTGCTCTGAATGGACTTATTCCACTTTCCTTTATAATAAATTTAAAAATTTGGTATACTTTTGTATGACTTATTCCATTTTTACTCACAAAATATTTTATAAATTAAAGCAAAGGAAAATTAAAACTTAGAAAAATTTTACTTTAAAAACTGTTGTTGTTTCTTTTCTTTTATTTTTGCTCAAGTAGGGCTCTGAAAATTAGTTACAACAACAACAAAAACAAAAAGTTCTTGTCGGACCTACTTTCGGAGATATAGCCAGTGGAATATTGAGATATATCTTTTATAAAAATTATTATAAGTTGGGAACCCCTGAAAGGATTTTAATAATATTAGTGTCATACAAAAGATATGATAGCTCACGGTGCTTGTGGGAGAATTTAAATAAAATTTTGATGTACCTCGGATTTTTTTGTAAATTCTTATTATAGATGTCAATAGAAAATATTCTATGCAAAAAATAAAATTATAGAGCTGGCGCTTTTTTAAAGATAATCCCTTTTCCAATTGGGGTATTTTCCCATACAAAAAAATAAAATTTTTTTTTTTAACTACATTAAACAAAAATCAAAATAATCACATTCGATGTGTTTTGCGATGCTTCACGCGAATCTGACCTCAGATTCGCTCTATCGTGTATAGTTTTTGAGATATTCAAATCTAAATGCCGAAAAAAGTCGTTTTTTTCCATGTTTTGAAGCTATATAACTATGTAACATATCATTTATTCGTTAAATATGGTTAAAATACTTGAAATTCATGATCTTTTCCTTTAAAATCTAATTTAAATTATGATTATATCTTCATGCTTCTAAGATATATCGTAGACCGAAATATTGGCTAAACGAGTTTTTTGCACTTTTGTGTCTTTTTAGGTTAGGATATCTTTGACGAAAAAAAAGATATCAACATAATTTAAATTAGGTTTTAAAGGCAAAGATTAGGACTTTAAAGTTGTTTACCAGATTTGACGAAACTACAATTTCTTTCACATTTTAAGCATGTTTAACGAACCGACCATTTCAAAATTCAGCCGTATGCTATACACCTAACAACACTCGGGTCGTCAAACGGCTGAATTTAGAAGTAGTCGGTTCGTTGAACATGTTTTAAATGTGAAAGACATTTTAATTTCGTTAAGTCTGGTAAACAACTTTAAAGTCCTAATCTTTGCCTTTAAAACCTAATTTAAATTATGTTGATATCTTTTTTTTCGTCAAAGATATCCTAACCTAAAAAGACACAAAAGTGCAAAAAACCCGTTTAGCCAATATTTCGGTCTACGATATCTCTTAGAAGCATGAAGATATAAACATAATTTAAATTAGATTTCAAAGGAAAAGATCATGACTTTCAAGTATTTTAACCACATTTAACGAATAAATGATATGTTACATAGTTATATAGCTTCAAAACATGGCAAAAAACGACTTTTTTCGGCTTTTAGATTAGAATATCTCAAAAACTATTCACGATAGAGCAATTCTGAGGTCAGATTCGCGTGAAGCATCGCAAAACGCATCGAATGTAATTATTTTGATTTTTGTTTAATGTAGTTAAAAAAAAAAAATTTATTTTTTTGTATGGGAAAATGCCCCAATTGGAAAAGGGATTATCTTTAAAAAAGCGCCACCTCTATAATTTTATTTTTTGCATAGAATAACTTCTATTGACATCTATAATAAGAATTTACAAAAAAATCCGAGGTACATCAAAATTTTATTTAAATTCTCCCACAAGCACCGTGAGCTTGCTACAAAATCAACCCACGAAAAATTTTAATCCGAGCCGTGGTTTTAGAGATATTGCAGATTTTCAGAAATTTTGACAATTTTTTTTTTTTTAAATCACTATTTTTCCAAAAACTGTATCATAAATGCATAGTTTTAGTAACATATTATAAAAGCCCAATTTATTTGCTTTCATTTGACATGTAATTTGTACCTGATTTCTTGCATTATCATATTTTTTTAAAGGAAAACAAAAAAGCAAGTTATTGGAAAACATCGGAAGAGTCTACAGGAATCGAAATTAATCGAAAACTATCTAAAAACATCGTTATTATTGTTTTTATTGCTGTTATTGTTATTTTTGTAGTTGGTATTATTGTTATTCTTGTAATGTTTTCCTAAATTTAATAAAAATTTCTTTGGTTCACTATTTTGTTTTCCTTTAAAAAATTATGATAATGCAAGAAATCCGGTACAAATTACATGTCAAATGAAAGCAAATAAATTGGGCTTTTATAATATGTTACTAAAACTATGCATTTATGATACAGTTTTTGGAAAAATAGTGATTTAAAAAAAAAAAAATTGTCAAAATTTCTGAAAATCTGCAATATCTCTAAAACCACGGCTCGGATTAAAATTTTTCGTGGGTTGATTTTGTAGCAAGTTATTATATCTTTTGTATGACACTAATATTATTAAAATCCTTTCAGGGGTTCCCAACTTATAATAATTTTTATAAAAGATATATCTCAATATTCCGGTGGCTATATCTCCGAAAGTAGGTCCGATAAGAACTTTTTGTTTTTGTTGTTGTTGTAACTAATTTTCAGAGCCCTACTTGAGCAAAAATAAAAGAAAAGAAACAACAACAGTTTTTAAAGTAAAATTTTTCTAAGTTTTAATTTTCCTTTGCTTTAATTTATAAAATATTTTGTGAGTAAAAATGGAATAAGTCATACAAAAGTATAACAAATTTTTAAATTTATTATAAATGAAAGTGGAATAAGTCCATTCAGAGCAAAAAAACTAAACTATTTTCTATTACACTTGCAAAAATTTTTACAGATTAACAACATTTGATAAATTTACAGTGGTAAACACTGGACACCAGTTTAATAACGCTTGCCAATATTTTTAAATTGATTTAAAAGCAAAATCTTCTACATAGCAGTAGATGAAAAAATGGACTTATTCCACTTTCAAAAAACCCATTCATTTGTTGATTTTTTTATTTTTTGGATATTTTTCATTGGATGTTTTTTTTATTTAATATTTTTGATAATCACCGTGCAAATCTAATCAAATTGGGTGGTGGCCTATTTACGGAAAGAAGGGTCAGTAAATAACTATCCTGATTTCGCAAAACGACGTACTGCAAAAACCTGAACATAGAGGAGTGAGTCTCAACTGGAGCTGTCGCAGTAAACAATCCACTTCGCCTAATCATTAAGGCAAAAAACTGAAAAGAGTTCTCATTTTATCCACGATTTGATAATGAGTAAAGTTTAAAAGAGGTCAAGTAAGCTACGCATAAGAATATGAATAGTAATTGAGCGGAATGCACAAGACAGTAGAAGTCGGCGTAGACCAAAATTAACCCAGAAAATGTCGATGAAGAAGGAAATCCAAGAAACGGAAATGACTTGGAATTATATAAAACACATTCCAACGGGTGACATGAGATAGAAACGTTGAATTCTATTCCTATGGTACCCTAGGAAATTAAGAATTCTACAATACTATACAAAAGTTTTAAGAAGAAAGCTATAGAACATGGTAGACTACGTGCAATTTCACTCATTTGTATCTACGATGGATTCAGTGATAGGCCTGAATTTCAAAATACCACAACTTAAACTTATTTTAAACTGTATTTAAGTTAAAGAAAAGACTGTTTTCTGTTCCTAATGAATTCGTTTCCTTTATTTTTGTGATGTTATTTTTTAATAAGAAAATATTTATGAATGTCTGTCAAAATTTTGCTCTATTTATGCTCACTTCGCTAACAATTCACTTTTTCAGAATTTCACTTCGCTCTAATTTTTCAAAACGACAGCACTGGCACACAGTCTGAACGAACGAATTATGAACATCAGTACCACATTGAATTTTAAACAAATGTTAAGCTCATTGTTTGGATCGTGACAAATGGAGAGATTTCATATTGGCCCTATGCTCCTCCTAGGAGTTAAAGGAGAATACAAGCTCATTGTTGACATTGCAGATCATAAAGAAAACTAAAGAAATTAGTTTTTCAACTTTTATAGGATAGTAAATAGTTAGAACTCGCTTATTTGGATAAGATAAAGTTCAATTTGGTTCACGTCCTGCGCCAATCTAAGCTTCTTCGATAATTTCATTAGCCCACTAGTCTCTAGCCGAAATAATCAACCATACAATGCTTTCTTAGGGAGTTTATATTTAATTGTGATATCACCGAAACTTTGAGTTGGACAGAAAATAATGGATGCTTTTGTTCGTTACGAAATTTCATAGGCTACAGAATTATGGTCTAACATTTTTTGTAAAAGTGACTATAATTAAAAATATTTGCTAATGTTTTTTAACAGTGTAACTTTCATGGAGGACTCTATGTGAACAAATTCGTTAGTGATTTCATATTTCATTGTTACTCTGATGAATCTTTCGCCTTCGCAATGCAAAGCTTTTAGGGGATGAAATTTTGAATAATGCTGCTGCCTTTGCTGCTGGTGCTACCACTATTATCATCATTTGTGCTGCCGGATAGCGATTTTTGGACTTGTAACAATGCAATAAATAAACTCTTAAAATCAATTCAGGCTTTTAGGGAAATATATTAAGGATCTAAATAATCGTTTTTTTTTTTTTGGTTTTGCTCACATAACTGTAAAAATTTCTTTCAAAGAAGTTTTTACAAACAGATAGTAAGGTTTGAAGCACACAATGTGTTCAAAATAATGGCTTTTGACCTTTTAAAAATAAGGATCTGTTAGAAAAACACTCAACAAAATGTTTATTGTCAGCGGAAATAAAGTCTTATATTAAAACATAATAAAAGTTGCGTAGCTATTTTGTATCAAAAACATATTAAGAAGGTCGGGGAAAAACCCAAAAAGTGCTAAAAAGAAACTTGAAGTAAAAAGGTACTCAAAATATATCATCTCATACTTAAATCAATATAACAAAGTGGTTAAAAATTGGGAAAAGTTGCTGAAATAATCATAAAGAACCGAAAAGTCATTGCTGGTACAAACCATTTCAAAACGATCAAGATTTTTTTTATGGCATCCGATTTGGCTATAAATTGGCATAAGCAATAGTTGCATAGTGGAAAAAATTACTACCAAATATTTTTTCAAAATTTAAAAAAATGGCGGAGATATGGGACTTTGAAATTTTTAGGTTAGTTTTTTTTGAGAAGCTATAACTTCGGTTGCATGTATCCAATTTTCAATTTTATAGTGTTAAATGATTTGTCTCAAAACAGGCTTTGAAATAAAAACTAGCAAAAATTTTTTGTTTTTTTTTATATATAGTTTACACTGAAAAAAAAAATTTAAATTGAGTTTCCCAAAATACGTCCTTTTTAATATTTTTTATTTTTCTTGTAAAAAAAGCTATAAGTGTAACTTACCAGTCCTCCAAAAATTGGAGTGGGCCTCCCAGTGGTTCTCCAGAAAAACAATAAAATGTAGCTTTTGCTGCAATTTTTCAGTACAATTTTTTTGAATTTGAAATTTTTAATTAAACGTTAATTTGAATTTGAAAAAAGTGCGTTGGTAGTTATATTAGTACTATACAAGCAAAAAAACAGTCAATAAACTATTTTCAGCATTTGAAAATTTTTTTTAATAAAAATTTTAAATTAAAAAAATGTACTGAAAAATTGGGGAAGATGCTACATTTTATTGTTTTTCTGGAGAACCACTGGCAGGCCCACTCCAATTTTTGGAGGACTGGTAAGTTACACTTGTAGCTTTTTTTATAAGAAAAATAAAAAATATTAAAAAGGACGTATTTTGGGAAACTCAATTTAAATTTTTTTTTTCAGTGTAAACTATATATATAAAAAAAAAAAAAATATTTGCTAGTTTATATTTTAAAGTCTATTTTAAGACAAATCATTTAACACCATAAAATTGAAAATTGGATAAATGCAACCGAAGTTATAGCTTCTCAAAAAAAACTAACCTAAAAATTTCAAAGTCCCATAACTCCGCCATTTTTTTAAATTTTGAAAAAATATTTAGTAGTAATTTTTTCCACTATGCAACTATTGCTTATGCCAATTTATAGCCAAATCGGATGCCATGAACAAATTTCTTGATCGTTTACACATGGTTTGTACCTGCTACGAAAGAGTAAAAATGTTTCTAGTTGTATTGGAAAATATCGAAAATATTGACAAAACAAAAAAAAGTTATGTATAGTAGCAACAGGTTCAACTCCAAATGAAATTCCAAATAGGTGAACGAGAAAATTTCGAAATGAGGATCTGTTAGGAGGTCGTTTTACTTGAAAATTTCGGGAAAATCGAGGCTTTCGATAATATACGGGAGAGCACACATTTCAGAAGTAGTACATAAGTTACGGGGCACCTTTCCAAATATTCTCATGTAAAATTCAGAAAAATCGTATGTGGAACTCGGTGAGGGAATGGGCTTAAATGTCTAAATCGCTCATTACGGCCACTAACAGGTCCTAAAATTCTGAAAAATTCAAGCAAATTCCTTGATGAACAACAAATCGACTTTGTTAATGACGGTGGACGGGTAAGATTTAATGCCGAGATTCATACATATATCAATTGATAGCAAGGGATCTTTGATATCCTAACCATTGCTGGCAGAATATTTGTGTCATCCAAGAAATGTTTTTTTTTCTGTAAGACAATACTAATTTATGCAAAAAATTCTACATGTTTTAGAAATGGTTATTCGAAAGAAAAGCTAATTTCACATGTAACTCATATTCTACATCACTATTGCCCACTAATGACTTCCCAAATTCGTTGTATAGTTGTTGTAGCCGACACTTAATGATGTCGCGCATAATAAATTTACAATTTTTGATTTTTGTTTCCAGTGCAATCGAAATCATCATCATCATCATCATCTGTACGATGACTGAGGTCCCGGGCTCAGATTTTGCTATCAGATGTGCATGACGTATGTCAGATTTTTTTCCCAACAGTTGTTTTTTTTTGTTTTTTCGTTTGGTCTTTTAAAAATGTTTTTTGATTTTATTTCGCTGAATAACCAACCCCCTTGAATTTTTTCATAATTTTTTTTTTTTTTCCTTTTTGCAACACAGGCCGACACCCTTCTGCAATCGATGTTCAACCTCTCTGTTCAAATCGTAATTGTACTTTGGCGAACAGTTTTCATTCTTTTCATGACTGTAAGTTCCGGATTCATCCCTGATATACAATTACGAGAAATGTGTAATTGAAGCAACTGTATGTATGTAATTTTTGTTGTATTTTTATTCTTCTTCTTTGGTGTAATTTTGGAAACAATGTTAATTGAATATATTTTGAACTCCGCAAGCAATTCTTGTTGTTGTAACGACGTCAACCTTTTTTTTGCCTCGGAATACATAAAACTTATTTTACATTGGGATTTTTAATGATCCAAAAAGAAAAAGTTGTAAATGAAATGATAAAATTTATAATATATGTAGAAGCAGCAGCAAACATATCTATCCAACGTCTATCATTTACGAACAATTTGAAATTTTACATTAAATTTTTTTTTTTATGAAACAAACAAAAAAAGGAGCGAAAAGTTTAAACGACTCCCAGGACATTCATTATTCATATAAAAAAAAATAGATACTACTTTTCTTTCTTACCTAAAAAACGACTTGATACACCCCTTTCGTATGTGTGAAAAAAAGGTTTATACTTTTCGATGAAATTTCGGGCATTGTATTGTGCTTAGTACACTTTATATATATTTTTGTAACCCGTATGTTCATAAGGGACTCTTTAAAAAATTTTTTTACTACTCATAATTATTAGAAAAGTTTTCACTTTCTAATATCCTTCGACATTTCTAAATTTATTATTTTTATATTGTACGTATGATATTGCATCAGAGGTGTCATTATGAGAATTCAAATATTGAAAAGAATATAATAGGATTATTGCATGAAACACACATTAAGCAGTATGTTGGTTTAGTCAATTTTGAAGAATATATTACATATTTTGCACAAACAAACAAAAAAATTAAACATTACTTCTTAATTTTTTACCACAATTTTTAAACATTTTCATAGCTTGACATCTGTATACGCGTTAGATCTCAATTAACCAATTATTTTTAGATTGTTAAGAAAAACTATATTTGATTCTTAAAACAGAAATCAATACATACTTATATGAGTACCATAAATTATATGCTGATATTTACCCAAATGCCAAAACAAAATTTTGTAGCTTTTGAAATTATGTATCAATCAAAAATTAGCTTTCTTAAACCAAAAACCGATATATTTTCGTTTATTGTTTTTATTGGAGGTGTTTGAATATTACGAAAATCGAATTCTTATAAAATTATTTGAATTGTAAAATCCAAATCAAATCGCTTGATTTATTCGAAACTAGAAGTGCATATGTAGAAATCCCACGAGTTATTCGAATCATTCAGGAATTAGAACTAGGCAATGCTTTCTGCATCTTAGGCGGAATTGTACCTGAGAATAAAGTAATTATAGAAAAAATCTAGCTTTAGGTGATTATAAATATAAGTTTAAAATCATTATATAGTAGGGGAAGAGTACCGGGTGTGGGCACTTTTTATACCCTACACCCAGGGTATATTCACTTTGTCCTCCCGTTTGTAACGCAGAGAAGGAGGCGTGGCAGATATAGAAAAGTATATATACTCTTGATCAGCGTCACCTCCTGAGTCGATATAGCCATGTCCGTCTGTCTGACTGGGTGGCTGGCTGTGTATTGAAATACACTTTTTGGGAAAACTGAGCAAGATAATTCAATGAAATTTAGTGCACTGCCTTTGTCACCAAAGTTAGCTCGGAGGATTGAAAATGAGCGAAATCGGTCAACGGACACGCCTACCACCCATACAAAAAATATATTCAAAATGCAATTTTAGGAGTATTTTTCACGACAATGCAACCACAATACACTTAAATGCTAAAAATTTGTAAGCGCAAGCTCTGAGAAAAAACTGAGCGAATTCGGACAAGAGGGCGTGGCACCTCCCATGTAAGCAAATGCTTAAAACGCTATACTGAAAGCGTATAAGTATAAGTGAAAGCTCTCAACAAAAATTTGGTGAAATCGGACAAAGGGGCGTAGTACCTCCCACATAAGCAAAAGTTTCAAAATGCTATACTGAAACTATTTTTTGAGATAATCCAACCAAACTTCTCTCAAATACTAAATACTATAAATGCACGCTCTAAACTAAAACTAGACGAACTCGGACAAGAAGGCGTGGCACCTCCTATATAAGCAAAAGCTTCAAAACTTTTTACTGAAAAAGTTTTTCACTCAGACACTAAAAACTATAAATGCAAGCCCTGAACAAAAACTGGGTGAACTCGGACAAGAGGGCGTAGCAACTCCCATATGAGCAAAATATGAAAAATACTGCAGTGTAGGGTATTTAATGTTTGGCCAGGCCAAATTTTACACCCTTACTAGTTGTTTTCGACTCATAACTTTTGACAAAATGAATATTATACAGACATATACATAAGTATCAATGGAAAGCTAGAAACCTTAACTAATTATTGGTGAAGAAAGTAAATTGATTTTTCCAGTAAGAAGAGTTATATCAAAAATATAGTGAAGTGATAATTTTTGACAAAAAAAAAAATTTTATTTTGGTTGTGGGCACTCTTAGCAAATCGGCTAAAAATGGGAAAATATGAAGTTAAACGCAATCAAATGGAAAAGAAAGCAAAATTAATTTATTTTGGAAACATTGACTCACACAAATTCAACGAATTCTGCTCAACGGCTTCAACAAAATCAGCGTCACTGAAAGAACAGCTCCGATTATGATGTTTTTTTTTAAAAAAAATTTTGTTTTTTTTTTGTTTAAAATCAGAAACATTTTGGAGCGTAGCACAGTGCTGTCACTCGTTGATATTTTGATTTTAATATTACTCGAATACAGATTTTGATGAATATCAAAATTTTCAATGGTTAAAAATTGGGCGTGGCACTTTTTCGATTTCGCCCAATTTTTGCCCATTATATGGCATTGATAGTCAGTAGCTGTGAACTAATTTTCTTCAAAAAACTCTATACGGTTCAAAAGATATGACCAAATCAAATTAAAAGTTTGGGGCGGTGCCACACCTTTTCGTAAGTATATACTATGTCAAAGTCTATTTCATTCTTTAGCATATGTTAGCGCGTATCATTTCCCAAAGTTTCATTAAAATTGCGATAGCCGTTCTTGAGAAAAACATAGCAACAGTTTTTATATACACAATTATAGACCCTATAATAAGAGAAGATATCTCAGAAACCATAAAAGATACAGCAATTTTAATGCCAGATTCAGATTAAGAATTGCCCAATACATATAAAATGACTATTTTTTGTTTGTTGCATTTTTTTAACAATTTTTTTATGATTTTAAATAAAAAAAAAAACGAAATTTCTAAAAAAAAATCATCAAAATCGGAGCTGTTCTTGAGGACTTCCATCTAAAATGCTTCATTGACGCCACTACATGCCTGTTGCCCTGAAACCAGACTTGATTGTCTTTGGCGGCAGAACAATTGTTTTGCAAACTTAGGGCCGATTTCACAATATCCAGTTAAGGCTAAACTGGAACTTTAACTGGCACTTTGACATTAAACATCATACAAAATTTTTATTTATCTGAAAGTTAAATTTTAACTGGATATTGTGAAAATGGCCCTAAGCCGGCTAGGTGACTTTATTTCTAGCCTTCGTTGACATTGCTCTTTTGCCAAGCATGTATTTTTTTTACCAATCCATGCCCGCCAGCTGCTCTTCGGTCCACTTGTCTGAAAACTCAATACTGAGATTTTCTGCGATATCTTTAAAGTGCCTATTGGTTCTTTCGATTCCACTCAAAAAGTGTAAAAAGGCATAAGAACACCATTTAAATTAGAAATATTGGTACACACGACGATATTTCAGTAAAACACACGCTTTAAATAAAAAAAGGGGTGCCCACATCCGAACCAATTCGGGGCCCACACTCAACTTTGACTGTTAATTTGAAAAACAATAAGCACATTGTGTTGTGTGAATATTTTGGTTGCAATCGGTTTTGAATCACAAAATATAATAAATTTACTATATAAATATAGATTGCACTAAGCTTTTTGATCAATTCACTTCGGATTATCGGATTTGGAAAATTATTGAAAAAAACTTTTGTGTTGACTTTCACTTATTTGAACATTATTTTCTTTTCAACACAAATCAAATGCGTCTCTTTGCTCCGGTAAATGCACAAAAACTTCGTGCTGTCATAACACGCGCTTAGCATTTGTTTTCTATTTTATTACTCATTATTCTAAAGTCTTAAGCATTTCTTGTCTTTGGCAAACCCTAATGAAATTTTTCAACCCATGTTAAGCCCGTTTTTTTTATAAGGGGGTAAAAAAGACCCATAAAAACAGTATATAATTGGTAAAGAAGTTCAAAAAAATTCTTCCGTGGATTCATGATGATCTTCGAACAAAAAGTTATGTGCAAAATGAAGATTTAGAGTTTTACAGTAGTGTGAAATTTCAAAAAAGTATTTTTTGTGGGTATTTTAGCTAAAAATTAACAACATGTTGTTATTTTTATTTTTTTTTAATATATATATTGTACCTTGATTCAAGACAAAAAATTTGATGCATCGCACGATTCATTTCGATAATTTTTGAGATCGTTATAAAATAAATATCGCATCAAACCGAGATTCTGCGCCACCTTGAAAAAATTTTAAAAAATCTTAGCCCTCTTTCAGATTTTTGGATGAAATCGTCGAAATTTCGAAAAAGTTTTGTTTTGAATAATTTCTAAATATGTTTTTTTACATTTAATTTATCACACAGACCCACCAAAAAATACAAAGGAATGCGTAAATGGTCATAAGCAATATATTTTTCGATTTTGATTCTAATTCCGATCTCAAAATTGGTCTATCGTCTTTGGATTTTGGGTTTTCTAAGTTAAAAGCATAAAAACACCGCTTATGCTATTTTTGAAGCGATATAACAAGAGAAGATTACTTTCAACCGGAAAACCGGGTTGGTTGAAAATCTGTTTTTTTTTTTTTTTTTTTTCAAAAACTAATTTAAATTATATCGATACCGTTTTTGCTATCCAAAAAATTGTAAGCTAAAATAATGTTAAAAACTAGTTTTTTGCACTTTTTCTAATTATGTATTATGTTATGATATCTCCAAGAAAAAAAAGTATCTACGGATATATAAAGGGTGTTTTTTTAGAGGTATAGAACTTCGAATTGAAATAAAATACAAGAAAATCGTTTCAATGTCCATCAATTTGGCTTTATTGGAAGGATAATTTTATGCCATTAATGTTTAAATATGATTTCGGGCATGTGGCCGCCGATTCTACAGGTCCAATTTTCAACCACTTTTTCGAGCATATGGGGCCGTATGTCGGCAATAACGCCACGAATGTTGGCTTCCAAGTCCCCTAACGTTTCTGGTTTGTTGGCGTAGACGAGCGACTTCACATATCCCCAAAGAAAATAATCCAATGGTGTCAAATCACACGATCTTGGTGGCCAATTGACAGGTCCATTCCGCGAAATTATGCGCTCGTCGAATGTTTCCTTCAATAAATCGATTGTGACGTGCGCTGTGTGGCATGTAGAGCCGTCTTGTTGGAACCACAACTCATCCACATTCATGCCATCCAATTCGGGAACAAAATAGTCGGTTATTATGGCTCCATACCGGTCTCCATTAACGGTAACTGACTCTCCAGCATTATTTCGGAAGAAGTATGGCCCAATGACTCCACCAGCCCATAGAGCACACCAAACAGTCAGTTTTTGTGGATGTAATGGCGTCTCAAGGGTCTCATGTGGATTCTCTTCACTCCAAATGCGGCAATTTTGCTTGTTGACGTAGCCATTCAACCAAAAATGAGCCTCATCACTGAGCAAAATTTTGCGATGAAAATCAGCATCGAGATCAATCTTATTTTCGGCCCATACACCAAAATCACGACGCATTGCATGGTCTCGCGGCTTTAATTCTTGCACAAGCTGGATCTTGTAAGGTCGCAAGCCAAGATCTTTGCGCAAAATCTTCCATAAAGTTGATGGACAAAGCTCCAATTGCTGTGCACGGTGGCGAATCGATTCATTCGGGTCCTCTTCAACATTTTGCTCTACAGCGGCAATTGTTTCTTCGGTGCGCACTGTTCGACGTCTCTGCGGATGCGTATTATCACATAGAGAAAACGTTGTGCGAAAACGATCCATGGTTAACCGAATTAATTGCTCTGATGGACGATTATGTCGACCATAAAATGGACGGAGCTTGCGGTAAACTTCGCGAACTGAACCATTATTTTCGAAATAAATATGCACGATTTGCAAGCGTTGTTCTTTTGTCAACCTATTTATAATGAAATGGCAAACCAAACTGAACATAAATGACATTAGAGTTGCCAGATTTGACCACAAAATGCCAGTTTTATCTCTATTCGAAAAACAAACCTCTAAAAAAACACCCTTTATTAATACGCAAGACAAAAATTTGTCCATCTTTTTTTACTGTGTTCTAACACAGTGCGACTTTGAATTATACATTATTACAAAAGTATTTTTCTGCAGATGTGCACAAAGGTAAAATTATGTAAATATTTTGACATTAAGATAGGTAAAATTATGTAAATACAAATTTTTCAATATTAACAACAAAATACACGGTCACAGAGAGCTGAAAAAGGTTAAAGAAAGACAAAAACTTAGCACTGACTAACTGTTTTTTCTTTTGTTTATATTTTACTTAAATTATACCAGTGATGATAAATGAGCTTTTCTATTTTGTACCAAATAGCAAAAAAAAGCACTAAAAGTGTCCAAAATGTACCACAATTATTTAATACATTTGTGGTCGAATTCTAGTCTATATAAATAGTTTAAATTGGGCTTTGGAAAGAAAGTCAAGTACTTTCAATTACCATATCAGGTTTTATGATTTTCGAAATAAGATTTATTCTAAAACTTCACCAGGCAAAATATCTGCGAACGAAATAAATCAGTCCGACAAATGGTGCTTGAGTTCTGGAGACACAGACAGACAGATGTTGTGATTGATATAGTAGTATGAAGTAGTAATTTTAGCATGAAAAGACCTCAATATCGCTTTCAGCTTCAACTTTCTTACCATATGCCACAAAAAATACAAATTCTTTTCACAAAACTGACATATTTGCCTTTCATTGTGAAAGGAAGAAGAAAAAACTACAAATGGGATCAATATATAGCAAAAGGATTTTTATTAATTATTTCAATAAATAAGCGCAATAGTAATAATAATACAACAACAACAAAAAATGCTATAACGCCGTCAGTCATTTATGAACAAGCACAAGAGGCTTCGTTCGATTCGATCGACAGAAAAATGCAAAGAATTTTAAATTACCAATTCAGAGAGTACGCGTAATTTTTCATTCAACGTGACGTACATACAACACACCGTGCCACGCACTCACTAATCGAAAGGACTCAAGGGAAAATCAATTTAATGCGTTGTCCTCGAATGCTTTTATATCAAATACGAAAAAATACAAGCGCTCCGTTCACAATATGAAAAATGTTTCCGAATTCAAATCCGTGCGGCATGAAACATTGGAAAAATACAGGCAGTCAGGCAGCCAGGCAATGCCATCCACGCAAGAGGGTTGTTAAAACATCACCAACTACTGGCGGCTGGAGTATTCGAATGCTGTCTCCCTTGGTCCATTTTGTGCTGGGCTGACTGTCAGAAGGACATATAGGCCGACTGGCAGACAGATACAGAGTGTCGAATGAATGTAAAGGAAACAAAACTAAAAGTGACTAAAACATTCAGTCAGTCAGACATTCAGCGTACAATGAGTGAATTTATTACGGAGGCTGCTGAAGCAAGAAGAATGTTACAAATACAACAACTTTCGCATTCGTCAACGAAACAAAGCGAACTCTCGCAATCATTAAAAAAAAAAAAAAAAAAAACAGAGTGTTAAGGATACATGGAGAAAATTTTAGTTTACCTTGAAAAGATAAGTTTTTAGATTGGTTAATAGTTTGAATAGGCTACGATATATCGTTTGGTAAATCAATCGAAATTCTTAACCTCAAGAAGTATCACTTAAACTGATATTTTTAGTTTTACAGAATATCATCTGAATAATTCTGTCCTTCGGAAGAATTTTTGGTCTGTGATGAGTAGAGTTAGCGATTTCTCAATAAAGTAGGTATCGGGTTTTTTCTTGCATTATTCACGTTACTCCAATATTTCAAGTAATTTCGCCGCAACAGCTATGACTTACAGGTAAGCGAAAAAGTTGGTACTCACTAAAAAATTATAGTTTACTTTTCTTACTTTTAATTCCTTTAAGTATTGATTTTAAACTTTTTTGGTAATAAATTCCAATTTTTTTTTTTTTTCAAAAAAGTTTAAAATTTATTCCAAAAAAGTATGAAATTTATTCCAAAATAGTTTAAAATTAATACTTTTTTGGCATTGTTCTATAGAAATATTATTTAGTTTTAAAATTAAACAAAAATTTTTACTGTTTAGTAGTTCCTACAAAACTTATGAACTCTAGTCAACGCAACTTAGTAAGCTCATTTGGCCGTTGGATCTCCGGTGCTCTCACTGCTGTGCAAGATTAAAGAAATAAGAAATTAAAAATTCAAAAAATCCTGTCGAGTTGACTTATATTATCCTGTTTAGTGAACTAAATATCTAACTATCATACAAATTATCTTATCAAATTTCTAAATGAGCAAAATCAGTCTTGGCCTTGAGCCTTAGTCTCGGCAATTTGTCGCGACCACGATGCTGACATAATTTCAATATGTACCAAGATCAAGATGATAAGCAAGACCAAGACTGCTACTCGGTCTTGTTCATTTATTCTAAGTAGGCTCCTTTCAAACATAGTCATATCTCATATCTTAAAACCCAAGCTGTTCGAAACTTTTCAAACTCTACACTTTTTAGAAAGAATGACAACTTATATCGTAATGACCAAGTCTAAGGCCTTTATTGCGGATATCTTTTTGCGATAAGATTGATGGCCAACGATCCTTTGTACTACTCTTATCTTCAAAATAACTGCACCAATTTCAGAATTTGTGTCTTCCATGCCATTTTTAGTCATTTGGAATCAAATGGCGATAGCTTAATTCAAATCAGTGCAGATAGGGCAAATATAACTGATCGATTTATCCCAAATAGATAACTGCAATTGGGATTGATTAAATATTTCTTTCTGACCAAACTTCTATACTGGGAAGTGTTTTTCTGTTACCATTAATGACCCATTAATATCGTAATCCCAGCAGTATCAATGCGATCCCTGCATATATGCTCTCAAAGCCTAAACTTGTTATTCAAAGACCAAAACGCCTAGTAAGCGATACATTATGAGTTTGACATATGTACATCTACAATTGGTTGATGAAAGCAAGTGCCTCACTTGACGAGTTCCAGGGCAATATAGCCTATGTAGTAAGTCTAGAGATATTTACGTTTTAAAAAGCTCCAAGGCACGCCGTTTCGTCTGTATTCTCAACGCAAATAAGTTTCATATCGATAAATCATTTCAATTTGTACAGTCTTTGAATGAACTTTCTCACCAACTAATGTGGCAACCCCATATCTTGCTCTGAGGAAGTTACTTCTTAATCAGTAGACCCCACTAACATACACCAGAAAAAACTTTTGTCATTATTAAGCTCCCGGAAATAACGACAGAAATTTTTGGAAATAAAACCAGATATTTGCTAGCATTATTTTTGCAAATAAAGCTAGACATTAATTAGGAAATAACGCCATATTTTTTGGAAATAATGTCATATGAAATAACGCCCACAAATTTTTATGAAATAAAGCCAGAAAAGTCTCCATACGAAATTCTATATAAAGCCAAAAACTTTCTGGGGGTTTTTTTCAAAAATGTATGGGTTTATTTCCAAAGGTAATGTGGCTTACAAAAAGGAAATAATGGCAGAAAATTTTTTGCAAATAAAGCCAGAAATTTTCTGACATAAATTTTTGAAAACAAAGCCAAAAATGAACTAGGAGATAATTGTTTGGCTTTATTTGTAAAGCAAAATGGAAATAATGTCAGAATTTTGTATGAAGGGTTGTCTGGCTTTATTGTCAAAATATTTTTTTGCCGTTATTGGCATTATTTCCAAAAATTCTGATGTTATTTTCTCTTTAATTTTTGGTTTTTTTTCTGAAATTTGTGTCAGAAATTTTCTGGTTTTATTTCCAAAAGATTTTCTGGCGTTATTTCCTTTTTGTAAGCCACATAACTTTTGGAAATAATGCAATTACCTTTGTAAAAAACGCCAGAAAAGTTTTTGGTTAGGTTCCCAAACCAAAATGAAAATAACGCCAAAATTTTGTATGGAGATGTTGCAGGTTTCCAAAAAAATTTCTGGAGTTATGTCCTATACGATTACTTTCTGGAACCCTAAGCAAATACATTGAGTGGCTTATATCTCTATAACTTCTCTGACGTCGAGAGATTCGTTTGGCCAAAAATTTATCAAATATTTCTTTCTATGTATTTTACGCAAAAAAAAAGGAATCTTTCGATAGCGCAGCGAGTACGATGATGTTACATTTAAGTTGTAGAATGCGTAGGGTACGCATACGATGTATGGGATTATGGTGCTTTCTATCAGAGCGGATTTCGATTTGAATCCTCTGCTTGTGTTGTTGTTATTTTTATTATTATTGTTGTTGTCGTTGTGTTGTTCTTGTTGATGCCACAGAAAATTCGGCGTTTGTTGGGGGAAGTTTTATGCATTCGTCGCAAAAAGCAAAAAAAAAAACGCACAAAAAAAGGAGCATTATCCTCAGATGGCGATAGGAGACAAGGGATGATGGATTATACTTTTGTTTTTTGAATGTGTGAGTTTTTGGAAATGGTGACAGGATTTGCAGTATATCACATTTATTTTTTTTTTTTTTTTTTTTTTTCATATGAAGTAGTCATTCATGCAAGTTACAATTTTGCGTTGGTTTCATTTCGTACATGTGGGAAACTATATATTTTCTAAGCGCAATGCAAACGAAATATTTGTGCCCTATGGCGGTTTTGTTATGTCAATAATGAAAAAAGAAAAAAGATTTCTAATTTTTGTCAAAGCTTCAATTAAAAATCAAATATTCGGATTTGTTAAATAAAAAACGCCCGCCCTTTTCCGTCGGCGCGTGTTCCGCCTGTTACAATGACAAATTTTGTGCCACGATTTTGTTGCGCTGATTGAATTAAAAGCAGATTATATCCGTGTTACGTGTGCAGTTTCCTTTATGCGCTTGTTCCCACGAGTACTTTGTTTCATAAGAGCACAGGATTACTATGTAATATTACATATATGTATGCTGCTAGAAATTACTGCTTGCAAATAGTTTTTTTGAAAAAGGTAATCGCCATTAGTGAAAGTAATAATTTTATATAAATCAACAAAGAAAGGACTCCGTACAACTCGTAAGCCAGGAATCGAAAAATAGAACTTTCGTTCAGTCTCAATGCTCCGAATGAGTTATATACATATAAAGTTACATATGTGTCGTTCAGTATATTCGTAAGATAACTCCATTTTATGGCATAAGTAATGTCATACACATTGTGTCATTTTTATGCCCTACACTCATGGGCACATCCGAAAATAATTTTCCCTTTTTTGACCCAGTTTTTCAGAAAATTTTTTTGTTTTTCATATTCTATAACCAAATGTATATAAGTATGTATATTTCTTGACGTGCAAAATGAAATTCCCAAAAGGTGAACAGGAAAATTTCGACAGGAGGTCGTTTTACCTAAAAATTTAGCGTTTTTCGTTTTTTAATCGGCATGGGGGGCTGAAATTAAAAAAACATCATGAACAAAGCCGATCTCTTTTTCAACAAGGAATTTGTTTGAAATTTTTCAGAATTTTAGGATCTGTTATATAGCCGTAATAAGCGATTTAGACTTTTTAACCCTTTCTCTCAACGTGTGCCACATGCGATTTTTCTTCATTTTACTTGAGAATATTCGGAAAAGTGCCCCGTAACATATCTAATGGGTACTTTTGAAATGTGTGCTCTCCTGTATATTATCGAAAATATCGATTTTCCCAAAATTTTCTAGTAAGAGGACCTCCTGACAACCTCTCGTGTCGAGGTTTTTCCATCAACTGCAACTGCTGGGAATTTCATTTAACACGTCTAGGAATGTATTCAACCACATTTAGTTAAAAAATATGAAAAAAATAATTTTCTGAAGACCTGGGTCAAATAAGGGAAGATTATTTTGCCCATATTCACTTTGTCCTTCAGTTTGTAACGCAGAGAAGAAGGTGTAGCAGGTATGGAAAAGTATATATATTCTTGATCAGCGTCACCTCCTGAGTGGGTTTAGCCATGTCTGTCTGTCTGTTTAAATCGTTTTAATATTTTTTTCGTGAGCAGGATGTAATATTAGGAGCATTGTTCGCGACAACGTAATCAAAATACACGCTAATGACTAATACTATGGATAGTAAGTATTTACAAGCTTCGAGCAAAAACTAGGTGAATTCAAATAAGAGGGGTGCTACCTCCCATATAACCAAAAGTTTAAAATGCTATACTGAAAGCGTTTCTTGAGATACTCCAAAAGTAACACCCTTACTTGTTAAAACATAATGCCATCAATACTACACCAATTTTGTTTATTTCCAGCAAAATTAACTTACGGCACTATTATAATAAACGACATACAAATCGTCCCTATGCAAGTGAAAAGTACTAAGTCAGTTTTTCAAGTTTTGATATACTTACATGATGTTCAAAAATTAAATTTTGCTTCTTTTTTTTTTGTTTTTTGTATGAAAATCGTTATTTTGCTTTTACTTTTATGATGAAAATAACCAGTTTTGACAGAGATATAGCTAAATGGTTCAACCAAACTGAATTTTCTAAAGAACTCATATGAACATATAAGGTGCATTCCAGTGAAAATGGTATTTTATAGCAGCTGCTTCAGATGTATTTCTCATATGTTTTAATGGATCGAATATATTCTAGTAGGATCAAACTTTACTATCCAAATTGATTTCTTACTAAAATCTTGGTATTAGACTAAGTTTTTTACAGTTAAAGAAAGTGCCAAAGTTTTTTTTTTTTAATAGGTATATTTTTGATCACATTCATCATTGTTTTTCTATTAAACAATGATGAGTTACTTTTCAAATTATATCTGTCGTTTAAGGTCATAGACTAGTGTATTGATAAATAGTATTTGCAAAAAAGCTATCTGGCAAACATCTGTATTATACCGTGACAAACAAAACAGTTATGGGTGTCCCGTACAAACGCACAAATCGATGTAATTAATTTTCTGTCTACACACATAACGGTTTAATTTTATTAACATTTTATTTAAACCTAGTTACTTGGGTACTCTTAAAAAGTGCAGTAATTTTCGGATTTTATTTTGCCTAAAGTATAATAATTATTATCTTAGTACTTGTCCCGTACAAACACAATATTTATTTTATTAAGATTTCTATTAATTATACCCTACACCCAGGGTATATTCACTTTGTCCTTCCGTTTGTAACGCAGAGAAGGAGGCGTGGCAGGTATAGAAAAGTATATATATTCTTGATCAGCGTCACCTCCTGAGTCGATATAGCCATGTCCGTCTGTCTGGCTGGCTGGCTGGGTGGGTGGCTGGCTGGCTGGCTGGGTGGGTGGCTGGCTGGCTGGCTGTGTGTTGAAATACACTTTTTGGGAAAACTGAGCAAGATAATTCAATGAAATTTGGTACACTGCCTTCGTCGTCAAAGTAAGCTCGGGGGATTGAAAATGAGCTAAATCGGTCAACGGACACGCCTACCGCCCATACAAAAAATATATTCAAAATTCAATTTCAGGAGCATTTTTCACGACAATGCAACCACAATAAACATTAGTACTACGAATTATAAGCGCAAGCTCTGAAAAAAATCTGAGCAAATTCGGACAATAGGGTGTGGCACCTCCCATATAAGCAAAAGCTTCAAAACGCTATACTGAAAGCGTTTTTTGAGATATTCAAACCAAATTTGACTCAAACACTAAGAATTATAAATGAAAGCTCTCAGCAAAAATTGGGTGAAATCGGGCAAGGGGGCGTTGCACCTCCCATATAAGCAAAAGTTTCAAAGTGCTATACCGAAAGAGTTTTTTGAGATAATCCAACTAAATTTCACTCTGACACTAAAAACTGTAAATGCAAGCTCTGAACAAAAACTGGTTGTACTCGGACAAGAGGGCGTGGCACCTCCCATATAAGCAAAATTTTCAAAATACTGCAGTGTAGGGTATTTATTTTTTGGCCAGGCCAAAAGTTACACCCTTACTAGTTTTTTTTCTAATATTGTTGAGAAAACTCTTTAAAAATTATATATATAGGTACGGTCACCGTTGGCTACTGCTTTTCAGGGGGCTTTATTATGTTTATGCACTTAAGAAATTGTGACCATTAATTATATGAGATATGAGCAAAACTATAATATAAGGACCGTGCCATTATTTATGAGTACAGCAAAAATGCATTATATTTTAATAGTAATAAATTATAATTTTTATTTACACGAAAACTCTGATACATCAGATTCTTATGTCAACTTTCATTAAGATATTTAATTAAACAAGGGTTCGCCTTGTGGCCGAAATTCGACCATTTCAATTTGACCATAAAATAAAGGAAAAAGTTTTTATACCCTTCTTTGGTCGGTAAAACACAAAAAGCTTTTATTATTCTCCCTTAGGGTTCGGGTAATCTGCATTGGTGCAGCAGCTAAGTTGCAATATCGCACTTTCCGTTTAGAGGCGTGTACCTCCTACTAAAGAGCAAACAGTTTTTGATATCTTTCTATACGAAAATTCATAAAAATCAATCATGCTATCGTACTATATAGTGCTAACTCTATGTCTATACCAAATTTCATAAAAATCGTATGCAGTATTTTCGCCATGAGAGCGTTTTTTCTATTTAGGGGCGTGGCACTACCCACTGAAAACATAATGGTCATGTTATCGTTTCTTAGTGCCAATCCTATCTCCATACCAAATTTAGTTGAAACCGATGCAGCGGTTTAGCCGTGAGAGCGTTTTTTCCATTTAGGGGCGTGGCACCGCCCACTGGAAAACATAATGGTCATACTATCGTTCCTTAGTGCTAACCCTATCTCTATACCAAATTTCGTTGAAACCGATGCAGCGGTTGAGCCATGAGAGCGTTTTTTCCATTTAGAGGCGTGGCACCGCCCACTGAAAAACATAATGTTCATATTATCGCTCCTTAGTGCTAACCCTATCGTCATATCAAATTTCGTTGAAATCGATGCAGCGGTTTAGCCGTGAGAACGTTTTTTTCATGTAGGGGCGTGGCACCGCCCACTGAAAAACATAATGGTCATATTATCGTTCCTTAGTGCTAGTCCTATTTCCATACCAAATTTCGTTAAAATCAATGTAGCGGTTTAGCTGTGAGAGCGTTTTTTTATTTAGGGGCGTGGCACCGCCCACTTAAAAAAAAAATATAGTCCTATGCACTGCTCCTCCGCACAACCTTTCCAACAGAAAAAAAATCAAGCAAATCGGTTGAGATTTAGGTATAGAAACAGGGACTGAACCGATTTCGTTTGCCTATTTATATATAGATTTGCTCCCCTGAACCCATTTTTCTAACCTTTTGCTTTACGTCCTTCATTAAATTTTTTGCCAACCTTTCTCCACGCTTCTTGACCTCACGGTTCCAGTTGTATTTGAACTTTTTTACTGAATCTGCAGGCTTACATGTTTGCTTTAAATCTTTTTTTATAATTGCCCAAAATCTTTCTATTGGACGAAGTTCTGGGCAGCTTGGTGGGTTAAGCTCTTTCTTTACATAATCAAGATTTTCACTATGGTACCAATTTACCACGGAAGATGCATAGTGACACGAAGCAAGGTCAGGCCAAAAAAGTGGCTTATTGAGTGCTATTTAATAAGCGGAAGAAGTCTCTTCTTAAGACACTCCTTGAGGTATATTTCTTGGTTCATTGTTTTGTTTGTGACGAAAGGAGAAGAAACCTTACCGCACTGACAAATTGCTTGCCAAACCATGAGTTTTTTTCCAAATTTTTCGCATTGAATTGACTTCTCGGCTGTAGTTACCTTCTCTTCTATATTAACTGTAAAAAATTGGGGGCGTGGTAGGGTTTTGTAGTCCAATTTGACGTAAGTTTCATCATCCATTACAATGCATTCAAATTTTTTGTTTAAAGTATGGCGATACAACTTACAGGCTCGTTGTTTTGCTCTTGCACTTTGAACTTTGCTTCTTTTTGGACATTTCTGCTTTTTATAGGTTCTAAAGTTGTTCCTCACCTTAACACGTTGGACAGTTGAAGACGAGGTACCACATTTTTTAGCGCAATCACGAACAGATATTTCTTTTTCTTTTGTAAAAACATTATTATTCTTTGGTCAATTTTTGATAATATTTTAGCTTTTTTTCGGCCTCTTCCAGGAAAATCATCAAGAGTATAATGCTCTGTAAACCGCTTTATAGTTTTCTGAACCGCCCATACGCTATCGCCTTCTTCTTTGGCAATTTTTCTGTAATACATTATTTTCTTACACCATTTGCAAAGAATTGCCTCGCGTTGTTTTGGATTAAGTCCCTTCATTGCTAACGCCTTTGAAAAATTTTCCAAACCAAAATAATTTTTCGAAACAACATAAATGTCATATTTTATTGACATAAGTTGCTAAGACATTGCACAATCAACGCCTGCTTTATAAGGTGTTTAAAATGTACTCATAAATAATGACACGGTCCTTAAAAATGAAATGGTGTTCATATAGGGCCGCTCAAGTATAACGTAAGCATGTTTAGGTGGGGAGTAGTTCAAGATTTGCTTATTGTTGCTTATACAGGAGGAGAGGTCGATAAAATTTTTACGAAAGACAAAAAAAATTTTTAAATCAAAGTCTAACTTAAGCCCTTAAAATTGATTTCAAGTGTCAAGGATTTTTTCAATTTCCGTATGACCGCTATTGCTTTAATTATAAAAATTATTTAGTTCCTGAATTCTTGTTCGTATTTGAAAAACTGCTTACGTCTAATCATAAGAGAGGGGTTCGTGTTCACGATTTGTTAATTTTTGCTTATATCATTGAAAATCTGCTTACGTAATGCTTAAACAGCATCTATGTAGCTTATGAACACATCCCAAAGGCGTGATTCGCGGAGTCTGGGGTAATGTGAAACGACTTGTAAGTCAAAAAGGTCGAAGTCGAAGTGTTTTACTATACCATGACCCTTAGTCTATCCAAAAATATTTTTGCTAATTTTTAAAGCTTATTAATTTAGCTAAAAACTTGCTACAAAGTCAAAAAATGGAAAGTATGGAAGATTTGGGCTGTCCCGTACAAACGAACTTATTTTCTTATTAATTACTCAATATCTATAAATATTATTAAGAACAAATAATTGGTTTTAATTGGTCTACGTCACACAAAATAAATGTACTAGATGCTTTTTTTGATAACATTCTGGTTTGTCTTTATTTAAGGTTTAAACTCCAAAAATGCGTACGATTTGTCCCGTACCAACCGTGGAATGCTCCATAAGGATAATAGGCATTGGTCTTACTTTGAAATCCAAGAATTCGAAGTAGAATAGAAATAGAAGTAATGAAATGGGGAAAGTTTTCATACCGAGCAACCACCTTATGTCAAGATTATGTTGAGTTAATCTTTATTTTTCATGCAAATTTGGGTATAGACTTTGTAACGAAAAAAAAGTTTTTTTTTGCTTAAATGAACCTTCTAGAGAATCCAAAGCATTTCATTGGAATCCTACGAGAAAAATGCATATGGCAAAAAATGCTTAGAATAAGTGTACATTTTTTCAGAATTTTTTTAAACATTTTATGATTCTTGAAAAATTGATCATAACATAAAAAAAAATTTCCAAAAAAATTTTAAAAAACTCAAACGTATTGGGTGTACAACTTAAAAACCGGAATTTTTTAGCGAAATTTGATGCTTTATTGTGGAAAAATGTTACAATATATTTTATTCAAAGTATTGTCCATTGGAAGCTACAACATTCCCCCATCTTTCAGGCAATTTATGAATTCCATCCCAAAAAAATTGCGCCGGCTTGGCGGCCAAAAATTAATCTATCCAATTTTCGATATCTTGAACTTAAGTGAAGCGTATTCCTGATAGGGCATTCTGCATCGATCGGAACAAATGGTAGTCTGATGGTGCAAGGTCTGGGCTATAAAGCGGGTGAGGCAAAATTTCCCATCCGTTGTTTTCCGTTTTTTTTCCAGGTAATTTTTAACTGGGGCAGCAATATGTGGCCGAGCGTTGTCATGATGAAAAATTATTGCCTCGTGTCTGGTCGCATTTTCCGGGCGTTTTTCGATGATGGCACGCTTCAAACGTATTAGTTGTGTTCGATAGAGGTCACCTGTCAGCATTACAGAGCATTACCTTGGCACCATGGATATTTGCCTTTGGCTGGGAAGGTCCTGATTGTCCGGGCTTCATATATGAATGTTTGCGTTTCGGGTTGTCGTAATGGATCCATTTTTCATCCCCAGTCACGATCCGATGCAAAAATGACTTTTGGCAGCAGTTTTCTTTGGAAAAAAATGACCCAACAGAGAACCTCCCGCAAATGCTGTCTTTTTCTCCAATTTTCGAAGTTATTCATCGTGAAAAATGATAATGATGCACACAAGATAAAATTGTTTTGTTGACTGATTTTGACAGCTGTCAAATGTACCTTCAAAATGACATATATATAAAGTTCGAGCTTTCACGATATTTGTTAGTACGGACATCCACCGTCAAATTCCGGTTTTTAAGTTGTACACCCAATATTTTATGGACATTTCAAAGCATTTTTGGCTTTTAAACTTTTTTCGTAAGATGCCTTACTTTTGAATAAAAAGCGTTTTTCCGACCGCGTAGTTGGAAAACGTAAAATGGTCGATTTTGGAACCAAACATTATTTATACCACAAAATAATTTTTTAACGCCAAATTTTTCCAAGAATATAGTCTTTATTTTTCATGCAAATTTGGGTCTTCATTCTGTGAAGAAGTAATAGTTATGACCACAAAACGCTTCTTTTTTTTGGCAAAATGGGCCTTTAGGAGAATCAAAAATGCTCTTCCGGTTTTTCTCGGAACGAAACAAAATTATGCAGATATCCTTTTTAAGATTCTTCTAACTTTTGAGTTGGTGTCAGGACTGCTTTATTTTTCTTCATAACAAATCGTGGCTCAGAAAGTGTGTAAATATGCCAACCCTGTTGACGACAAGTCAGAAACATTTTAGGTATGGATACGCCATAAGAATTGCGTCACACTGCTGCCCAACATCTATAGGTATCTGCGTAGAACTTGTTCTGTGGAACAACTCATTGTTGATAAGTATGTACTTTAAGAAATTTTCAAAAGTATGTAATATATTATTTTTTTATTGAATGCACTTATACTTTTTGAGTGAAATAACGCCTCTGCAAAATTTTGCGCATTTGTTGTATTTGTGTTTTTTCTGTTGCCTGATATTGAAGAAAAGTCATTAGCAACATTTCGAAAACTATTTACAAAACTAAATAATTGCTTTAGAGTGCTAAGCTGGCAAGTCCTCCACGACTTGGTATATTACATATAACAAAAAAGAAAGGCGGAAAGGGCAAAAAAACACAGTAAACACTTGGGGAATTGCAACGAAAATGCAAATGGAATGTAATGTAATTAGAACAGTTAAATTGGATTAAGTAGAAATGGTAGAAATGAGAGAAAAGTCAAAGATGAAAAAAAAAGGACTTGTAACATTAATTTTTATAATGATCGACATTGAGGTGGAAAAATTTTTAATGCACCCTTAAAGTTGATATTTAAAATTTTTTTTTTCTTATGTTTTGACTTTGGCGGCCATTTTAGTATGAAAAAGGTTCAATAATTAATTATGCCTTTTTATATTTTTTATTAGAATTCTCGTTAAATTTCCTTTAATCCAATATTATGTACATTTGTCGAAGAAATTTTTAATTTGAGGTCATAAAAAAATACTTTTCAACAACAAACCATATGCAGCGCAACGCATGTGAGTAACTTGTGTGTTGCTACATAGAAACTGTTCTTTTCTGACCTCAAATTAAAAAACTGGTGGTATAGATTTACTACCGAATTAAAGAAAATTTTACGAAAATTAAAAAAAAAAAACAATTTAAAAGTGTATTTTAAAAGGACCTTTTTCATACTAAAATGGACGCCAAAGTTAAAAAATAGGAAGAAAATTGAAAATATCAACTTTAAAGATTTAGAACTTCCAAAACCCTCTTAAACTCCATAAGCCAAATACATCCTTAGAAAGCTGATACAATTACCCTACAGAACCACCAAAACTAGTTTGCAAACTACTCCAAGGGAGTAACCGACTAGTCCAAATTCTGGACCCATTACATATGAAGTTCTATTTACGTCTTACAATGTTTGTTATTTGGCGTAATCAATTGTCTTCTTATGCATTACAATCGGACCAGAGAAAGGTCAATTGTCTCCTTATGCATTACATTCAGGCCAGAAAAAGGCAAATTTTTTTTTATTTCATTTATAAATTTCAACAAATATAATTTGAAATTCAAATTTCACACAAAAATTTCAAAAGGTTTCATAGTCGAATGTGCTAAAGAGTTTGTTATATATTTCTAAGCAATGTGTTCTGGGTTCGAACCTCAGTGTGGATGAAAATTTTTTTAAATTTTTTATCATGTTGGAAATATGTTTAATTTTCTGATCCAAAGACTTTTCAGACAAATTGTGTACAAATAAATAGATATTTTAAAAATGGAATTGAAAATCACCGATGGGAGGATTTGAACCCAGACCACTCCACACTGCACAAGTCACTAGACCGATACACTATCGTTTGCTCCTCATCACAGTCGACAAACTGCCAAACAGTACGTAGTTAGAAATGTTATGAGTATAATCGATACACAAATGGACCACTTTTGGTACTAATGACGGATTATGCAATAAATTTGGACCATTTTAGATACAATTGACCAACTTTTCATTTCACTTGGAGCATTTTTGATGCAATGATAACACAGGTTTACAAAAGAAAAAATGTCATTGCGTTTTGACCAGACTATGTGGTTCCTAGGGACTTTGACGTCCTGAATCCAAATCCGGGGTCCGTTTTTTTCCAGAACGTCAGAGAAAAAAGATTTAAAGGTCATATGGAGGTCAAAATGGTCATGTGTCGTTTAGTGATAAATTCGCTAAAATTCTGAAACTAATTTTATATCATTGAATTCTTAGTCTTTAAAAAGACTATGTGACCAAAAAGGGTCTCTCGGACTTAGTTTCGGAGATATAGCCATCGGAAGATCCGGAAGATCCCCTGGATGGATTTGAAAAATATTGATGTCATATGAAAGGTATTTTGTTGTTGTTGTTGATGTAATTGTTGTTGTAATTGAAAAATTTCAAAAAATTTCAATAAAGGTCTCACCTCCAAAACTATGAATCCAATTGAAAACATGCTCATAATATTTCTATAGGTTCTCAAAATAACTTTCATATATATATAACTTTCATATATATACGACACCAATATTTTTCAAATCCATCTAGGCGTTCCCAACTTATAACAGTTTTCATAGAAAATATATCCGGATCTTCCGATGGCTACATCTCCGAAACTATGTTCGAGATACCCTTTTTGATCACATTTTCTTTTTAAGGACTAAGAATCCAATGATAAAAAATTAATTTCAGAATTTTAGTGAATTTATCACTAAACGACACATGAACCCCATTTTGACCTCCATACGCCTTTGAAATCTTTTTTCTCAGACGTTCTGGAAAAAAACGGACCCCGGATTTGAATTCAGGACGTCAAAGTCCCTAGGAAACACATAGTCTGGTCAAAACGCCATGACATTTTTGGTTTTTTGCAAACCTGTGTAATTTAAGTGAATTTATTCTAGTTTAATTTGTAATACATTATGGACTACTCAGAAAAAAAACTAGACCAAAGATTAGACTATTAAGGCAATTGACTCCATCGGTCCTACAAGGTAGCTGAAAGTTTCTTATAAAAACATTTTCTCTAAAACGTTAGGGCCATGAGCGTTAATGATCCAAGAAAACAAATCTGAAAATGAGTTTTAACCCCATAACTCCTCAGGGGAACATTTTAGACCGCCTCAGATGAAATTTTTTGTTAGTCTAGGCCTTTTCTACGTGTATCACCTCTCAGAAGCTTCGTTACCTTAACGATTACACCCTTTTATCACAATTTTCCAAAATTATTCCTCATAAGTACTTTCGCCATCATAACTTGTATACGTACTGTACCCTATACAAATATATCCAT